>CAUDMG010000173.1:285000-622500 GCA_958450375.1 Homarus gammarus
CGCAATATTAAACTTATTATAGAATCAAAGTAAAACACTATTGAAAAAATATCTCAACGATAATGATTTGTGGAATGTTTGTATGACGAGCCCCTGTAAACGCAGAAGTGAAGGGGACTGTGCGTTACAGTCAACTACTAAAACATATGTTCTTGCATCCAGAGTGTGTTCATTTATCCAGAGTGTGTTCATATATCCAGAGTGCGTTCTTTATATCCCGAGTAATCCCCACGTGCCTGTATCATATCATAATACACAGATTCAGGCATGAACTACAGGTAGATACAGTAATTACCACCAGATGTTAGTAAATACTTAGACCTCGGTAAATGGATCCTCCCCCCTCCCTCCCCCCCGTTCAGTGATCCAACAAGCAGCAGATGGCGTTTGGTTGGGGATTTACGACACCACCAGGGTTTGCATCCCTCGGAGATTCGTACGCTGAGGTCCATCTTCTTCCTTCTCCCCTATCCCCTCCCCCCTCCTCGTCCCCTCCCCCTCCTCCCTCCTCCTCGCCCCCCCCCCCCTGCCGGAGATGAGGGAACGCATCTTCTCGCTCTTATGTACACAGTCTTGGTGTGGTCTTGGTGCCATTTTGTCTAGTCTTGGTGGTGTGGTTTGTGTGTGTGTGAGTCAGTGAGAAAGGATGTACACACACACACACAAACACGACTCAACTTGACGATAATATAATCACAAACATGCAAGCATTTACAGCCTCTTTAGTATTCACACACACACACACACACATCAAGTATCAGACTGATGTACGTGTGTGTGTGTGTGTGTGTGTGTGTGTGTGTGTAAGGACAGATAGAACGAGAATGAAAGGTAAAGGTACAAAGAGACAGAGACATGTGGAAGCTTTGAGGAAGAGAGAGAGAGAGAGAGAGATAACTCACACAATGTGCCCCGTCAACCATTTCACTGTGGTGTACCTCAGATGTCAGTGAACCATTTCCCCTTATCCCCCTTCCCCCTTAATTCCTTTCCCCCTAATTCTCTTACTCCTTCACTCTCTTACCCCCCTTCCTCCTTACCCCTCACCCCTTCTCCCTTACTCCCATCTCCCTTTACCCCTTTACTTCCCCCTTACGTGCGATTAGAGTGAGTTGGTGGAGTTATTTAACGACCTCTCTCTCTCTCTCTCTCTCTCTCTCTCTCTCTCTCTCTCTCTCTCTCTCTCTCTCAGTGTCTAGATAATTATAAAAAAATATAATAAACCAATAATAATAATAATAATAATAATAATAATAATAATATGGACAATGATCATAATGACAGTAAAAATAATAAACTTGAAAATATCATAAAACTGTTCATATTTCTAGAGCAAACAAAGTATAAAAAATGTAAATAAACTTGTAAAATCTAGCATCCGGACACAGGTTGCTTGTAGTGCTTCCAAATAGCATAGACTTAGCCCCTGTAATCAGAAGGACCAGCGAGCGCGTCAAACATTGATTTTAACCTAACCTAACCAAACCTAACCAAACCTAACCAAACCAAACCTAACCAAACCAAACCTAACCTAACCTAACCAAACCAAACCTAACCTAACCTAACGTAATACGCGCAACGCTAAATTTCACAGCTTAATTAACTGCAGATGTAAGTACAGTCCACCTCTGGTTCATTTAAGTTCAGATATATAGAGATAGCGGATTAAAATGGCGTCGAAATCACACTTGAGACTATACCGTGACAAGCTCTCTCTCTCTCTCTCTCTCTCTCTCTCTCTCTCTCTCTCTCTCTCTCTCTCTTTGGCGTTCAGTTATGGGAAAATTATTACGTAGGAATCGTTGAGAATCTGGTTGGTGGATGAGTCATTGTGCGCGAAACGCCGGCTGTTGTTCCCCTGTTCCTGGCCATTTCACCTGTTGATTGTTGTGGTGTGTGGCTGTGCTGACGTCACTCTGTTGGTGGTGTATGTGTGTGTGTCTGGTAATGTCACTGTTGGTGGTGTATGTGTGTGTGTCTGGTAATGTCACTGTTGGTGGTGTGTGTGTGGCTGTGGTGACGTCACTCTGTTGGTGGTGTATGTGTGTGTGTCTGGTAATGTCACTGTTGGTGGTGTGTGTGTGGCTGTGGTGACGTCACTCTGATGGTGGTGGTGGTGTGTGTGTGTCTGTGGTGACGTCACTCTGTTGGTGGTGGTGTGTGACTGGTGATGTCACTGTTGGTGGTGGTGTGAGTGACTGGTGATGTCACTGTTGGTGGTGGTGTGAGTGTGTGACTGGTGATGTCACTGTTGGTGGTGGTGTGTGTGTCTGTCTGTCTGTCTATCTATAGTGACGTCATTGTGTTGGAGGCAATGTATGTCTGCGGTGACGTCACAGTGTTGGTGGTAGCGTATGCTTGTGGCGACGTCACAGTGGCAGGGATGAGTTAAGGATGATGATCTTGGCGGGGGAGGGGGGGGGGGGGGAAACAGGTATCACGCTGGTGGGAAAAATTCATCATGACAAAAGTAGTGAGTGTGTGTAGAGCGAAATTGTGAGGGAGTAAAACAGAGAGGAGGGCGTTAAGGAGGGGGGCGTGGGTGACGCTCACTGCACAGACAAAGTGTACACCAGACTCTTTCTCTCTCTCTCTCTCTCCCTCTCTTCATTCCTCCTTCCCTCCCTCCCTCCCTCCCCCCTCCCTTCTCTCTCTCTCTCTCTCTCTCTCTCTCTCTCTCTCTCTTCTCTCCGTCCCCTCTTTCTTCCTTCTCTCTCTCCCTTTCTCCGTTCCTCTCTCCCTCACTCCCTCCCTCCCTCCTTCAGTCTCTTTAAAAGTTTCTACGGGGGATTTTTCCTTTAGCAGATACTGAACTGACTCACTGAAGCTATGGGGGTGGGAGGGGAGGGGGGGGGGGCGATGAAGCCTCAGTTAATGAAGCCACATGCAATAACAACAACTTCAGCCACGATACAATAATACATTCTCATAACAACAACAACCACAACAATAACCACAACAACTACAACAACAACAACAACTACAACAATAACCACAACAATAACAATAACAACTACAACAATAACCACAACAATAACCACAACAACAACAACAACAACAACAATAACCACAACAATAACCACACCAACAACAACAACAACAACAACTACAACAATAACCACAACACTAACCACAACAACAACAACAACAACAACAACAATAACCACACCAACAACTACAACAACAACAACAACAACAAAAATTAGTATATTAAAAAATGTATGAACGTATTAAACTGACTCATTTATTCTAAGAAATTGATCCTAACTTAAGAATGCAGTTGATTCCCTTGACGCTATACATGACTAAGAAACAAACATGGCGGTGAAATTACACTGAGACTCTACCAAAATACGTTCACTTTTACACACATACGGTCACCATTTATGTGAAACCTCCATCTAACAAACTATATAGAGATGAATGTTCGTTATATGGAGGTTTTACTGTAAACAAAATATTAAGAATCTTTGTGAATCCCTGAAGCCTTTTGGGAAACCTCTCTGTCAATTGGTGTTCCTCTACCATTTATTATCTTCTCTCACTTGTTCCATCATTTCGTAAAGTTCTAAAAAAAATAATAATTATCGTTTCCTTTGTTCTTTTTTCTTCGGTTGATTCTTCTTCGTTGTTCTGTTGTTATTCGTTTATTGTATTTCATTATTTCTTTCTTTATCATCTCTGTTTATTACCTGTCATTCTTCTTATCCTTATTTTACCCTTATCTTTATTTCACTCTTTATTCACCTTTTACTGGTTCCCCAATTTATCTCTCTCTCTCTCTCTCTCTCTCTCTCTCTCTCTCTCTCTCTCTCTCTCTCTCTCTCTCTCTCTCTCGTTCAATACCTCCTCCAAGTCATCTATTTCCAAACCAACCAACACCATACAGACAATTATAATCTTTTCCACACACACACACACACACACACACACACTACCACACACACACACACACCCAAGTCCTTCAAAGGTTTATAACAGTTTATTTCTCAGTGGGTTCGCAGTGGTGTGGGGAGGGGGGGGGGGGGAGGTGTGTATGTGTCTCTTCCTTATCTGGTACTGATGATGGTGAGAACGCCTTTGTCTTGTGATTCTCAGTGGATTGTAAATAAGGTGGTAGTAGTGAGAACGCTTCTGAATCATCTTGTGTTTCTCAGTAGTGATGAGAAAACTTTGTTCTTGTTTCTCAGTCGTTTCCAAGTTATAGGTCTTTTCCTTACCCTACCCTACCCCATCCCTAATTGGACCCATTTGAACTACAGCATAAAGACAACAGCCAATTATTACGTGATAACTACACTGAGAAACTACGCAAACTAGATAATTTACTTAAGACTCCCAGAGGGGCTTAGCTCACGAATTTCTAAGAATCATGAAATTGCGTTGGCTACTGTAGTGTGTGTGTGTGTGTGTGTGTGTGTGTGTGTGTGTGTGAAGCAACAGACAGCTAGAGAGAGAGAGAGAGAGAGGCGTTGCTTGTACCGTCACACTTGGTGAAATAAATGAAAATGTTGAGAGAATCCCTTTAGTGGTAGTGATGTGGAGGACGATGACTCCACACACACACACACACACACACACACACACATCAAGAGGGTCAAGAGTTCAAGGTCACATCTTCGGAAAAAGGTCAACCACCCGACTCGAATTAGCAGTCTTGTTGTTTGGGAACATTATACAATTAGCTATAACTACATTAATTATAGTGTGTAGTGGAGCTTCGAGTTAGATTAGATTATACAGCTGGTAATTCTGGAAAGTATTTGAACATAGATGGGGGATAATTTAGACACTGTCTATGCTTGTACTTGTGTATATATTATAATAAGAGTAAGAGAAGAGAAGAACACGGAGATCGGGTAGGGAGATAAGGACGGATAATGATGAAGAGAGAGAGAGAGAGAGAGAGAGAGAGAGAGAGGAGAGAAAATGGTGAAAAGAAAGAAAGACAGGGAAATAATTAGAGGTCATTTTGGAGATAGGGAGAAAAAAAATAGAGGGGGTGTGAGACAGGTAGAGCAGGAGAGAGAGAGAGAGAGAGAGAGAGAGAGAGAGAGAGAGAGATCATATTTCCTCCCTCTCACAGCGATAATACAGATGGAACGAGAGAAAATAAAAGAGAGAGAAAAAGAAAGGAAAATAAGACAGGAAAGGAAAAAAATAAAAGAACCCTATGGTCTCTCTTGCTCTCTCACTCTTTCCCCTGCTGGTCGTTCCATTGGTTGGTGAGCGTAAACTCCGCCAAATACCTGCTACTCACTCAACGCAGACCGCGAAAGTTTTCTATATTTTTCTTATGACATAACTGCAGGTGGCTAAGAGACCGCTGGGCTTGAGAGGGGGAGAGTTAAATAGATGGACAAACTGTGTGGAAAAAGAGATAGAGAGAAGAAGAAAGTGGGACGGAGAGATTGATGAAGATTTAATAGGTAAGAGAGAGAGAGAGAGAGAGAGAGAGAGAGAGAGAGAGATTCATATGGCCTTCTAACATTAGCTAAAGTGACTTATGCAACCATAAGCATCCATCTTGTTTGTTTACTCCAGGTCAGCTGATCGAACGTCAACACACGCCCTTCATAGACCTCTCCTGGTGGTGACGTTGAGCCTCCTGGTGGGGGAGTCTCTCTCCATCACCAACCTCTACGACCCGGTGGAAGATAAGGTGGTGAGGCTCTACGATGAGGAGTACCAGAGGGGTAACTACACTACAATCTACTGGCATGAGTCTCAGCTTGTAGACTCCTGGGCTAGTCTACATCAGAGTGGCATGTGAGTTATCATTATCTTACTACTATGTACTAACTCTTGTACTAATAGGTAGTCTACAACAGAGTGTACTAATGTGCTAATATGTATTGTAGTTGGATGTATTAACTAATGGACTATCATGTATTAAACTTTGGTGAACCTGATTTACTAAACCTTGGTCTAACTAACGCACTAACATGTACTCAACCTAGATGCACTAACATTACTCGACCTAGATGTACTACCTAACGCACTAACATGTACTTAATCTAGTAGATGCACTAACTAACGCACTAACATGTACTCAACCTAGATGTACTACCTAACTAACGCACTAACATGTACTCTCAACCATGATGTACTAACTAATGTACTATCATGTACTACTATACCACAGTTGGGTGTACTACAGCGAGCAACACTTCCAGGGTAAGAACGTGACGGTGGTGTTTGGTGATGACCTCGCTATCAACATGCATCATCCTGTGGTGCGTTATTACTTCTCAATATTTTCCTCAGTATTATCTCAACAGAACCGACAAAACACAACACCTACAGAGGCGGAAAGATTAATCCCTGAAATAACTTTAATTATATTTGTGACGTAATTCTTAGCTGACCTAACCTAACCTAATCTCTTGAATATAGTGATTATATTCAACGTCTTCAATACCTGTTATAACTGGGGGACATTAACTGTACTGTACATCTTAACTCGGAACACCTACATCATAACTCGGAACACCTTCATCATAACTCGGAACACCTACATCATAACTCGGAACACCTTCATCATAACTCGGAACACCTACATCATAACTCGGAACACCTACATCATAACTCGGAACACCTACATCATAACTCGGAACACCTACATCATAACTCGGAACACCTACATCATAACTCGGAATATTAATTATACATCTTAACTGTGAACATTAACTGTAGGTGTGAGTGAGGGGTGTTACAGTCACTAAAGAGCCCATGTGTTATGTTACAGGGGTCGGTGAGATACGCTGGGAACGCTCGCCACAGGACCCTGCCAGCTGTCCTCCTGTATGATCAAACCTGGTTCAGAGGCCACGAGTTTTACGTGGAGGTAGGCTCTCTCTCTCTCTCTCTCTCTCACCCTGTACCTCTAACTCTGCATCTTTTTAATATATTTTTTATTCAGAATATATTAGTTAGTATTAATAAATGTTCTGTTTCTCTGCCTTGATAGTAAATTTCTCGGTTTTTATTGTTTTATTTTTTTTAATTTGTTGATAACATTTTCCCATGTTTTTTGACCTCATAAAATTTTTCAATGTTTTTTTTGGCCTCATAAATTTTTTCCATGTTTTTCGAGTCATTAATAAATTTACCTTCTTCTGTGGACAGCTGGGTGATGAGGACGGCCTGCTCTTGGTACCAAACTTCCGTACACTGGGCATGAACGCTCAGTCCCTCATCATCGTCGGTGCTGAGTGGACATTCTTCAGGTAAGATGATAAACACTCGTGGATTAGCCAAAGGTGTGTAAGTACAACCTATCATATACCCGGATGACTTGCAAGAGATGTTATCATTGGCTCGGGATCGCTGTAGTAATGTTCAAACAGGAGATCCTCATGTATGTACATTAGTGCAGTGCTCCCAGCCAATGATTATATCTCAAGAGGTTCACCTATGGTTATGATTGGTTGTGTTGAGACGCCGCTGGCTGGCTTATCTTCCAAGAATTTAATGCCAACATGTTTACAATTGAATTAGTATTAATAGTACAATTTATTATTATTATTTGTAGTAGTAGTAGTAATAGTAGATACAGTCTTATTCGGGTTTTTTAATGAACATATTCACCAGGAAGATAAAGTGAGAATTTATAGTATTTATAGGATGTAAATATAATTATTAACACACACTGAGTACAAGTAGTACAGTACAGTATGTAGAGCACCAATGTGTATTATAACTTTATTTTACTAGTTCAACGGCGGGGGTAAAGGGAACTCTTTCACGATAAACTGTAGATTATTGGCATGTTCTCTAACTAAACCTTAACACTGGGTTGGGTACTCGTAATTATGTCGACTGTGGGTGGTTGAGGATCGCCGCACCGCTACCTCCTACTCGGCCCTGTACTTAGGCGGATAGGATGAATCGTCAGTTTCATCGTCAATGGCCTAGGGTGAGACTTGGTTGCACTATCATTGGATATCTTCAGTAGTACAGTTGGTGGTTTGACGTGCTGGTGTTTTTGTCTGAACTTATCATTAGAAAAAAATACAATATCGAATTATGTTCTTTACTATAAATTGACCAGGATAAGAGAGGTCGGTGTTTCGTTGGTCCATATCTGTCGTCCACATATATTAACGACAGGGAAACAGTCTACTACAGCCGGACCCTCAGAAATCTGTGAAGGTTTCAGATGGCGGACAAAAGGTAGAATAGTTTAGCGATTGTTAGGTCATAAAATGGTAAATTGATTTATTTACATTGAATTTCGTTAATGAGGGTTAATTTATTGTAGAGGACATAATTTCGATATTGGTTTTTGGTGTTTTAATGATAAGTTAAGACAAACACAAGACGATTTTCATCCACGACATTTTTGGCACATTTTACCCATAACCGAGACATCAGGAGTTGAAAATCAGAAAACAACTAGAAATGTTACCAACTATTGCATTTGTTACCGCCAACCGAATCTCGTATTTTTTATCTGCAAATAATAGTTTAGGCAATTCTAAGACACCTTTCTTCTATGACGCCTTCCTCACAAACGACTCAGTTGACTAAGGTTCATAGGGCTTCGAGTACATGTCTCTTAAGCTAATCTAAAGTTTACACCTCGGGAAAGAAACAAGAGAGGGCAGAGTGGTGGTGGTTTTATTCTGGTGTTTGTGCTGGCCGGTGTGGTGCCTCAGTTCTCCGCCCTGTGCCCTGCCTTTGCTGCTCAGGAATCGTGGCCGAGGATTGAACGACTAGTGTTGACAACTCGGGGGGGATGTGCTCGTGTCTGAAGGTGTTATGTGTAAAGAATGGCTCCCGGGTTGTGGTTGTTGGGAGGACACCGCGGCTTCAGGCAGTGACGTTCATCGGCAGACGTATCTCAGCAACCAAACTAAGTACCAGACCATTCACCTTTATTAACATTTATTAGGAATTTGTTAATGTATTTCACTACTTAAGATATATTAGGCTATTACTCCGCAAACGTCAGCTGAGTACAATGATAAAAGTAACTGGTTAGGTTAGGTTCGGTTCGGTTCGGTTCTTTGTTACGTTTTTATTCCACGTTTTCCCAAAGCTTCAAAGCCCTGCCCACCAAAAGGTCAACATTAACAGGGTAGGAAGGGTCATTATGCATTCGTCAAACTTTCATTACCAACACTGCACACCATTTTTCACTCTGAATCGACTTATTTCAATAAATATCGTCAAGGTGATGATTTCTCGACATGACAACCCCAAGAACTTTGTAGTGTAATTTTAAGGTCAAAAGGTCGGAGATGAAGGTCAGAACTTCGAAAAAACCCACCTTACCCCACCCTACCCCACCCCACGACATGGGTTGGCATTCCCCTCGAGTGCAGTCAAGTCCAAACCTACACTTAGGTACACTGCTCGGCGATAAACACAAGTAGGCTACTGAGATGATAGTCTTTCTTAGGTATTAACGTGTCTTGGTACACCACCTCCGGATTATCTTCTATTTCGCACGTAAAAGTTAATATATATTGAGTTTGTACATTATGAAAACTTCAATACTGTATTATATTTCGTTGTCTTCAGTGCTAGGAGGGCTTAAGTATGATTGGGCAAAAAATGTTCGCTAGTCTACTTAATGTTGGAATACTTTAATACTTTGAGTTGAAATATTATGAAAAAAGTGAGTGTTTTATGACGAGAAATTATAAATGAAAGCAATTTAACGTAGGTGTTTTTGTTTACGACTCTTTCAAGCCTTTAGCTGCCAAAATGCAGGGTGGCTGTCATCACCAGCTGGTCCGAGACTCAACTTGTTTTAATGTGTTTATGTGTTTGAAAAGTTATCTTTAAGCCCCATTCGTTATGTGAGTTTCTTCTTTCGACAACAACATCTTTTAAAGATTTCCTTAAATTCTCCAGAAAATGTTTGTTTCACAGTTATTCATCCATTGTTTCTGAAGCTGAGGGACTACTGCGTATATACGCTATCTCTCCTTAGGGATGCTCGCCCCCCCCCCCCCCCCCCTCCTCACTATACCTAACTGTGAATAAATAACCTAACCTAACCCTGACAAGTCATATATACTAGTTTACTTCCATTAACAAATATGATTTATGGCCCAAAATAGTTTGAAATAAATTAAAATTTTCTTTAAATGAGTGAAAAAAAAAACAGAGGAAAATGAAGGGAGAAAAAGGTGAGACTAAATGTAGAGCAAGATAATAATAATGATAGAGAGTGTGTGTGTATTAGTGGCGTGTTATCATACTGTTTAGGAGGGAGGGAAGACGTGTGGTAACGGTAGAGTCAGAGGGTAATCATAGCGCCATTTTGATCCCTATCGTGTTTTAGCCGGAGCGAGTTAGAGTCGTCCTCACTCCTCCTAGATGTAGTAATTTGAGATGAAAAATGAAACCCAAGTTATGTCAATCAATTATGGCTGAATAAAAAGTAGTCGAATAAATTTTAAGATTATCCTGGAGCAAAAACTTTGTAAAGGGTGAAATTTTGTCTTCAAATTGCGTCGATAATTATTTGAAATCTTGTTGCCGAATAATTGGAAATTGTTAATTTACCGGATTCTATTACTGATAGATGAAAAACTATGTCGATTACGGCTAAGAAAAATCTTCATCGAATTGAAAATTAAAGCTAAGGCAGATTTTATTTATGATAGATGAAAAATTATCCACTAGAAAAAAAAAAGATAAATTCGAAATAATTACAAACCTGAAATATCACCCAAATTACATTACGATTAAAAAAAAAATACGATACAAAATAAAACTAAATACTGAAGCTGATTTCAGTTATGATAGATGAAAAACATTATGCAAATTGAGTCATTAATAATTGGAAATGCTTGTAGATTAAAACTGGACACTTGTGTGGGTGTAGAAGATGGAAATAACAGGGTGTTGAACTATCAGATAAGGGAACCTGTTTGGCTGATTTTATAATTGTACAGAAGTTTTTGTCTTCTGACGTGTTTCTGTTGCTGGGGTTTTCAGTTGGTTTCAGGGGGATGGGGGGGGGGGTTCAGGGGGGTGTTCTACTGTTGGGGTTTTCAGGGGGGGGGGGTTTACTGCTGGGGTGTTCAGGGGAGTTTCAGTGGGTGTTTTCTACTGCTGGTGTAAAAAAAACATTATAGTAAATGGCTTTATTGATACGCACACCATGCATATTATACGTGGTACCAAAAGGCTTTCTGTAAACATTATACTTCACAGCAAAAACAGAAACAAAAACAAAACGTAAAGCAAACAAATTATAAAGTGAAGCCATTATTAGCCATTTCCTTGTCATCCAGTAAATGGCCCTCAGGTGGACACTGCAACACGGGAGACACACTTTTCACCACACTGGTTCAATGGTGATAATTTGCGTCACTAGATTACAGGATATTTGCATCTGCACTTCATTGCTTGTATATGTATGCTGTTTCGGTCTGTCTCTCTCTCTCTCTCTCTTTCGGTTTATCTTTTATCTCTCTTCTCTTGCGCTTTATGTTTAGTCTCTCTCTCTCTCTCTCTCTCTCTCGACTGGATCACTTCACAAACACCCAAATTAGGAGAAATATATTACTGAAATAAATTGGATCATACGCCATAAACTCGGATAAACACAGTACCGGATATATTTAAACTAAAGGTTATCCGTAATTGGTTTAAATGTTAAATCCTATTGCAGTGTTACTTGGCCACAATTGATCTATTTCTCGTGGGTTTTTCTTTTGGGGGGGGGGGGGATTAATTACCCATTATAGTATGACCTATTTATATATTTGTTTGTTTTTTACTTAATTGGTTTAATAATCTGTCCCTATTAAATGTTAAATGATCTTGTTATATAACTTAATGAGATTTATTTATTTATTTATTTGTTTAATTGATTTAATTCATTTATTTTTTATTTATTATTTATTTTATTTATTTATTTATTTATTTATTTATCTATTGATTTATTTGACGTATTTTAATAATAAGTGATAATTACCCTATTTAACTAATTTTAATTGTAATTGGTTAAAGATTAAATTCGGCTTATTATCAAATTAATATTTTGCATAATTACCTTTTTAATTCATTACCTGTGCATTACAAATCTCTATGGACGTTCACCCTAATTAAATATAAATTAAATACAATTAACTAAGGATGGGTAAGGCTATCAGCATCCATACATGACGTTATTCCCAGTTAATTTTACCCAATAATTAAAGAAGCTTAAGAAACGAACCACAATAACCACTTATATATTATCACACTATATCATCTATTGTCTGAACGACGATCAAAGAGAAATCACATTTTTCTCATAATTTGAAACAAGTGAATTTATTTTTTATTATTTCGTTTAGTTTCAGTGATAATCTGTCTTTGTTAGCTTATGGCGCTGGTCAGCTTAAATATTTCCGATTAAGTTTATTATTCCTGGAGATTAATCACCCTAACACTAACGTAACCTAACCCAACCAAGCCCTAACCTAACGCTGTCACAAAGAAGAATAAGGCAGTGGAAGTGGTGACCTTGGCTTACATACCGTGTGTGTGATGAGGTGAGGTTAGCAGCAGAGAGAGAGAGAGAGAGAGAGAGAGAGAGAGAGAGAGAGAATACTTACAGTAGGTGTCCTGTTAGGCAGACCTGTTAGATGATCATGACCTAACCTAACAATTAAAAACTCCAAAACCCCTTAATTTTATGAAAGGCTAACCTAACCTAACCTAACCACAACCTAACCACAACCTAACCACAACCCTCTCAGCCAATACCTTCAGGGGAGTCAATCAAGATTTAATATATTTCACTTTATAGATATAAATGTAAGTTATGAACCACTGCTAATATAAGAACAGTAATCAACATCATCATCATCAACGTAATCACAGGTAGACAGGTAGAGGGTAGGGGAGGGGGTAGGGGGTGAGAGTGGGGGAGGGGGTAGGGGTGATAGTGGGGGAGGGGGGTGATAGTGGGGGAGGGGGTAGGGGGTGAGAGTGGGGGAGGGGGTATGGATGGAGAGAGGGGGTGTTTCATCAAGTTGCGGTTAGCCATCTTCACGACTTAACCTAACCTAACCCATGATGCGTGCGGTTTTTTTTTTGGGGGGGGGGGGGGACGTGCTATTTTGGCATTGTTTATCATCTGGTTTACGTAGATATATAGTTCGGTTAGGTTAGGTTAGTACTGATGTTATTCACTTACAGTTTATATATAACCCACAAGATTACTTCTATACCAACAAAACTATTGAAATTATCCCTAAAACGCACCTAATAATAATAATAATGATAACAACTAAATATGATTCCTACAGTGGTGAAAATTAAACAGGCAAGTATGTTGATATTTTCTTGTGGCAGACACCAGATAAGATCAAAGTTCGTCTCGTCCACTTGTTTACAAATAATAACTAGCACACAAAAACCAGGGTGGACCAGGGGCCAAATTTTGAAAGGTAGTTAAGCTAGATTACCTCCCTAATAACTAGTGATGGAAGAACATAATCAAATTGGTTCATTGGAGCTACGACTCAAAAGATGGTGCCTCAGGTCTTCTTATACCTTAAATTAACCTTTTAACTAGTGATGTGAAAACCTGGCTAATTACTTCTCAATGGAGCCGATAGTAATTATAAAAACAGAACATCAGTTTGGAATTTATTGATATATTTACAAATGACGTTCACAAGACTTAATAACAATAGCTTTATAATAGAGTATAATACAATATTTTCATCACACTCCTTCCCACCACCATCACCATAATGATAATAATTACATACGATACAATAAGTAAGATTAGATTTTTGGATGAGTGAAACAGATACCATGAATCATACGTCCGCCACCCATCATCACCTGCCATATTGTCCTCCTAAACTCGTAACATTTTAGACCAAGTTGTGAGTGATATTGAGAGAGGTGACAATAAAAGTGGGACCAAAGTATCTTGTATATTATCCCGTTTTTACTGGGTGTTTGTTGCACTTATATACTACGTCTTAGTTACTCAATGTTGTATTTTATTGGAGTAAATGTATTTTTTTTTATATAACCTTGACAGTTGTTGTTGTATATTGTATTTTGTTTAGTTTAACTCTGTGTGTGTTCAACAAATGTACTCTATGAAACTTCGTGATTGAATGTATTTTTCGACTGTATACTGCTAACTGGCTGGGGAAACTATCATAGCTTCGTTCTGACTGGGTATTGTACCACACTGTACCGTATTTTACCACGCCGTTTATGTCAGTCACTTAAGCTGGTGTACAGTTGGTGTAGTTATACTGTTGTCAACGTGTGGAGAAGTGGGGAGGTGGGGGGGGGGGATTCGGGGTGTTGTCCTGGGGTAGGTGATGGGGGGGTATCGAATGAGGGAGGGAGTCAGAGAGGAGGGGGAGTGACTGGTAACGGGGGGGATGGATAAGAGGTTGCAGTGGGGGGTATCAAATGAGGGAGGGAGTGAGGGAGAAGGGGGGGGTGGGGGTAGAAGTGACTGGTGACGTGGCAGGTGAGAGACTGGAAGGAAGAGGAGGAGGAGGAGAAACAGGAGAAAAAGTAGTAGGAGGAGGAGGAATGGGAGAGAGAGGAGGAGATGGGGGGGTCATGGTACACACTGCGACCCCCCACTAGCTTCCCAAGGCCGCCCACCCTAGTTACTAGTGGTGCCACCCCCCCGCCCCCCCCCCCCCCCCCCCACCACACACACACATACCCGCATGCATTTCATTTACTTATGTCGTTTTAACTAGCACCTAAAAAACACTCGTGGTATACACAGTACAACGAATAAACATAACACCATTGTTGTTTTTGGTGTGTTCAAATGTCAGGGCTACCAGGCACCTACAGCACCGCTCCCGAGGTGTGTTTCTTTTCATATTGACCATTGACGAAAATTAAATACAATCTGTGTTTATATTCGTAGTTATTGAAGGTCCGTATGTATGACTGCGCTTCACTAACTTAAAGGTCAACTAGGCATGTATTCTAGGTTAGGTTAGGTTAGTAACATACATTAGATATCCATAGTTTAGAAGATAAATTATATGACTAGTCTAGTTTTTGACAAGTGTTTTTTTCAGTGTGTGATTTGTTTAGTTTTCAGTGTGTGATTTGTTTAGTTTTTCGGTGTGTGATTTGTTTAGTTGTTGATGCATACTTAAATTGGAAACTATTCCTAATTCAAGGCCTCACTTAATTCTGAGACACTTAACTCAGGCAGACACACTGTAACTCGTAGACACATAACATAACTTAATTCATAAAGACACACTTAACTCATAGAGACACACTTAACTTATAGACACACTTAACTCATACGACACACTTAACTTAGAGACACACTTTACTGAGAGACACACTTAACTCACACCCAATTCAGAAAGACACACTTACCTCAGAGACACATTTTACTCAGACACACACACTTAACCCAGAGACAAAACTTAACTCACACTTAATTCATAAAGACACACTCACACCAGAATGATTTATATCCTTAGTACTTCACTCATCTTCACGCGTCTAATGGCTTACTATACAGTCTAAACAATTAAATATATATATATATGTCTCATCTGTAATTAAATGTAAGGCATAGTGATTTAATTATGTTTATATTGTGATTACAGGGCGAATTTTTCATACGTTGATTGTGTGTCTGTCTGTTTATATACGGGACTTTTAATGTGAGTTGCTATTGTTGTTTGTTTATACACGAAACTCCTGTTGAAAGTTACCATTGGAAACCTTTTATTTATATATTCTGTATGTCTGTTGAGTATTACCGTTTATCTCTTAAGGTCCTACTGTTGAGAATTTCTGTTAGCTAACCGTTTACTTTATATATAATGACTTTCCGCTGGTAATTAAATCCTAAATATTGTGTTATTTTTAAACCTTTTCTCGTATTACTTAACCTATGAAACCTAAACACAGATACTTATTTTTTTTTTTTTGGGGGGGGGTGAGGGTCATTTAGCTGTTCAAATTACCAGGGTCATTAGGGAATTTAAAAGCACTGAACACACTCGTCTTAGTATATCTTACAAGGGAGACATTTTTTTTTTTTTTAACAAACCTTTTAAAAAAAATTCTGATAAGTTTATTAGTGTTCAGAGCATCTTGGTGGTAATAATAGCACAGTCTGTTTATAGCATTCCCGCTTGTTGATCTAACTAAACCCTGGTGCTTGGCTGCGTGTTGCTTATTGGATTGTCACTTGTTTTTATAGAGTTTATGGAAGGGTTTTGTGTTTATTTGGTTTTTCCAGAGTTTATAGTATTAGGTTCCTGCGTTTTATTTGATTGTCACTTGTTTTTATAGAGTTTATGGAAGGGTTTTTGTGTTTATTTGGTTTTTCCAGAGTTTATAGTATTTGGTTCCTGCGTTTTATTTGATTGTCACTTGTTTTCCCAGCGTTTAAATAAAGTCTCTGTTGTATTTGATTTTCACTTGCTTTTAAAGAGTTTAGAATCAGGTTGCCACGTTTATTTGATCGTCACTTGTTTTTATAGAGTTTATAATCATTAGGTTGCTACTTTTTTTTATTGTCACTTGTTTTCACAGTTTAAAATTATCGGATTACTTCATTTACTCGATTCTCACCTGTTTTCATAGAGTTTATAATCAGGTTCCTGCGTTTATTTCTTTATTGCCGAGAGAAACTTAGCTAAGTATACACAATGAGGTCAACAAGTTTTCACAGGACTTTAAATGTAAATAATAGATAATTCAGTAGATAAAATGCAGTTTAGTAATATTCTTTCATATATTGTTCCTGATATTTAAATAACACGAAAGAAATTTGCAAAATATACAAAGATATGAAATACAACGAATGATTTTACTGTTTATATTAAGTCAATTTATATTGTCTTAGTTTATATTAAGTTTAAGTTTATATAACTGACCCAAAAAATCATAGAAATTGAAGATGTTTATTAAGTGCCGTGCCCCTCCCCCCCCCCCCCAAAAAAAAATGATGAAAAATACTGACAAATATGAATAATGGCAAAAAAATGGATCTGCCTAAAACGTACTATTTGTTGGTCGTTCATAACCCGAGTGCTAGTGATATTGCACCCGTAAGATCGAGTGCTAGTGATATTGCACCCGTAAGATCGAGTGCTAGTGATATTGCACCCGTAAGATCGAGTGCTAGTGATATTGCACCCGTAAGATCGAATACTAGTGATATACCGTATTTTACCCTTAACCTCGATATATCAAACACCAACACAGTTTATATTAAAAAAAAAAAGAAAATGTTTATTGAATGATAGTAGAAGGAAAAGGGGGGAGATAAAGGTAACATTAGATAATAAGCAAAAGTGGTGAAAGAAAGGAAGAAAGAGTAAAGCGAGTTAAAGAGTAAAAAAATCAACAGTAAGAATAAAATAATAGAGAGCAGAGTTGGTTTATAAAAGTGTAATGTGGTGTAGAAGCAGTTAATAATAGCGAAATAAAAGCAAAGGGAAAGAAAATAGGGATAATTGTTGAAGAGATGCAACGAGTATAGAGCTGAAGTAGCAAACAAAAGCGTAAAAGAATGAAAATCACCAATAAAAGCAAAGAAATAAAGAAGAACTGTTGCTAATAAATCTCGAAATAAATGTGAAGTGATGTAGAAACGACTAATAAAACCGCAATAAAAGCAAAGGGAGAAACAAGTGAAGAGCACTGGCGCCATGTCGTCCCGAGCAACACAAACACGCAGTGGAATGTGTCATTTTTTTTTTTCCAAGCAGTATAAACAACGACGTGTCTAAGAGCTCCCGCCTCATGCCGATAAGAAATAGTCAACTTAATTCAAAGTTTAATTGAAGTTTTACGAATCAGGAACGTTCATTTTTTAATCGACATATAAAGTCAGACACATTCATCTGTTGCATTTTGTATAGGAAAAAAAAATAACTTGGAATGTCGTGTTTTTCTTACCAGTGCAAATAACATGGACTAAAAGCTCCCGTCTCTTGCCGGTAAGAAATAGTTAAAGTTAGTCCCAAGTTTAATTCAACTTTACGTAGTAGTTAATTCGTATTGGTGTTTGAAGTTTAATCTCTGTCATAATTTGTGTGAAAATATGTTTTATTGATGTGACTCTCCGAAGTGGATTAGTCTAGACTCTCTCTCTCTCTCTCTCTCTCTCTCTCTCTCTCTCTCTCTCTCTCTCACAAATAAGTTAAAAAATAGAAAATCTCATAGCCAATACTATATTACTACTACTTCTATCAATAAAATAAAAATCGTAATAATTCCCAAATAATGATTGGAACTCAATTGGTGAATTCAGAATATACAGAAAACCTCCTTATACTTGACCTGGGTAAGACAGTTCTGCGTCTCATGCACTGGTGGAGCTGCCTTCACCTTGTCACTGGTGGAGAAGAATACCAGGTACCTGCATGTAGTAGGAAGATGTGAGGTAATTAACGACGTGTCATCATCACTCAGGTCTTATATGGAGACTAACTATTCAGGTATTTCTTGGATATTGAGTCTTATAATTAAATAATGAGAGGAGTTCCATTTAATTCAATGATGGACGAGTGTAATTAGTTATCATGCCATGGGCTTAATGACCTTAATTGTTGAAGAGGTGTATTACGTTATAGCATTAACGCACACACACACACACACACACATACACACACTAGTGTTGACGCAGCTGAGCAAACAAATAACCATTTCGCTACTATATGCCAGACGCTCCCACGGCTTGACACAACAACTCTCCCTGCTTACCTACCAGCCCCCCTTCCCACTGACTTAGTAGAAGAATTTGACGTAGCAAAACGCCTGGACAAACTAAAATTAAAACGCTCTACCACCCCCATTGACTTACCAATGAAACTCTTCAAGGAGTTCTCCCCGGAGCTTGCTAAACCCCTCTGCTCCATCATCAATGCTTCTCTCAGTCAAGCCAGATGCCCAGCTGACTGGAAGACCTCTTATGTATCACCAGTGCCCAAGTCAACCAGCCCACAATCCTTAAATCAGCTACGACCTATTGCAATCACCCCAATACCCAGCCTAATCTGTGAAAGTTTTGTGTTCGACTGGGCTTATGCTGATATTGCAGGAGTCGTAGACCCTCAGCAATTTGGCAACATGAAAACTTCCTCCACCACTCACTGTCTTGTCAGCTTTCTCGATTACATATACCGCCATCTCGAGAAACGAAAAACGTCTGTAGCTGTCGCCTTCATTGATTTCACTAAAGCGTTCGACCTAGTCGACCACAATATAATCATCAACAAAGCTATTGACCTCGGGCTTCGAAGAAGCCTCATACCATGGCTTACAGACTTCCTCAGTGACCGACGCCAAGCTGTACGCTTCCGAGGGGCTGTCTCCACCTTTCAGTCACTCACCTGTGGCGTCCCCCAAGGCACCAAGATGGGACCACTCTGCTTCCTTATGCTCATCAATGATGCCCTAAGAGAAACCCCTGCTCGCTGGAAATATGTCGACGACTCCACCATTGGGATCAGCGTCAACAATTCTGCTCCCAACTATACCGCCCTTCAGGATTTATTGAACAGTCTCCAAAACTGGGCCACCAACAACCATGTCACCATCAACCATACCAAGACCATGGTTATGCACATCAACCTCTCCTCCGACATTGTCCCACCTCCTTCCATTACTCTAGGTCCGAACACACTCCAGGTTGTAGATTCCACGAAGCTCCTCGGCGTCACCATAGACAACAAACTAAATTGGAAACCACACGTCAATGAAGTTGTCAAATCCTCCAGTTTCCGTCTCCACCTCCTCCGCCGACTCAAGTCCCTCGGAGTCCCTGCACACGAGCTCCTCAGTGTTTACACAACATTCATACTTCCCAAGCTCACCTATGCCTCCCCCACCTGGTCTTCCTCCCTAAATGCCACACAACGTAAACACCTAGAAAAAGTACAAAAGAGGGCATGCAAGATTATTCTCTCCCCCTCCTACTCCACATATCAAGAAGCGCTCAACACACTGACCCTTTCGACTCTCACTGACCATCACCACGACCTCATCTGCAAATTTGGTAAGAAGCTTCTACACCATCCCCGACACCGGCTCCTACTACCACCTGAGATCCCTTGTCCGAGAATTGCTGTTCGACACCACAACCGCATCCAGCCCATACGTGCACGAACTGATCGCTATAAGAACAGCCCAGTCCCAACCATTGTAAAAATTATCAACAACTTGTAATACTGTAACACTGTCACTATGTTGAAATGAACTGTAGTTTGAGCTTTTCCCCATCTAAGTTATTATATGTCTTATTTGTGTCACTTATGTTACTTGTATATTATTTGTAATTCGTAACCCATTCCCCAAATATGTAACTGTATATTTTCAGCCTTTTGGCTGCCAAGCTCTTTCAATAAACCGTTAATTATTATTATTATTATTATTATTATTACACTAACCAATACACCATTCCAGACAACAGAACTTTCGAGGACCCACGTGTTTGTGCCTACGACCTACTCACTTCTCCATGACCTCGGGCAATGACCAGGCGATGCTGAGAGCCTCGTTCTACCCAGACCTGAAGGACCTGGGACCTGTGGGTAGTGTGATGATGACCTGTGACACGCCCATGAAGAAATACTGTCAGCAGCTGTCAGATGAGGGCATACACAGGAGCCGATGTCCAATTCTTTCCAGTAGTGGTGTAAATATGTGTGGTTGATGAGGTGGTGTGGTTGATGAGGTGGTGTGGTTGATAGGGTGGTGTGGTTGATGAGGTGGTGTGGTTGATGAGGTGGTGTGGTTGATGGGGTGGTGTGGTTGATAGGGTGTTGTGGTTGATGAGGTGGTGTGGTTGATAGAGTGGTGTGGTTGATGAGGTGGTGTGGTTGATGAGGTGGTGTGGTTGATAGGGTGGTGTGGTTGATAGGATGGTGTGGTTGATGAGGTGATGTGGTTGATGAGGTGGTGTGGTAGATAGGGTGGTGTGGTTGATGAGGTGGTGTGGTCGATAGGGTAGTGTGGTTGATGAGGTGGTGTGGTTGATAGGGTGGTGTGGTTGATGAGGTGGTGTGGTTGATAGGGTGGTGTGGTTGATAGGATTGTGTGGTTGATGAGGTGGTGTGGTTGATGAGGTGGTGTGGTTGATAGGGTGTTGTGGTCGATAGGGTGGTGTGGTTGATAGGATTGTGTGGTTGATGAGGTGGTGTGGTTGATAGGATTGTGTGGTTGATGAGGTGGTGTGGTCGATAGGGTGGTGTGGTTGATAGGATTGTGTGGTTGATGAGGTGGTGTGGTTGATGAGGTGGTGTGGTTGATGAGGTGGTGTGGTTGATGAGGTGGTGTGGTTGATAGGGTGTTGTGGTCGATAGGGTGGTGTGGTTGATAGGATTGTGTGGTTGATGAGGTGGTGTGGTTGATAGGATTGTGTGGTTGATGAGGTGGTGTGGTCGATAGGGTGGTGTGGTTGATAGGATTGTGTGGTTGATGAGGTGGTGTGGTTGATGAGGTGGTGTGGTTGATAGGGTGTTGTGGTTGATAGGGGTGGTGTGGCTGATTAGGTGGTGTGGTCTGTCCAAACATTTGAAAAAGTCCTCCGTGAATAAATGTCAGGAGTAAAGCTTTCTCTCAGCCCTGGTGTTCCCTTTGCTACATAGCTTACGTTAGGTTAGGTTAAGCTTTACCTTAGATTAGGCTATTTTATCATCAGGTTAAATAAGCTGGGTTGTCTAATCTTAAGGTGATACCCTAAATGAAACCGTAAAAGGAGTTCTTGATTCGTAATTTAAAAGTCTAAATCCTTGTGTATGTCTGTCTGATTTGTGTACACGGTGGCTTGATGTGAGAGGTCGTGGTTAGATGAGAGAGATCGTGGCTTGTGGGGAGTCGTGGCTTGTGAGAGGTCGTGGATTGTGAGAGGTCGTGGATTGTGAGTCGCGGCTTGTTGTGAGGGTTCGTGGTTTGAAGTTAGGGGACGTGGCTTGGAGTGAGAGATCGTGGTTTGTTGTGGGGAGTCGTGGCTTGTGAGAGGTCGTGGATTGTGAGTCGCGGCCTATTGTGAGGGTTCGTGGCTTGAAGTTAGGGGACGTGGCTTGGAGTGAGAGATCGTGGTTTGTTGTGGGGAGTCGTGGCTTGTGAGAGGTCGTGGATTGTGAGTCGCGGCCTATTGTGAGGGTTCGTGGTTTGAAGTTAGGGGACGTGGCTTGGAGTGAGAGATCGTGGTTTGTTGTGGGGAGTCGTGGCTTGTGAGAGGTCGTGGATTGTGAGTCGCGGCCTATTGTGAGGGTTCGTGGCTTGAAGTTAGGGGACGTGGCTTGGAGTGAGAGATCGTGGTTTGTTGTGGGGAGTCGTGGCTTGTGAGAGGTCGTGGATTGTGAGTCGCGGCCTATTGTGAGGGTTCGTGGTTTGAAGTTAGGGGACGTGGCTTGGAGTGAGAGATCGTGGTTTGTTGTGGGGAGTCGTGGCTTGTGAGAGGTCGTGGATTGTGAGTCGCGGCCTATTGTGAGGGTTCGTGGCTTGAAGTTAGGGGACGTGGCTTGGAGTGAGAGATCGTGGTTTGTTGTGGGGAGTCGTGGCTTGTGAGAGGTCGTGGATTGTGAGTCGCGGCCTATTGTGAGGGTTCGTGGTTTGAAGTTAGGGGACGTGGCTTGGAGTGAGAGATCGTGGTTTGTTGTGGGGAGTCGTGGCTTGTGAGAGGTCGTGGATTGTGAGTCGCGGCCTATTGTGAGGGTTCGTGGCTTGAAGTTAGGGGACGTGGCTTGGAGTGAGAGATCGTGGTTTGTTGTGGGGAGTCGTGGCTTGTGAGAGGTCGTGGATTGTGAGTCGCGGCCTATTGTGAGGGTTCGTGGTTTGAAGTTTGGGGACGTGGCTTGGAGTGAGAGATCGTGGTTTGTTGTGGGGAGTCGTGGCTTGTGAGAGGTCGTGGATTGTGAGTCGCGGCCTATTGTGAGGGTTCGTGGCTTGAAGTGAGGGGACGTGGCTTGAAGTGAGAGATCGTGGCTTGTTGTGGGGGAGTCGTGGTTCGTAATGAGGGGTCGTGGCTTGTTGTAAGATGTCTTGGCTTGGTGTGAGGAGTCGCGTAGTCTCAACAGTAACACAGTACACTTTGCTATATATAATTAGGTATAAATGACACTTGGTTTTCAGTACACATACCATGAATTATAGACGATATTTTAAATACACTTCTTACACCACCAGAAAGAAGAATTTTCCCTGTAATTTTTATGTTTAGTTTCTCGTAACTCTGTACTCTCTTATATCTGTTTTAACATCTTCACTACCCAAACATATATGATTAGTTTATGGTACAGTCTCCTCCAGGTGTGGTGTTACCCTTCTACAGTGCCTTCGTCGTTCATGTGGCACCGTCTGTTTCCTATAGTACGTGTTATTTGGTCAGTGTTTGTATACATGTGTTAATTACTATCAGTCTTGTAACTCGTATTGGTTATCTGAAGTCTTGTCTGTTTTGTTAAATTTATCTATTTGGTATATTAAACATTTATGGTTTTATTGTTAAGAAATGAATATAAAATTAATAATGGTTGGATGCAATATTTATTACAATAAACCTTTTTCTCATTAATAAAATGAATTTGTTTGAAACTGATAAATGTAATGACACTAGACAAAAATGAATCTCTGTTATACTTTAGTTAAGTGTCACAGTACTAATCAGGTTACCAGTGGAAGGAGCGTCATGTGTGGATCGGGTGGGTAGGTGGGTGAGGAGGGAGGGAGGTTGAACAAGCCAGGTACTAAGTCAGTACTTTTTCCACCCACCATTCTTAGCAATTACTTCTTGCAGTCTGTCTGGGAGAGAGGCTACAGTATTATACAGAATTTTTTTCCCGATTTCTGTGTAAACGTCCCCACTCATCCTTCGTGTGTTGGAGGAGTGACTGTGGTGTTGGTTCCTCGTCTGTCACCCTTTGCTCAACCACTCCACAAGTTGTGTGTCTGGCCCCCAAAATTTACATCCCTTAAAACACCTTTTTTTCGGTATATGCGTTCGGAAAATATTTTTTGAGGGATGAATTTTTTTTTGCAAATTTCATAACCATCAACCGACTGTTCTCTGGGCGCATTTCCAGGAAATACTATGTTTTTTTGGGTGCCTTGGTGAGTGTGAGAAAAAAAAATTAACATTAACTTCAGCTATGTTTATTGATGCAGTTTATTTCTGGCTGTGGGTGCAGCTTACAGCATTGCGAGACACTAGTACTAACAGGTCTGGCCTGCAGGCAAGATAATTAATATTGAAAACACTACGTAAAGTCCTGCTGAACCAGTCACCACTTTTTATTCTCTTATTTTAACTAGACGAATCGAGCCTAAACTAACGAACTAAGCGTCGATAATATACGGTATTATTTCTTCACGCCGAGTGGTAGACTTATACACTACACTGTGGGCTGTAAAATAACCCTAGGCAAGACGGGTCACCTGAAGATCAGACACTCCCAGTTTATTTCACCTTAAGATTAACCATCCTAACCTAACTTAACTTGACCTAACCTATCCTGGCCTAACATATAATAACATAATGTATAAGAACATAACCAAATATATATATATATATCTAATTTGACCTAATCTAACTAAATCTAACCTACCCTGACTTAACCTAACCTGACCTAACCAAACCAGAACCTAACCTAATCCAACTAGCTTTAGGATGTTTAATTATCAAGTGAAATAACCTGGGATGGCAAACCTTCAGGTGATACCAACAAGAACGAGGAGTTGGACCCTACTTGACTACCTGCCTGCATTCTTCCTCGGGCGTGGCCACCTGCACTGTTTGATAAGTGGGTTAGTAAATGGGTTTGCATTACGTTAGGTTTGGTTAGGTTTACGTTAGGTTTTGGTTTGGTTGGGTTAGGTTTTGGTTAAGGTAGGTTAGGTTTTGGTTAGGTTGGGTTGGGTTTTGTCAGATTTGGTTAGGTTTTGGTTAGGTTAGGTTTGGTTTGGTCAGGTTAGGTTAGGTTTATAATATTATGGATCACTTGTGTTTGCTAGATTTTGTTTTATATTCAAGAAAAAAAAGCAAAAGCCAGTGTACGAACTTTTATGAAATCTCTTTTGTTTTGTTAAGTGAGACAATTTAGAATCGTTCGCATTTATCTAATTACCAGATGAAATATTACATACACGTACTAACCTTTATAAATCTATCTTATGGTATCATTGCTTGAGTCAACCATCTAACTGGATTTGTTCTTCATCTCCACATACGGACGAAAAATACATATTATATTTTTCTGAGAATATATATCCTGGTGTCGTAGCTTAAGTGAGCCATGCAATGAGTTTCGTTCTTAATATCCACTTATGGGATTAAAGAATAATAATGAAAAAAAAAAAAAAAAAAAAGATAAGCTTATGACCCTTGGGAAATCCGGACCCCAAACCATTCATTTGCTTAAGCTAACACTATTCATCAACAGTATCTCCGCACCGCCCTGAGCCATTGAAAAATATGGCTTCAGAACCTGGTTTGAGCCGTACCAAGTTGGCGCGGGAACACAACTCGGTTTTGGTCATGATAGCCATCTTCTGGGAGTGTTGGAACCTGTGGGCGGTGACGCACAGGCTGGATACTTGTACCCAAAACTCGTCAGGGGGTGAGCAAGTCTCTAGAAATGGGGAGGGAGTAGCCTTGATTTAGAAGTTTAGAAATGGTAGTCAAGATTCAGAACTAGAGGAGGGTACTATGTAAAGGGCGGGGTAGCCTTGATTTACAAATGAATGGAATACCTTATATACATTTTGAAACGAAAGGGATATCAAAGGTTTAGAAATGGGAGAACTAAATTAGGCATAGAATAGACGAGGCAACCTGGATTTAGAAATACGAGAGGTCGCTTAAACATGTAAAGACTAACCTAGATTATTACGTCGAGCTTAAACACCTTTAGTTATCAAAGCACACACATACAGACGAAAAAAACGCTTGATAATAACTAAAGTATATTAATTGCAACGCCTAATGAAGAAATGAATGACATACGTTAAGTCAGGCCATAGTCTACATAAAAAAGGGATAGTGGGCCTAATAAACCCACTGTGTAGTAAGCCTTCAGTACACAAGGAGACAACTTGGCCGACACTGCGCTCGACCTTCTTCAATTCCAAAACATAATCATGAAGACAGATTAAGTTTTTGAAATTATGTGCCGATAGAATCATAATTTTATCCCTAATTTACAAAAAAATATTAATATTTACTGAAAAATCCCACGATAATCAACTTTTATAAGCAAACTTAACTAAAGCAACACACATTACACGAACATAATTATTATAACTGAATATTTGCGTATACAATAACAGCATTAATGAGATTATAACCTAATTATACACAATGTAATATCATCCTTCTAATTATAAAGTGTAGAATCTAAACCCATGACAACGATGCTACAAAACTCGCTAGTAGTTGACTCATATAATCGTATTAAAACAACAATTATAGTCACTCATACTTTATGACGCGTAGTTCAACATTGCCGAAATTTACTTGTTTTAATATTTTAACTAAACTCATTGTGACTTTAGCTTGATTAAATGACATAAGTTAAAGAGTTTGATAGACGTTTGAAACCTGTGTATTAAAGTTCGATCCTAAAGGTGATTTAACATTATATGGAGGTTTGTCACAGTTCGTACACATCTAATGAGTTATATACCAAGGGTGGAATGTTTATCATAATATAGATAATTAACAAGAGTCAAGCTGATGTTTACCATGAATTAAGCTGATTTGTATGTTACCAAGACTTAAGCTGATGTTTCTATGTTTACCAAGAATTAAGCTGATTTTTATGTTTACCAAGAACTAAGCTGATTTTTGTGTTTATCATGACTTAAGCTGATGTTTCTATGTTTACTAAGACTAAGCTGAAGTTTCTGTGTTTATCAAAGCTTAAACTTATGTTTTCTACGTTATCTGAAACTAGGATATACACGTAATCTGATTGGCTCGAGGTAACATACTGTATAACCTGATTGACACAAGACTGGCACCACTGATTGACACTAGACTGGCACCACTGATTGACACTAGACTGGCACCACTGATTGACACTAGACTGGCACCACTAATTGACACTAGACTGGCACCACTGATTGACACTAGACTGGCGCCACTGATTGACACTAGACTGGCACCACTGATTGACACTAGACTGGCACCACTGATTGACACTAGACTGGCACCAATGATTGACACTAGACTGGCGCCACTGATTGACACTAGACTGGCACCACTGATTGACACTAGACTGGCACCACTGATTGACACTAGACTGACACCACTGATTGACACTAGACTGGTACCACTGATTGACACTAGACTGGCACCACTGATTGACACTAGACTGGCACCACTGATTGACACTAGACTGGCACCACTGATTGACACTAGACTGGCACCACTGATTGACACTAGACTGGCACCAATGATTGACACTAGACTGGCACCAATGATTGACACTAGACTGGCGCCACTGATTGACACTAGACTGGCACCACTGATTGACACTAGACTGGCACCACTGATTGACACTAGACTGACACCACTGATTGACACTAGACTGGTACCACTGATTGACACTAGACTGGCACCACTGATTGACACTAGACTGGCACCACTGATTGACACTAGACTGGCACCACTGATTGACACTAGACTGGCACCACTGATTGACACGAGACTGGCACCACTGATTGACACTTGACTGGCGCCACTGATTGACACTAGACTGGCGCCACTGATTGACACTAGACTGGCACCACTGATTGACACTAGACTGGCACCACTGATTGAAACTAGACTGGCACCACTGATTGACACTAGACTGGCACCACTGATTGACACTAGACTGGCACCACTGATTGACACTAGACTGGCACCACTGATTGACACTAGACTGGTACCACTGATTGACACTAGACTGGCACCACTGATTGACACTAGACTGGCACCAGTTTATTTCACCTGAAGACTAACCACCCTCACGCTAATCTAACCTGGGGTGTTTTATCTTCAGCTAATCCATTCAAGGCTCTAACGTATATATTAACATTTAGTAACACGTAATCTCTACAGTAATTCATCTAATTTATTCTCTTACAAAGCAAAATTCTCAAGAAATATATTCGTATGCAATTGAAATATTTATAGGTGAAAATTTCCATATTATTTTTTTTTTCATCATCATATTAAAGACTTTGTTCATAACCTTTGCTTAATCAGTAGAAAATATCATGTTTTAAATTCTGTTACATCATAAATTAGACTAGAAAGACGTACTGTATATATTTCTCCCTTTAATCTATAATTGTTATCTCCCTTAATCTATTATTGTTATCTCCCTTTATCTATAATTGTTATCTCCCTTTAATCTATAATTGTTATCTCCCTTAATCTATAATTTAGTGTAGGATTTAATCTAAGACTTCGCGCTATAAAGACCTTTGTTGATGAAGGCATAGTGAAGTATTACACCATCAATACCAGTGAAATGTTTAATGGCGTTTAGACTTTGTAGAGTCTTTTAAAATAGTGAATTAATTTGTATTCCTAAAAGTATTCATGGTCTTATTTTTGCTTAGGGTTTCCCATACGCCAAATTAATCAGATCTTTGACTCCATGGGATGAATAAACGCCAAATTCACCAGATATTCGCCAAATTAACCAGATTTTCGACTCCATGGGATGAATAAACGCCAAATTAACCAGTCATTCACCTCCATTAAATATGACTAACTGTTTCATCAGTATATAAACAAACTGTGAATATACTGTACTGTACTGTACTCCCCTCACCCGATACTAACTGGTGGCGTCCAACAGTAACAGGAGTTGTGTGTTATCAATGCCTGAGTGTTGAAGACTGTTTTGATATGAGACGTCCAGGCTATTGCCCTCCCACTCAATCCCGCCCCCACCTCCCCCCCCCCCCCCCCCCCCGTGAAAACAACCTTCTCACAGCTACAGTAAGTTGAAATATATAAGTCTGGGGTTTTAAAGAGTCGTGTAGTTAATGGTTAATATCTTTTGGGGGTTTATAACAAGGAATTTATATTTAAATAAAGAGGGTATATTATTTTGCTCTGGCATTACGGTTTTTTTTTTAGTAAGTGGTAAGTATGCCAAGTTACGGTATATTATTGTACCCTGGTCAGACGACAACCAGAAAATCAGTTGTTTTTATCTATCGTCAACGAGAATCCTTTAGTACCCCGCTGTACCCCTGCCGCGGACCTTCTAACGGGTCGACCCTCCCACTACTGAGGTTCTTGGATAGTGGGAGTTTTGTGCTCAACGTAGAATAATATTGAGGAAGATTTTATTACGTTACTATTGAATCAGTGGCTGTGAAAACGGCGCCTGGACACACACCACTGTACTCAACCACCAGTAGTTTATAGGGACGTCGTCCATCACCGTCATCCTCCTCACTGGTTTAATATACAATGTTTACATAACTACGACTGGACTTAATCTGTCACTCAACAGAATTAAAACTAAACTAATGTACAGTAGTTAGACTTAAGTAGAGCATCACCTGAAAACCTAACATAGAATGGACTAGTTGTTCCTGGGACGGCGAGGACTTGACTTCATGATGAGTAATAATATTTAACCTCAGTAAAATGTGGCATCAGTGGGGTGGGGGGGGGGGGGGGGGACTCAACGCTCTTAGAAACATGCTCCAGCTGCCAGGGTCCCTCAGGGCAACTTAGTCTGTACCAGCCTAACCTGAACACAATATACCATCGATTGAGGACCAAACATTTGCTCGTAGAAATAAGCATCAGTTTCCAGGACACAACACTGTGACCAGATGTGTACTAACTTAACCTAAGTCTAATATGGCAGCAACAGAGGATGAAGTCTGCCTCCCGAGAAACAAACACTATTTCTATATAGGACACCTCGGGCAGTCATATATTATACCAACCCAAGTTTAATATGGCATTGAGGACCAAGCTTGTCTACTGAGCCCCGAGCATCACCTCCCTGGACACCGCAGAGCAGCCATACCTATACCACGTTAGCCTAAGCTGGATATAGCATGGAGGGAGGATCAAGCCTGCCTTCTGAGAAACAAGCAGCATCTGGGATGCACCTCGGGGCAGCTTGAGACTGAGGAGAACTGGTCGCGGCGCCGTGTGTGTGAGGACGTCTGGGTGGGTCACTGAACCAATACTACACAAACACAGCGTTCCACACCCTCACTGTCTAAGCCAGTGTCACTAAGCCAGTTTCTGCCCCGCTATTACACATCTCTAAAGGCTCGCAACTTGTTTCAGAATAAAAGGGTTTTATATCATTCACCGTATAATCTTGCAGCGAGTTTTTCGTCTGGGAAGTATCTCAGCATTAACATTTCAGCTATACCATTAACATGAAGTTATTGCCTGCCTCGAGGGGTCGCTTCAGATCTGGTTGTACCCAAACCGCCACTATAAAATCGTGTTTCTTTTTATTTCGTCTGCGTCTATAAACAATTTATTTAATACTTTGTAAACGAGATCAACCTTCACGAGTGTAATTAGCCATCAGTGTTTAAAGACAATCATTAACAGTTGTGTAATATTGTAAGATAAACATTATTATAATATAAAATTACCCATGAGTTAGCCATCCAGGCTGGAAATAAATTATTACCATTTTGAAAGTATTTCTGCATCATAATATCAAAATACATCAGTATTTCGAGAAAAAAGTTCCCAATACTGTCCATCTTAATTAAATATCGCTCATATAAAAAATCATCTTAAAGTACAGGTTATCACAGTTGAAAGTAATTATAGAAATAACACAGTTTCCCTTGTTGATAATGTATTAGACCAGCCCATTAATTCTGGCTGACGAGTTGGGTTGGAAATGCCAGGGGTGGAGACGAGCCTCAGGCGGTACTAGCCTAACTCGAGTACATCCCTGTGTTGCTTCTTGCTCAAACTGGTCGCTGCTCTCATATATATATATATATATATATATATATATATATATATATATATATATATATATATATATATATATATATATATAATCTGTGTGTGTAAACAGTGTTATCCATCTGAGTCGCAAACCACTAATGAAAGTTGCTCAACAAACATTAGGCACGAAAACGAAATCTTTTCATTTGTGAAAGAATCAAAAGGTGTTTTGTTTCCACCACTAATTACAGACTTCATTCTCATGCGTCATGTTATTCGTTTACGTCGACTCTTCACTCAAGAGTTAGCGAACCAGCCAATAGGACGCCATCATTCCAGCATTAAATACCTTATGGCTGTGAATATGACAACAGGAGACCAGTTTGATCCAGTGGAGCTGCCCTGATAGTCGACCACTGGAATGTTTTCGCTCACTATAAATTATTTCCCGCCACCAGTTAGGATATATTTTGATAAGCCTTTCTTGTATATCTGCTTCGTAAGATCTGCATTATCCATGGACCATAATTAAGTTTTTCATTTATGTTCTGAAGGGACCAACCTTGTAAAAGTACTAGTAATAGGGCGGTAGTCTTTATATAATTACTTCATGTCTTAAATTGAAGTTCAGGTTTAATTATTAATTGAGAAAGAAAGTTGCAGGTGAAGACATTCCCTCCAGAAGCCATATAAAGCTCACCAGATAAGACCATTATTTAACTGTGCTTTTAGGTATCTATGTCCCAAGCTTACGGTCATCCTTGTTCCTATCCTTGATATGCCTCATGTCTCGTCTCTCTTTGTATTGTGTTCAGAAATTGTTAACGAAGTGATACTCTTCATTACATGGATTACTGCACCAATATTACGATCCTAAATCTGCACCTGTGGTTGTATTTCTGAGTGATGTTAGAAAAGCTTATAATGAATATAAACTTTATTTTTGTGCAAGTTACCTCAATTATTTCAAATATCGGATGAAAACACAGTAATAAATATACTATAGCAAGTATTTACTGTATTTACTCCTCTACACATTTCATCTTAAGAATACTCCCGGGAATGGCTGCTCCCCGAGAATTTCCCTTCAGCAATCTTACGCACGATAAAGAGGCATTTCTGTCCTATTTTAAAATAAACAGTAATCTCTGGCCGACGATAGGGCCCAGCGTTCCTTTTACCATTGAAAAAACTTTAAGAACTAATGTTATTACGAGGTTTATATCTTCTAGAGAATTGTTATTTTAAGATTACATGTACGCCGTAAAGCATCGTTCACTGTTATTTACAAACTTCAACCACAAAAATGCGTACTTTAAGGTTATTATAAAAGCGTATATGATATTACTTTACGCGAGTGCTCCTAATTTTAATAAATTATTTGATTTAGTTATACATCAATAGTATTGTGAGAGAAAACTTTACTCGCCCATAAGTAAATTTAAAAGTCTTAGTTGTATTAAGTTTTTTCCCTCAACCAAAATCGTCACACGTGAACTGAACAGACGGTTGGAAAGTTGAAGATCACTCTCCTCCGTGTTATTTACCTCGCTGTCATAATATCCTGCCAGAAAAGTGTTGGGAAATCGATGTGAAATTTATACCAATTTTCCGGGAGTTACTCTGGGTGATAAGGTCTTAAAACAGAGGGAAAACATGATCACTGGAGGGACTAGCGAGGGTTTGATCCATGGAGGTGTATTATACTTCCATGGTTTGATTGGCCGTAACCTACAAATATACAGACAATTTTTTTTTTAGTGTCAATGACCCTAGGAACAACGACTGAAATATCACCCAACCGAGATGACTAAGTTTGGTTTCTTTCGTCCTTGTGAATAGTTGCTAGTTTTTACACCATTCTGAAAATATTTATTAAGAGAAATCCATTAGAAAGTGGTATTAATTACAGCTTGGCTATTTTCTAGATGTTGTTTTATATATATATATATATATATATATATATATATATATATATATATATATATATATATATATATATATAATATATATATATATATATACGTCAATTAGTGAAAGTATTTAGTAGTCTATCCACATGTTAGAAAAATGTGAATTTGTCGGAAAAACGTGAAGACATGATAGGTTGAAAGTGAGGCATAACAGGTTGAAAGTGAGGCATGACAGGTTAAAAGTGAGGCATGACAGGTTGAAAGTGAGGCATAACAGGTTGAAAGTGAGGCATGACAGGTTGAAAGTGAGACATTGAGTCATTACGTCTTTTGTCAATAACAGACGTAATTTAGCCGTCTTACACGTATAAAATAACAAGAAAAGCCGTTCTTAGGAAGAGATGTTTTTGTTATTGATATTTCGGTGATTCAGCTGCCTGGATTATTAAGCATCGTTAACTAGACGTCTTAATTTCTACAATAGACAATAGATAAAGATTAAAAATTCAGATAGATAGAGAGATAAAATAGATTGATAAGATAGATAGATAATGTCATCAGTCCAAGGCCACTACAGGTTAGGTTAGGTTAGGTTAGGTTGGGTTAGGTTAGGTTAGGTTAGCGATTATATACCCAGCTGTGATTATACCTTCCTACTGGCCTCTGTGATACACGTTATATTCTCTCTCGACCATCGATAAGGTCGTCTGGTCTGAGGAACACACTGACAGCTTGTGAGTTAACTGACCTCTTTACATTAGGTTGCCGAGTTAAGCTGTCCTCTTTAAACTAGGTTGTCGAGTTAAGCTGTCCTCTTTAAACTAGGTTGCCGAGTTAAGCTGTCCTCTTTAAACTAGGTTGTCGAGTTAAGCTGTCCTCTTTAAACTAGGTTGCCGAGTTAAGCTGGCCTCTAAACATCAGGGTTGCCGAGTTAAGCTACTCTATTAACACTAAGTTCCCGAGTTAAACTGTACCAATACCGAGTTAAGCTGCTCTATTAACACTAAGTTCCCGAGTTAAACTGTACCATTACCGAGTTAATCCACCCACGTAACACCAGACTCCCGAGTTAATCCACCCACGTAACACCAGACTCCCGAGTTAATCCACCCACGTAACACCAGACTCCCGAGTTAATCCACCCACGTAACACCAGACTCCCGAGTTAATCCACCCACTTAACACCAGACTCCCGAGTTAATCCACCCACTTAACACTAAACTACACTACCATGGTATGAAGATGTTAGGTAAGATAATGATGAGAATACTTACTTAATTACTCACCCCCTAATTTTATCACATTATAAGCCGGTGTGCAAGTCATTAGGTAAATAAGGGTTAGGAGAGAGAGAGAGAGGTGAAACACGGCGGCTCCTCAAGGCTAAGCGAGCAACATGGGGTCTTCGTTTAATGTTATATACAGTAAAAAAAAATCTATTTAATGGAATTCAGTCCGTTATATGGAGGGATTATTAGATGTGTAACGTCTATCTAACGAATTATATAGTGGTGAAAGTCCGTTATATCGAGGGTCCGTTAGATGTAAAAATCTCCATATAGCGAACTATATAGAGATGAAAGTCCGTTGTATAGAGGGTCCTTCAGATGTGAACTCCCGAACTAACGGATTATATGGAGAAAGAAAAGTCCGTTAACTAGAGGTATCAGTGTAGGTAGTCTATAATAAATCTCACCCAAAGACCACACACACCCCTTCATTACAATTGATTTAGTCACTAGAAGGTTACAGAGCATCGACGTCTGCTGTAGTCTGTAGTATGTATCAGTAAAGTCATCAATACATAATTATCTTCATGTAATTTATGTAGTTTTATACTTTTATTTTATCGTTGATGGGCTTTTGTTATTGCTGATCTTATGACGTCAATGTGGAAGGTTTTGATGTCAGCTTTTGTTATATTGTTACTGGCCTTATGACATCAACGCAGAAAGTTATATTGATATCAGCTCTTGTTATATTGATGTGACGTCTAAACTGATGCTCTAAGTAGTTAATGTGTTTAATTATAGTGTTTGTGTACAAGTTAACTCGTGTGGCTAACATACATACGAGGTCTAGTCCTCAAAGAATCGTATATACTGTATGTCCCTGATGGTGGCTGAAGGTGCAAGAATACAATTTACAGACTGACCCAAAAAAAAAAATAATAATAAAAATATAAATACTGTACAAAAATGACACCAAAATGAAATTGAGACTTTCCTTAAATAGATATACATTCACTTATTACCAGGCAACAACGGGGTAACTTTTCCACTAATTCTGTTCCCTGTCTGGTGTTCACTGCACGTATGTAATCAACCTCAAGTCTCAATGTAATTTAGTTGTTACTTATGATTATTATTTTTATGTTTATTATAAAGTTAACCACTGTCAGTCACATTCTTACACCTTAACTTACTGGGAAATAGTGTAGTGAGAACTTTTGAAAATCTGGATGAGTCAGGTTGGAACTTTTGAAAATCTAGAGGAGTCAGGTTGGAACTTTTGAAAATCTAGAGGAGTCAGGTTGGAACTTTTGAAAATCTAGAGGAGTCAGGTTAGAACTTTTGAAAATCTGGATGAGTCAGGTTGGAACTTTTGAAAATCTAGAGGAGTCAGGTTGGAACTTTTGAAAATCTGGATGAGTCAGGTTGGAACTTTTGAAAATCTAGAGGAGTCAGGTTGGAACTTTTGAAAATCTGGATGAGTCAGGTTGGAACTTTTGAAAATCTAGAGGAGTCAGGTTGGAACTTTTGAAAATCTGGATGAGTCAGGTTGGAAATTTTGAAAATCTAGAGGAGTCAGGTTTGAACTTTTGAGAAATCTGGAGTCAGGTTTGAACTTAGATGTTGTGTTATTGAAGATTTTTACACGATGAGTTACTGTATATACCTACATTAAAAAAATAACCTAGAGAATTGATATCTTCCCAAAATATCTGAAGTGACAGGATTAGATTAGGTTAGGTTAGGTTTGGTTAGGTTAGGTTAGGTTAGGTTAGGTTAGGTTAGGTTTGGTTTGGTTTGGTTTGGTTGGTTTGGTTAGGTTAGGTTAGGTTAGGTTAGGTTAGGTTAGGTTAGGTTTGGTTAGGTTAGGTTAGGTTTGGTTAGGTTTGGTTTCTTCTTTGTCAGCAGCCATTTAATCCTCGAAAAATCTGTTGGATACATCAGCGTTGGCGTTGAGGACTGACCAGCATACTTAAAATGAAAACCGGTTTGGTGTCTTTGGCGAGGGAGTGAGAGTACCAACCGGTTTATTTAAAATACTTGTATCTCTTAATTATAAATCCATGATTAATACGAGTTTTTTAGTTAATAACATCAGTTTTAACATTTCTCATAACTATACCACAAATTTAACTTAACATTGTAGTTATTATTAAAACGGTTTCCATCAGTTATTTATGTGATATAATGACAATTAACTGACGTTCATTATTAGTACAGGTCCTATCAAGTCATTAAGTCTAAGTCTAAGGCTGCTGGTACTTCAGAGGGACAAAACACATGAGTTTATCCCTATGTCTCTCCGTTTTCTTTTTGCCTGCGTTAACAGCTCAATGTCCGCCTATCCTGACTGACACTGACAATGATTTTCCTCTTTTTTTTTTTACTCTTTTTTTATGTCGCATTGCTTACACGACGAGGCAGTTGTCCTCCCCCCCCCCCTCTCCTCCCTCATTAACACAGCTTTAATCTATTCTTGGTCTCCCATGTGTTCAGTTGCAGTATAAATTATAATTAATTTTACTAACACATCTGTGGTTGGTTTATGTTCATATGACCATAAAATATGCTTTCTCACTCGCCTGCAGCCCTCCCACCACCCCCATTGTAATACAGTACATTGTGTTGCCCACGGCCGCCTTAACGAATTACAGTGTATCCAATTCATACCTTGTAACAGACTGAATGATTTGAAGAGGAATTTGTTATACATCTTTTGATCGTGAACAACGGTGAGTGATAACCAAAGCGTCCCGCCCATATCTGATTCAATTACGTGTCTGAGTTAAGAATTTCAGTGGGACCAGACGTCTTCCTCCAAGCCTTCACTGGTTCTGAGTGATATGTTACCTATTTTGTAGCTAATTTGAATTATTTTGAAGTTAAATCGGCGGGTGTGTGTGTTGAGGTATTTGATGGTGGTGGTATCACTGCTGCCCCGAGCCAGCCACTGACTGTTGAGGGCATTTCTGATGCACGACTTGTCTCTCTCTCATATTATGTATACCAAAGCGTTTACAATTGAATATAAAGGCAAAACAGCATATGTAAAAAGATATATGCTGTTTTGTGAGTTTTTTGCAAAGATATACTGTAGGTATATTATATGTAATTTCTTGTAGGATTCCTAACAAAATTGGATGGGTTTTTCTTAATGCATTGTTTCTTTTCTTTAGTTATGAACGAGTTGATATTTTACTTAAAAGCAAAGGAGTCAAGAATGAAAGGTCATGATGCCTAGTTACTGACAGCCATAAACATGAACTGCTCGACTTAAGCTAACCACCTGTAAGAAATCTCCAAAGAGGATGCGACATATATATTGTTTTAATGTGAACATCGCCGGTGTCGCTATACCGGTTGTCTTGTCTTTCATCACAGGAAAAATATTGCGTGGGATGGAAGTTGATGGGCGGCTGCCAGACGCGTCTGCAACGTGCCCAGTGATCATAATTCAACAGCATAACTTGACTTGGTCTTGAGAACAATAATCCATTGTTTGGTAAGCTCTTAATTGTACATGGCAGTTGCATTATTGCGTACAGGGGATGATATAATGTTAACTATACGTTGCATTACAAAGTATTTACGTGGACCATGACGCGGGTCATTATTTGATTCATTCGTCTCTTCAACCCTTCTAACATATGGCATAAGTAAGTAATTCAGTATCTACGGCCATTCCTGCGTGAAGTGCGTCGTTTTTTCCAATGTCCCCGCGCAGAGAAACAGTATAAATAGTTGGCAAATGCGCATTCTAATATACAAAAAAAGTTAGGAGGGAGGGTGTGGCGTCGACCATTAGCCGGGGGCGGTGGTGCTTGTCTCACCCGCCCGGCCCGCCCAGCGCTCTCTGCTCATTCATTTTGTTCCAGCGACCTTCTGTTTTTCTTCTATGTTCTCTACATCTTTGTTATTTCATATTTCATTGCTATATTATCTTAAGGCACTAGTTATGTTATATTCTGGATGACAACTATACCGCACTTCTCGGTATATTTGCCTGCGTGATGTCCTATCTGAAAGGGTCAAGGCCAGTGTTGCCAGCTCCGCAAGGTATTACACCCTCGCCAATTCATTCACAAACTCTTGCGTAATGCGTAAGTGGGCAAAAATTCTAGATTTGTTTTACATGAGTGTACCCATCTAATGTTAACGGTATCAATTATGTATATAATTTGAGTAAAACATACATTAATGTTACAAAACAATAAATGCCGTAACGGTGAAATGAAATTGCAGGTTTGGTAACAATAATAGAGTACGAATTGTGGATGACTCGACTCTTCATAGTTTTTTTTGTTGCTTGGCCGTAGTACGACCCTACGTAGGTCACTTTCCTTTGATTTTTTGCTTCATTGGAGGATCCTTGTGAGACTTACCGCCCCCCGTGGCCTCAAACAAACCCCATACCTTCTCCAGGAGTTAAAATTAAACGCGATATACGAGCAGGCGTGGGCGTGCGGCTTCTCTCGCCTGGTTTCTTCTTCACAGCTAAGTTTAACCAGTTTACTGTTCATAGCAAAGTGATTCATTCGTGGGCATCACTGGGGGTTGATCTTAGGGCCTGGTGATGGAGCAGACGGGGCAGGCAGTGTGTCTAGGGAGGGAGGGAGGAGGTAGGTGGCCGCACTCTCTTGGCCTGCCTACACAACCCCGCACCCACATACACCAACCAGGACAAACTCGCCCCTCACACATTCATCGCCTTTCCTCCCCCTGTTTTACTGCCTTCACCTGTTACCTCCTGTTACCCTTCTGCTGTCGCCTCCTAGCGTATTGGTTCTTGATGTTATATAGAAGTAAATAAACCGTTACAGAGATAGATAGATAGATACAAAGATTGATAGATACTGTAGATAGAGAGATTGATTGATTGACTACGTATTGAACAGAGGACTAGATAGCTCGATATAGGCCTAGGAATAGACATGCGTTGGGTAGATAGACAAATAGACAGACAGACAGATTGATAGATAGATAGATAGATAGATAGACAGACAGACAGACAGACAGACAGATAGCTATTCAGTCAAAAGTCACACAAGTTCACCTGTATTCACCATCTACAAAACAGTCCAGTCCAGGTGTACAAACAACGAACACTACATCGATTTAACCAAAGAATTACCCAAAGAAACACATTAAAACCTATACTGTATTTTCTATGTTCAAAATTGTCTGTTATTTATTTCTGTGATTCATTTCTGTTTGTTATTTAACCGCTCTATTTGGGTGTTGAGGATTCGGATTCGGATTCGGATTCGGATTTGGATTCGGATTCGGATTCAATCGTAAATAATAACATTGGTTGTTACAGAGAGAAAAATATTGTTTTGTTTTTTTTATTATGGCGTCTCTCTCTCTCTCTCTCTCTCTCTCTCTCTCTCTCTCTCTCTCTCTCTCTCTCTCTCTCTCTCTCTCCCTCTCCGGTGGAATATTATGCGTTACGAAAATAGAGGAAAGTGACAGAAAGAGAAAGAACAGAAGAGAGATGGAGAGAAAAACTGGAAGGAGGAAAAATAACAAAAGAGAGATTTAGGAGACATGAAAGAGAGAGAGAGAGAGAGAGAGAGAGAGAGGAGAAGGAGGAAGAAGAATGGGGGGAGAGAGAGAGAGAGGAGGAGAAGGAGGAAGAAGAATGAGGGGAGAGAGAGAGAGAGGGGGGGGGGCAGGGAGAAGTAGAGGCAGGAGAAAGAATTAGGAGATGGGAAAGAAAGAGAGAAGAGATAGGAGGAGGGATAAAATAAAAGAGAAGAGAGAGAGAAGAGAGACAGGAGGAGGATCAAGAGAAGATAAGAGAGAGGTAGAAATGGCGAAAAAGAAACGAGAGATAGAATGAGGTGGTAAACAGAGACAGAGAGAGAAGAGAGATAGTAGAAGCCAAGATAGATAGATTGAGAGAGAGAGAGCGTGAAGAGATAGGAAAGAGAGGCAGAGATTGACCGAGAAAGAGAGAAGAGATAGTAAGAGAAGCATAGAGATAGAGAGAAACAAGTGAGGGGGAAGAAGGAGACAATACCTCAGACACAAATAAACAGTACCGGTATATACTGTATGTAAGGAGAGGTCACTGACTGTCTTCAAGAACACACATTAAACCTGCTTTCAGATTCTCACTGATTACTAAGTTATTTTTATCCCCTTAACTGCTCAAGATACGAGAACAAGTCTAACTAACTGACTCACTTAAGCTACAACACCAAGATGTAGTTTCAAACGATCGTAAGTTAAATTTTCTTCCTAACTGGAGATGTAATGATGTTTCTAACTGACTCACTGAAGCTACAACACCAAGATGTAGTTTCAAACGATCGTAAGTTAAATTTTCTTCCTAACTGGTGATGTAATGATGTTTCTAACTGACTCACTGAAGCTACAACACCAAGATGTAGTTTCAAACGATCGTAAGTTAAATTTTCTTCCTAACTGGAGATGTAATGATGTTTCTAACTGACTCACTAAAGATATGATACAAAGATGGATTCTCAAAAGTTCGTATGGTACGTTTGTGTCTCTTGTGTGATTTCTGTCATTTGTCTTGCCATCTTAGTACTTACAAGGGAAATGTGGCATACGATCATTTAAGAATCTATCTTTGTGTCGTAGTAAAAGTGAGTCAGTTAAATGCATTCTCACGTCTCCGGTTAGAGAGGATTTTTTTTTATATAATCTAATCCTGCCAGCAGAAATTGAATCACCTGTAGATTAGACACGCCAACTTAGCCTAACTTAACCTAACCTAATAACCTCCCCTCTCCTAACCTAACCTAACTTATCCCCCTCTCCCCTAACCTACCTTTATCTAATCTAACCTAACCTAACCTACCTTACCTTATCCCCCTCTACCCTAACCTACCTTTATCTAACCTAACCTAACCTAACCTACCTTTATCTAACCTAACCTAACCTAACCTACCTTTATCTAACCTAACCTGACCTAATCACCTCAGGTATACCATTGAGATAGTTAAACACCAGAGGAAATAAGCTGGGATGGTTAGGTTAGGTTTAAATCAAGGTGAATTAAGCTGGGATGGTTAATCTTCATTATCCCAGGAATTAAATGGATGCAGATAACCACACACTCAGCCATCAACATAACTGACCAATCAAAACAAAGGATGGAGGGAGTGTCATTGTTTATACCAGTAAGCAACTCGCGATACTTGTCAATGTGTTCTGCTTTCACTTGTCCCAGATTCTCACGTGAAGAATAGTCCCCGATAGCTTATTTCATCCTAACCTAACCTAACCTACCCTAACCTAACCTAACCTAACCTAACCCTAACCTAACCTAACCTAACCTAACCTACCCTAACCTAACCTAACTTACCCTAACATAACTGCGACTATCCTAACCTAGCTTAACTTAACCCAATTTAACCTAACATAACTTTAACTAACCTACCATAAACCTAACCTAATCAAACCTATCCTCCCCAGAAGATGGTTAGAGTGGCCAATCATAAGGTGAACTAAACTGGGGGGTTGGGGGAGGGGGTGAACTAAACTGGGGAGTTAGGGGAGGGGGGTGAACTAAACTCGGGGGTTGGGGGAGGGGGGTGAACTAAACTGGGGGTTGGGGAGGGGGGTGAACTAAACTGGGGGGTTGGGGGAGGGGGGTGAACTAAACTGGGGGGTTGGGGAGGGGGTGAACTAAACTGGGGGTTGGGGGGGGGGTGAACTAAACTGGGGGGGTTGGGGGAGGGTGGTGAACTAAACTGGGGGTTGGGGAGGGGGTGAACTAAACTGGGGGGTTGGGGAGGGGGGTGAACTAAACTGGGGGTTGGGGAGGGGGGTTAACTAACCGGGGGTGTTAGGGGAGGGGGGTGAACTAAACTGGGGGGATTGCGGGAGGGGGGTGAACTAAACTGGGGGGTTGGGGGAGGGGGTGAACTAAACTGGGGGGTTGGGGGAGGGGGGTGAACTAAACTGGGGGGTTGGGGAGGGGGGTGAACTAAACTGGGGGGTTGGGGGAGGGGGGTGAACTAAACTGGGGGGTTGGGGGAGGGGGTGAACTAAACTGGGGGGTTAGGGGAGGGGGGTGAACTAAACTGGGGGGTTTGGGGAGGGGGTGAACTAAACTGGGGGGTTGGGGGAGGGGGTGAACTAAACTGGGGGGTTGGGGGAGGGGGGTGAACTAAACTGGGGGGTTGGGGAGGGGGGTGAACTAAACTGGGGGGTTAGGGGAGGGGGGAGGTCTTAATGTGCTCCGTCTTCCCCTAAGTTAAGGTAAGTTATAGAGGTAGATTCTCATAAGATATGCAAAGGAAAAATGATCGTATCTGGTGTTGTATAAATGTCTCTAATCCACTTATACCGTGAGATAAATAAGGTGTGACGAGAGAGAAGGAGAGGAAGAGAGGAGAAGGAAGAGAGAGAGAGAGAGAGAGAGAGAGAGAGAGAGAGAGAGAGAGAAGGGGGGGAGGGAGGGAGCGAAGGAAAGAGAGGGAGAGAGAGAGAGAAAAAGAAATGAGGGAGAGAAGAGGAAAGAGGGACAGGAAGAGAGAGAAGGGGGGGGAGGGAGGGAAAGAGATGAAGAAGGAGGGAAGGAGAAGAAAGAAGAAAGAGAGAGAGAAGAGAAATCTACCCAAGTCTGCATTTCTACCCGGAAAATCTGTTATGCATTGTTTAGCTAACCGGCAGACATAGGTTATTTACACACAATGGTGGCAGCTAGTCCTAACAATGACAAGACCACGCGGCTCTGGTGGGGGAGGGGGGGGGGGTACAATACAGACGACCATTAACTTCCAATTACACATCCTCAAGTATAAACCATCAACCAAATCATCAGGAGAGTGCGTGGTTGAGTGGAGTTAGTGTACGTGGTTGAGTGGAGTTACACCGTACGTGGTTGAGTGGAGTTAGTGTACGTGGTTGAGTGGAGTTACACTGTATGTGGTTGTGTGGAGTTAGTGTACGTGGTTTAATGGAGTAATTTGTATATATTGGTTTTTGTACACAGGTTACAGCGTGGTTGGTTTAGGTATTAGTGTGAAGTTATGTTCCAATGTTCTGGTTGATTATTCACGTTGATGGGGTCCCGGTGTTTGTTATTCGCATTGATGGGGTCCCGGTGTTTGTTATTCACATTGATGGGGTCCCGGTATGCATGCACGTATATAAACCACAAACGACAAGAGCTATAAACCACAAACGACAAGAGCTATAAACCACAAACGACAAGAGCTATAAACCACAAACGACAAGAGCTATAAACCACAAACGACAAGAGCTATAAACTTCTAACTTGGTATATTTATCCACCGTGACGACCCCCCAAACATACGCCGAAGTTACTGCAGCCACAAGGTCAAACTTCCAGGGTCAAATCAGTGATAAAATGGGCTTCCTATCGCATGCGTGAGTTGGCACCTTAGAGAGGGTCGTTAATATCTGATCGCTATATGTTGTCCTCTTAAACTGCTCTACTGCTGTGGGCAATCAGTGTGTATGGGGGCCTCTCTGTGCTGAGTAAAATCGAAAGGTGTTAACCAAATCAAATATTAAAAGCGGCATCCAGGTAGTGAAGGGGTTACGAGGTCGACAGTGCCAGTTATATAAGGTTCGTATTGGGAGGATGAGCAACCTAACCTAACCCTAGCCTAATATAATATAGCCTAACTTCATGTGACCTAACCTAACCTTACCTGACCTAATCTAATGTAATATAACCTAACCTAGCCTAGCCTAATATAATATAGCCTAACTTCATGTGACCTAACCTAACCTTACCTGACCTAATCTAATGTAATATAACCTAACCTAATCTACTTCGTCTTATTTCGTTCTTTACATGCGTAGACGCTTACACTCGCCTCACTTAACACAGATATTTTCAGACAAGCCTAAATTTAGCGTCTTGTTGCTGGTCCTAATGATATTAAGGTCAGAGTGGTGTACCTACCCAACCACCCACCCCCGATGGTGTGTGTGTGTAATAATAATAATAATAATAATAATAATTAACGGTTTATTGAAAGAGCTTGGCAGCCAGAAGGCTGAAAATATACAGTTACATATTTGGGGAGTGGGTTACGAATTACAAATAATATACAAGTAACATAAGTGACACAAATAAGACATATAATAACTTAGATGGGGAAAAGCTCAAACTACAGTTCAATTCAACATAGTGACAGTGTTACAGTATTACAAGTTATTGATAATTTTTACAATGGTTGGGACTGGGCTGTTCTTATAGCGATCAGTTCGTGCACGTATGGGCTGGATGCGGTTGTGGTGTCGAACAGCAATTCTCGGACAAGGGACCTCCGGTGGTAGTAGGAGCCGGTGTCGGGGATGGTGTAGAAGCTTCTTACCAAATTTGCAGATGAGGTCGTGGTGATGGTCAGTGAGAGTCGAAAGGGTCAGTGTGTTGAGCGCTTCTTGATATGTGTGTGTGTGCGTGCGTGCGTGCGTGCGTGTGCGTGTGTGTGTATGTTACGATTCAGACTGACATTTTAAGGGACCCACCACTTTTATTTTGTATACACTAAAATTAAGTTGATGTCATAAAAGTACTCCACTTGAGCCTAAACTCCTTCATGTAGACCCCAGCATCGATTCTGTCTCATATCTTCAGTTTCTCTTCAACTGGGCACCCAGATACCGACACCGGGTTTTACACCGTTTACCGAAAATTATTTGAAGACATTGCTCACTGAGATCTCAAAGGCAAAGAAAACACCGGCTACCTTAACCTAACCTGACCTGACCTGACCTCACCTGATCTAACCTAAACTAACCAATCAGCACCCCGTTAGAAGATGTCAAGAGATTTTATAGTTACTGGACTAACTTCTCAACTAAAATGTATGCTCAGTCACATGGCCAACAAGATTGGGTTCTCATCCCCAATAAAATTCCCTTAAAAAACAGTGTAAAAGATCTACACAGAGATGGAAAGTTATTTAACACCGACGTCCGGTCTTTGGTGAATTAAATAACAAATCAACACTAACACTGGACGCGGAGGTAACAGCCCTTAACTCATCCTACAGAAAGGAGACCATCTATGCCTGCAGCCCACACACCTGAGTCCCCCCCCCCCCCCCTCAAAAGAGACACATTTTCAGTCTTCGAGTTACTGTACTTTTTTAATAAACTGTTAATTATTATTATTATTATTACTACACACACACACACACGTCCTCCATCGCAGGACAGCGAGACGGACAAAATAAAAATAATAATAATAATAATAATGAAGACTTAACAACCTGTGATGAGAGTGAGGAGAAGTTGAAACTGAGGAAGGAGAAAGAGGAAGAAATAAATAAAAAATAAATAAATAAAAAAGGGAATATATGTTAGAGAGAGAGAGAGAAAGGTCAGAGGTACATGTAGCCTGCTAGTGAAGGAGGGCGGAGTGGAATGCCTGACTGGAGGTGAAGGCGACAAACTGAAACCCGAATTCTCAGATGCTTGCAAGGTGGTATTTTCTCGTAAGTGATCACATGAGGACACCTGTAAGGGGTTCATTGAAACTACGACACGAGGGAGGATTCTCAAAGGCTCTTAAGTTGAAATTCTCTTCTTTATTGATCACGCAAGAACACTGCTAAAAGATTCATTGAAAACTACAACACAAAAGTGGATTCTCAAAAGTTCCTATATGTAAACTTTCCCGTCTTATCTCGTGAATTGAGAACACTTTTAACTAATCCACTGAAGTTATGACACTAAGATGGATTCTCAAAGGTCCCATACGCTGACTTATACGCTACGACGTAAAAGATGGCGGCCAGTATGTGTACAGTAGGTGAATTTGCCTACTGTGAGACTTTACCGTAATTAGATGCGTCTTAGTGTGACACGTTTATAGAATTAAGACCTTAGGATGCCTTAGTATTATAACTCTCTCTCTCTCTCTCTCTCAGGGATGACATTTCCCCCGCCCGAGTATAATATCTTACGGTATAATAGTTCAAGTATGCCGTCCCAGGCCAGAACCCAAAGTCTTAAAGATACTTACGTTAAAATTTCCTCGTTAGCGAAATGAGGTTAGATCTGATTCGCTTCAGCTACGACTAAAGAAAAATATTTATACCTATACTAAAGAATCCCAATATGGCATCAATTGTACTCTGAGCCTCTGTTGCCTAAAAGAATTAACAACACTTACGAACATCTGAGAGTCTGCGAGGGAGTTAATTCTCAAAGGTTGTGTTAACTGTTGATGTAAAAAGTGTATTAACTAGATTCTTATAGGTTGACACGGTGAATATTCCTTAAAATTGAAGATGTTAAAAATGCACCTAATTCCTTGGTCAAAATTCATGTTATTTTTATTATGATTCGAAGTTATTTTGTTTGTACAGTACTGCTTCGGCTCACGACTGGATGGACGGACAGACAAACGGACGGGCGGACGGAGATTAGGTATTCCTGTAACACCTCCCCCCCCTCCATCCATCTCCTAGAACGACGAGAGTACAAGACTTCCCATTGGCTGATTTAGTGCTTCTTTCCCCCCTTCCCCGCTTCCGTCCACCCCTCCCTGTTTCCCTCCACCCCTCCCTGTTTCCTTCCACCCGTCCCCAATTCCCTCCACCCCTTCCCGAATCCCTCTACCCCCCCCTCTCCGCTTCCCTCTACCCCTCCCCGCTTCCTCGCTTCCCTCTCCCTCCCCGTTTCCCTCACCCCCGCCCCCAGATGTCCCTTTTAACAAGAATGTTCAACAGACTGTAAGTGTATGCAAACATTTAACGTGTTGAATGATTGATTGTATGAACACGGAATCACTTGAGCTGGCGCGTTTGAATTACAGAATGACGTGAATATATACAGGTATATATATATTTTTTTAAAGAGTTGGGAATAAATGCGTTTTCCCTCGGTGCATTTTCCAACAAGCAGAAACAAGTGACAATCATTCTTCAGCTGTAAGTCAGATCTAATAAGAATATGTTTTGCCGGTTGCATTTCCCGGTAGGCAGAACACAAATGACGGTTATTATCCGTCTGATGCAATGAACGCAATCTAGTATAAATTTCTAAGTCCTTTAGAATCTAGATGTTTTATTTTTGTAAGACTGCGGGTGTTCGGATAACTTATAAAAAAAATCTCTTGAATTAATGGAATGTTCTCTCTGACTTAGCCATGACTTCGGTTTAACTGTATCATTGGACAGATCCAACATTTCGGCTTTTTTTTAAATCTTAATGTGTTGAATCTTTCACACCATGAAGCCTTTATTAACTCGAATTAAATATAATCATAATTACAATAGTTGTCATGGTTTAGCGAGTCTGTCCCTGTTTTTTCTTAGTCTACCGAACTCTGCTATAACTCGGCTAGACGGACCAATGTTAATAATTTCAGATTTCAATTTATTTTTTTACGTGAAAAATTCCATTATATTAAAAACTAGAAACGAGAAAAAGATTATAAATTTACCGATTAGGTGTCGTGACTCACTTAGCAACCAGTAACCAATCAACAGCGTCCTCTGAATTGTGATGGTTGCTAAGGAAGCGAAAAGTAGGCGGAGTTAATATGTCACTTCAGACAACCATATAAACTGAAAGGCATAGGGTGACACGTCAAGATTAGACACCCCAGCTTATTTCACCTTTAGAGTAGACACCCCAGCTTATTTCACCTTTAGAGTAGACACCCCAGCTTATTTCACCTTTAGAGTAGACACCCCAGCTTATTTCACCTTTAGAGTAGACACCCCAGCTTATTTCACCTTAAGAATTAGACACCCCAGCTTATTTCACATTAAGAATTAGACACCCAAGCTTATTTCACCTTTAGAGTAGACACCCCAGCTTATTCCACCTTAAGAATTAGACACCCCAGCTTATTTCACATTAAGAATTAGACACCCCAGCTTATTTCACCTTTAGATTAGACGCCCCAGCTTATTTCACCTTTAGAGTAGACACCCCAGCTTATTTCACCTTAAGAATTAGACACCCCAGCTTATTTCACATTAAGAATTAGACACCCAAGCTTATTTCACCTTTAGAGTAGACACCCCAGCTTATTCCACCTTAAGAATTAGACACCCCAGCTTATTTCACATTAAGAATTAGACACCCAAGCTTATTTCACCTTTAGATTAGACACCCCAGCTTATTCCACCTTAAGAATTAGACACCCCAGCTTATTTCACATTAAGAATTAGACACCCCAGCTTATTTCACCTTTAGATTAGACGCCCCAGCTTATTTCACCTTTAGAGTAGACACCCCAGCTTATTCCACCTTAAGAATTAGACACCCCAGCTTATTCCACCTTAAGAATTAGACACCCCAGCTTATTCCACCTTAAGAATTAGACACCCCAGCTTATTCCACCTTAAGAATTAGACACCCCAGCTTATTTCACCTTTAGAGTAGACACCCCAGCTTATTCCACCTTAAGAATTAGACACCCCAGCTTATTCCACCTTAAGAATTAGACACCCCAGCTTATTTCACCTTTAGAGTAGACACCCCAGCTTATTTCACCTTTAGATTAGACACCCCAGCTTATTTCACCTTAAGAATTAGACACCCCAGCTTATTTCACCTTTAGAGTAGACACCCCAGCTTATTTCACCTTTAGAGTAGACACCCCAGCTTATTTCACCTTAAGAATTAGACACCCCAGCTTATTTCACATTAAGAATTAGACACCCAAGCTTATTTCACCTTTAGAGTAGACATCCCAGCTTATTCCACCTTAAGAATTAGACACCCCAGCTTATTTCACATTAAGAATTAGACACCCAAGCTTATTTCACCTTTAGATTAGACACCCCAGCTTATTCCACCTTAAGAATTAGACACCCCAGCTTATTTCACATTAAGAATTAGACACCCCAGCTTATTTCACCTTTAGATTAGACGCCCCAGCTTATTTCACCTTTAGAGTAGACACCCCAGCTTATTTCACCTTAAGAATTAGACACCCCAGCTTATTTCACATTAAGAATTAGACACCCAAGCTTATTTCACTTTAAGATTAACCACCAGCTTAACCTAACCTAACCTAATCTTATCTTCAAGTGACCAGGTATGTTTTTTTCTGACCGCTGTACCTGGTAAAAGATGTTGTTGCTTCTCGATGTCCAGATGCCGAGGCTGGGAGAGGGGGTGGGGGGGGGCAGAGTGTGGGAGGGGCGAGGAGGGAGTGAAAGAGGATTAGAGTGGGAGGGGCGAGGAGGGAGGGAGAGTGTGGGAGGGGCGAGGTGGGAGGGAGAGAGGATTAGAGTGGGAGGGGCGAGGAGGGAGGGAGAGTGTGGGAGGGGCGAGGTGGGAGGGAGAGAGGATTAGAGTGGGAGGGGCGAGGAGGGAGGGAGAGTGTGGGAGGGGCGAGGTGGGAGGGAGAGAGGATTAGAGTGGGAGGGGCGAGGAGGGAGGGAGAGTGTGGGAGGGGCGAGGTAGGAGGGAGAGAGGATTAGAGTGGGAGGAGGGAGGGAGAGTGTGGGAGTGTAAGGGAATGTTAGAGTGAGGGAGTGGGGATGGAAAAGAGTAAGGGTGGGAGAAGGAGTAAGAGTGAGAGAGGGAGTGGAATGAGAGTGGGGGGGAGGGGTGAATAGGGTGAGGGAGTTAGGAAGAGGGATTGAGAGAGAAGCGAGATTAGGATAATGAATCTAGTGTGAGGGAGGGAGAAGGGGGCGAGGCTACTGAAGGTGAAGAAGAGTGAACGAGAGAGAGAGAACTTATTATATGTGGTAAAGGAGAAAGAGACCAAGAAAACAGAGAGGGTGACAGGAAAAATAAAACCACGAAGTAGGGAGGCGGAGGAGAAAGAAGGAGAGAGATATACGAGAGAGAAAAGGATAATAATGTGTAGTTTCTCTACCGTCATACCAGTTTGTCCTTGACAGGCTTACCAACAGCTGCTAAAAATAACTTATCCATGGACTACCATTTACTTTTCGTGATCAAACTTAATAACTGTTGGTCTTTTAACTTGTTTTAAGCTTAATTTCGAGGAGTGAAAGATTGTGTTTTCTTCAGTTTTCTCACAAGATGTCATTACTGTTTACATTGTCGGGTTCATGTTGGACTCATAAAGCTTCGTCCGTTCGTTTTGTTTATCCTTAAAGGAAATTAAACTCATTAGGCTAGAGTCTCAGGATACTTTCGACAGCATTTTGCGTGTTATCTTTAAGCCTTAGTTTACATGAACCAATTAGAAGCATTCTAGCATCAGGGGATAAAGTAAACGTAGGTAAAGACAAAAATTAACATACGATATTATAAGAGTCGTTTGTTTCAGCTTCTCCATACCAAGCTTAGAAAACAATAACATAATGCAAGTGTTAATGTAATAAGATCAAATTATATTTAAATTCAACTTACCTTTGCCTTGCATATGCAATAAATTCCTATCACAGTCCCGGAGTTAAGAGATTAATTATTAATAAGAAAAATCGGCTTCAACGAAAGTAATCCACGAGTTAATAGAAGAGAATGTTGTTTCCTTCATCTATTCTTACCGGAGGATTAGTATAGAAAGCTCTCTTACTCAATAACGTAACAGCTGGGGCAGACTCGAGTAAGAATGTGGCGCAGACGTTGTTTATAGCAAACAGGCGTATTTCTTGAAACAGATAAGGGACGTTTTAAACTGCGTTGAAGGTACACAACTACCAACCTTACCAATGTACAGACGTTGTATAGCAAACGATTATCAATCATTTTAAGGGCCCAAGTTTAAATTATATAAAAATAAAGTAATAATATATATAAATCTACAGTACAGAGGTGGTAAAAATTGTAAATATTAAATATTTCATTGTTTTAAGAGGATGTTATGTTCACCACCCTTCCGTGATGTCATGGTGACGTTTACATGACGTCATCTACTTTTCTGACGTCACAGAACCTTGGCGTCAAATGAAAATCGATATTGCATAGAAATACCGTCTAAGTTTATTTCGATTTTTCAACTGTGTGTGTCGGGGTAATTAGTATTAAAATATAATATACAATAGTCATAAATAAAGTAAATTGTTAGGAATATTTCAGCAAATAATATTCTTCTCTGGCAGTGCAGGTCTTGATGGGACCGTCTAGGCTGTGACCGATGTTTTGTTTGTAAGATCTCTTATTTCTAAGGATAACCAGAATTTTCAGTCAGGTAAGTGTAACACCACTTTTAAATTTAATAGCATGAATTCTTGGGTTAGTCCGCTGAATGCATGAGCGACCCATAGTTAGGAAAGCCGTCAATTAATGAATTTAATTAGTAGTGTGACGGGTGGTAGTGCATGTTGGTGTGGTGGTGGTGAGGGCAATGGAGCATAACCCAGACGGTGAATGACTCATTCCAGCCCCACACTCTCCTTCCAGCTTCTCACCAACCTCGCCCCTTCACCATCCCACCACCCGGACGCCTCATTTCACCAGGTAGTCAGGTTTGTGAACCAGGAGAGCGGACGGAGGTGGCGTGGGGCAGGGGTTTGTTGGGTTGCTTGCAGTTGCATGTTGGAGGAGGGGCGCGAGTAATGGCCTTGACTTGTACCAGTGGTGGGCAGGGAGGTGTGGGACGCTCAGGGTAAACTGTGGCAGCGCCAGTCATGCCGGGGCCACACTCCTCTGGCCTCTTGCTCCATCCCAGTTGGTGATACTCTTGTGTCCAGTCAGGCTGTGTGTCTCTCCCTCCCTCCCTAGTTTGATTTTCTGTTTTACTTTTATCACAGGTTGAGATAGTTGTTGTTACATCTAGTGAAGGAGAAGTTGAAGTATTTATGTTTTTCAAGATAATTATATTCATAATGTGATCATCTACAAGCAGAAGTGTTTGCATCATCAGTAGATTGACAACAGATCCTAGACTTGAAAAATGTCTGTGATGTGTGTGTGTGTGTGTAACAGTTTGTGAGTTTCTACACCTGTAGTGTAGCGCCGGTAATATGTGACTCAGAAAAACAAACTTGTGAATATAATTGGTGAAATGTTTAATATCGTGTGGAATTTATCGTTTTCTTTATAACTGTGTGAGTGTCTTCAGTTATGTGAAATGATGCTCAAAGCTGCTGTTTAAGTGACTCGCTGCTCTGTCTGGAAATCAGTTTAAGACTTCACTGTTAGAAAACTGAGAATATGGCATGTTGGATCATGTCCTTAATTATATGATTAATGACAAAAAATTTCCAATACATTATCAGTACACTACCTATAGATGGTTCATTGTGCAGTACAAGTGATAGCGAACAACACTTCACAGACACCTATTGAGTTTATTGTCATTGCAGATTTAGCTTTAATATTTACAACTTTAATTTTGTGCAACTTTTCAAGTGACTAATGAATGCCTAAAGAGAGCTCATAATTTATCCATGTACACTATATACCAGTAAACTGTCAGGGAGGACATTGGTCACTGTTCTTAAGTGAATAAACATCATTGTGTATGTTACATACTCCAGTCTTGTAGTGTAACTCAACAAGCAAACACGTACCGTCTTGAATGAAGGCAACCGTGTGTGTACCTGAAAAAGAATTACAGTAGTTTGTAATTGTGAACTGGATATATTCTGGTATTATTGGTGCACAGTAAATTATTTATTGTTACAATACTGCTGGTTGTCTTATAGATTCTGGCCTAGTCTGGTGCTCATCGATATTATATACTGAACTGTACAAGGCAGAGTATGCGTATCAGTGTACCCTGGCTTGTAACTAAACGTAACTCTGTGTAAAATAAAATCCTGTCTAAGGATATGTTGTGGGCCAGGTCTGTTAAAACAAATTTTGCTTGTATCCAACCTTTTTTTCATTAAGGATACCCTTGGGGACACAAGCACTCTGTAAATACAAACTACACATACTCATTAGATTATTGAGGTTTGATGTAATGGTTTATGTCACAGGCTTGGCAAGTCTGAATTTTTTCATCAAATTTAGTAAAACCGCTAAATCCACTAAATTGATTAACTAAGAATTTGGAAATACAATACAATACAGTACTGTACTGTACCTGTACCAGTCATTTGAACTTCTGTAGCTATTACATAACTCTTGAGTCTTGACTGAATAATTTCCACATGTCTCATTTACTGGGTAATGGAATTGTGTAATTTTCAGTATAAGAAAGATTTAAATCCCTAGTTTAAAAGCAATCAAGGAGCCAGATGCCAAAGTGATTAAGGAACTGTTAGGCGAGGTGTTGAGAACCATTAGCTACATAAATATTTTGGGGAGCCTTTGCCAAGTTGTTGTAGGAACATGCACTGTAGAGGAGATACAACTAGGCAAATAACTGTTTGTGTGATGAGTTTATTGATCCTTGTTGGGGATAAGTTAGGTACTTGGTACTGAGCAAGAATTAATGTTTGGTTGACTGATTGATTTTATTGGGAATTCATCACATGTAAAGTACCCTAAAATACACTGTGGTTAAGAACAACATTCAGTTTTATAAGGTAAACAACATACCATACAGTACAGTATATTTTATAATTTATATAACTCCGAGGATAACACAATCACTTATTTTCTTTATACTGTAGTTTGGTTAGGATTAGTTATTAATTATGTTGTATTATGTACTCACAGCTTTACTGTTATCCAGGCTTAGTTTAGGTATGTGGATAACTCTGGTGATCTTCCTTAATATTTTTAAAGTGTTCTCATAATTTTGGAATAATTTTTCTTCTAAGTTAGTGTTGGAGACTTACATTAATGGAAACACAGATAAAAATTGAAGGATTACACAACACCGATCCTGAATTATTATACGTACAGTACTATATTGCAATAAAGTCAAGTTCCTTCCCATACAAAATTAATAAATATGGTATAAGTACTTGTAATTGATTTTTAGTGTAAAAGTGTAATACATGACTGTTCCTTTTCTTGAAGATATATTAAAATTAGTAAAGTGTTGAATTTGTAATTAAAGTAGTTTGGCTTTGCTTGTAATTTTATATTAATGTTTGGGATCACCTGAAGACTTGGCACCCTCAACTTATTTCTCCTGATGACTGAAGTTAAATACCCTAATGTTAGCTTAGCATAACCCCTTCAGGTAGTGTTAGCGTGTTTAATCATCGGGTGAATTAAGCTTGGATGCCAAATCTTCAGGTGTTCCCATATTTATCTTGTACAGTGTAGTTTAGTGTAACAGTTGTGTGTGAGTAATACACAGTACAGTACCAGTAACTCAAATTAGCCTTTCAGTGGTGGTGACTATCTTTGTCATTAGTAAAATTATCACATGCTTTATTCCTTTTCACTTCAGATAACATAGGGAACATTAGGTAATATAACTGACACATTATTATAAATTAACAATGAAGAAGCTCTGTACAGCCTTGTAACTATGTGCAGAAAGAATATATACCGGTAGTTTGACTCATAACAATAGTAAATGTATAAGTTATCTTTATTGAAATATTGACAGAATCAACCCAACAGATCCTGCCCGATCAGCTATTCATTTGTCGTACCTGTACTTGTAATATTTATAAACAGTAGATGTGGTAAGGAGCCTCACTCAGCATTAAAACAACAGTTGACATACAGCGTAACCTTTTTAATACCCTGTCACTCCTGTGGTGGGTGTTCTTGTGTGTGTCACTTCAGGTTTTTTGGATAGTTTAACTTGAATAAATACAGTTGGGTTGCATTTTGGCCACCTTAAAATGTAGATATGACACATGAAATTTAGATGACTACTAAACTCTCATTCATCATTGTTGTTTCGGTTTTAGCCTCTTGGACTTATTTGGTACATAATATTACTCTAAAGTTTAGGCTTAACTGAGAAGTAGGAATGCCATAACTAAAGCAGTAAAAATATTGTTTAAACTTTTTATCAGTAAGTACAAGAAGTGTCACTGGGAGACTAAGACAGAAGTGGGGATGGCATAAGTACTGTATATATAATTAGCTAGAGAATAGATTACCATCATCCAGGGTCATAGGTTTTTTTTATCTTGTTACTCATATAACACAAAAAGCATTTGGGGAAACCAATAGAGAACAGATACCCATAAGAGACCTTGATGAGTTCCTTCAGAAGGTTTGTAATCAGCCAGCCTGTAGTGGTTAGGCAGGGATCAACAAGTACAGTAAGAGTCATGTGCTGCTTAAGTTTTCACCTGAGAGACCTGGATGTAGACAGCTGTGGGGGAAAAAGGATGCCATGGTCTCAGTGTAAAGTCTAGGGATTTTACCCGTCAACCTCCTGCTACATTGATTAGGTGTTTTTGCTGTTTAGTAAAGGAAATAGAATAAATGCAATTCATGTTAGTTGAGTTGTATGTGAAGAAGACAGTTGATGAAATACTGTAATGTTACATATGATTCTTTACCAGCACCCTGGGTTTATAGGACCCTGAGTTGTTAAGAATTCCACCTGGATTCTGACATGAATTGTAAGTTGTTGTTGGTTTCATAACAGCCTGGTGCAAGGTTTTATTTTTATCTTTATCTGCAGAACCACTGAACGGAATTGGCATACAATGCCAATAGTGTTACCAATATTCAGATTTATGAAGGGGATGTTATTTAGTTTAAAAATACAGAAATTAGCGGCTTTTGGCAACCGATGACTTCTCATAGCTGTTAAGGAGGAATACCGTACTTATTTTTTACTTTGTCATGTATCTTTGAAGCAAATAATGTAAAAATTGGATTACATGATTCTTGAGATAGTGCGATCAAAGTTTATTCCAAAGATGTTATACAGAAAACTTAGGTCTTCACCAAATACAATTTATTATTTTTCAACGGCATATAACTTCCCGGTGTAAAAACCGTACTGTACAGTACAGTATATTAAGATTATCTTGATGACAGGATTTCTCCTGGTCCAATGTCCACTAGCTCTTATCAGTCATAATCTTTAACCCATAGTCACTTCACTTGTAGCTAGTCAGGATGATGTTTATCAAACATGTTTTGTATGGTACAGTATACTGTACTGTGCAGTACAGTACTGTACCCGTAATAGTGAGTTATTTAAAATTTCCTTCGGGGATATCATTTATGTAAACCTATTTTTAATTTATTCATTTGTTTCGTCACAGATGTGTGTGTCGTACTTTTAATCTCTTATGTGTATGAGGCATGGGGAGACACATCATACATATCCAGCCCTCTTCCTTGTACTGTTTACTTTGGCATTTCCATAATTTCTAGCATTGTAGTTAGTAATAAACATTCTTCAGTATGCTAACAGTACTGTACTTATCGTACATCACACCTTAGAGCATAAATAAGTTTATATATAATGGTAGAAACTCTGCCTTCTTCTGTTATAGGATGTTTATTATTTGGGAGAGAAAATTACATAATATTGATCAGTCATATTTAAGATAAGATGATGAGAGAATTTATTTATTAAAGTCACTTATATAATACAGCTTAGAAACAACAAATACTTTACCAATACATTATTAATATAAGTTTTCATCAATTGCCTCATTTACTTATGTTACACTAATTATGTAAAAGTAGATGATGTTATTTCAAAATTGTTTTATCCTGTTTTTCATTTGTTTGTCTCGGTATTTATATATACTGTACGTACAATAATTGTGATATAGTAACTGGTTAATTACCATACAGTACTGGAAATATATTTTTGCTATAATTTTATATACCTTTAACATGACCACAGTGATATCATTGGCAGCCAGGAGTCATACCAGAGTATTGTCTGTAAAGATCGATTCGCTTTACAGTACTGATTTGTCTTGCACTTTTACAAATTCTAGTGTTGCAGTTAGTAAATAAACATTTGGTAGTTTGCTTCTTGTACTTATACAGGTAATATAGTATAACAAATCCACAAATAGAGAATAAACATTAAAAAAAACAACAACACCAAATGGAGGACTTAGGCTGTGACTGGGAGTACTGTATAACCCTGTTTATAATCTACTTTGGAATCCACCATTTTTACCAGTTTCACTTATACCTGCACAGTACTGTACTGGCCTTCTCTAGGAACACAACTCCCTGCATCAAACAAGGATAACTTAGCAATGTCCATCATCTTGTCTTAAATTTTGATTCCTATTTGTTAAGTTTAGTTTTATTTGACCTTTTTTTTAATGTTGATCACAGAGTGTATGGGTGTTGACACTTATATTTGTCTGAAAATGATTTTTTCTTGCTTGATGACATCTGTCTGGCAACTTTTATTATTGCTCCATCTGTTCTAAGAGTTGTAGGACAGTTGACACTCTATACTGGCTGCAGGTTGTACAATTGCCAACACCATTCCATTGGAACTAAGTCCATTAAAAAGGTGTATTCATGACAGCACTTGCTTTTGGTTGGGAATTATGTAGGAACTAAACCATTTTCTGTCAAGTTTCTTCGTGTCTCAAAAGCCTTAGAGCAGTGGTTCTTAACCTTTTGGAGTCACGGACCCCTTTGAGAATCTGGTGAAAGCTATGGACCCCCTCCCAAGAAAAATGCACATAAACACAACTTTGCATGCAATGAATATATATTTTATTTTATTGAAAATTCATTCCCTCATACAGTGTATGACATACACAAAGAATGAATAAAGTAAACATTCTAGAAGTCAAAACCTGACGACGATGACGATTGTATGTTACCTGACTGTGTACAGTAGCATCCTATGCCACCCTACAGATTTACTGGTTTTCTTCAGTAACCAAAAATACATACTTAACATCTGGTATATATTGACAAAAATAGAAAAACTTAATATAAAAATATAGTGAATATAAATGTAAAATTTTTATCTGACCTTCACGGACCCCCTGAAGCCCATCCATGGACCCCGGGTTAAGAACCCCTGCCTTAGAGGGTCATGAGGTTTTTCTTTCCTAACCATGTGGCCTCCGCTATTCCACAATTGTTCCCTTGGTGTTAGTAGATGTCTCTCTTAATATATTTAATTTTATTGTACTGTATACTTTTTATGAAATGCTGGAAATAAATTGAGAATGTATCCCAAAATTCAGATAACTTGAATTTTAACAACTTAATAGAGCTGGCTATGACAGAGGAGTGCATTTAAGCTCCACTCCCCCTTGCTTTAATAGTCCACAGATTTCTGATTACTTGTTGGTTGATAATAATTTTCTTTGAATAAAATAGTTGCACTGTACAGTATACAGTAGTAGGTCCCCGGGTTACAAACATCTGACTTTCCAACTACTGCCAATACAAACAAGGTTAAACTTAAGATTTACAGTACAGGGGGGTCCCCAGGTTACGAAGGGGTTCTGTTTCGGAGGACGTTCTTAAGTCGGAACACATGCTATGTGCATACCGTACTTATAGAACAATGTTTAAAATCCCACTATATCATAGCCTAAGTCCTTATATATATATAAAATCATTTAAATTAAGTGATTTTAAATGTATATAAAGACTTAGGCAATGATATTAGTAAGATTTTAAACATTGTTCTATAAGTACGGTATGGTATGCACATACCATGTTTCAACCTAGGTACATTTTAGACTCAAGAATATCCCCAGTAACGGAACTCATTTGTAACCTGGGTACTGCCTGTATGTGTTTTCTGTGATACAGTTTTTATTATTACTGTTCATGTTAATGGCCAAATCACTAAGTTTTGGTTTTTCCTGTTGTTTTTTGGTAACTCATGTCTGTATTTGAGGCTACAGTATGCAGTAATGATTTTTTCAGGCTCCCTCTAAACCCCCCCCCCCCCCCCCCCCCCAGACCATGGCTGAGAATACCAGAGGATTTTTTTTTTTGTGCTGTAGTGGGGTGGATAGGAATATGCTTTTTCTAATTAAAGCTATGCAGTTCCTTTAGTGAATGTTGTCCATTGTTAGTGATAATTAATCTTCTTATATATGATGATAATCCATTTATGGTGTATGCAACTGTTAGTCAAATAAATGAATACCATTCACGACATAAATCTTGTTAACAACTTGTATGGCACAGCTTACAACAAAGTGGCACCTCAGGAACCATTACAATTATTAGAAGGTGGTTGATTACCAGTTGCTGAGTGAGTTGTACAGTCGCTCCAAAAATAACTTTACTTGGGGGGGGGGGGGGTTCAAAATGAATTCCGCGACACATGTTGTCTCGGTGGGCTTGTCAAAATCCTTCGTCCGTTGTGTCATATTGTCTAACACAATTTTGTAAAGGTTGTGTCTTGAGCGACTGTACTAACCACATTGCTGAGTTCACCTTTTTCCCCTTTCCCGTATTTTTTTTTTTTTTTTATATAATCAAGAATTTGAGGTTAAGTATTTTCACCTGAAAATTTTTCCTCTTTCATTAAAGATAAAAAAATGGCAATGTATTCAGTAGTGTGATGTCTCACTTTGGTCTCACTTCACATACTGAACACAGCAACCAGACAACTTCCTTGAATTATAATACTGTATATATATATACCTTTACTGTATATACATTTTTATTTAAACTCGTATATTTCCCAGGAATATTATCAAAGATATTAACATGATAATTTCTTGTGTTGCCAGAAAGTAATGTAGAGTTAGAAACCAAAATGTCTGAATACTGCCTCCGTTGGAACAACCACCGGCCCAACCTGGTGACGGTGTTTTCCGAGCTCCTGACCTCTGAAGCCCTGGTGGACGTCACACTGGCTACCGATGGTCACTACATACACGCACACAAGCTGGTACTGTCAGCATGCAGTGTTTACTTTAAGGTAAGTTCTCACAATAGTTTTATTTTATTTTCAGATGAGTGTCATCTTATCGGGAGTGACGTGCCTTTTTTGAGTCATTTTCCATTGTTTAGGAAATTAAGAGGTCAGAATACTATTCGTTGTTTATTTTTTATATCAATGTGCATGTACAGGTCCTGTATTTGTTGAATGTATAGTAGGTAGGGCAGTGCTGTTCGATATACTGTACAGTAGTTTGAAGCCTCAAGAGTTGGTTCCACATTTAACATTTTTAATTATAAAACCTATTAAGCAAGTTCATATTATCTTCAAACAACTTGGCTTTGTTCCAGCAGTGACTGTTGCTAATAAAAGGTTATTGAAGGTGACCAAGTTAGAGATCTCCACAAATGTGTTGAGGCATGTAACAAGTAATGAACAACAGTGTTGCTGTGCAATTTTTTGAGTGACTTGTCCTCACAGAATCAGTGATGAGAGTCCTGTCCTCTGAGATGTAATTAACATCATTACAGACCTGTCTTTTTTCTTTCTTTTTTTTATGTCATGTCACAAAATTGTAAAGTCACAATAAATAGTGTTGTGTTCAGCTAAATGCCATGCATCTGTGTTGTTTAGATAAAAAAAATTAATGACTGGAATTTCAGGTCAGTTACCTTGGCAAGCGAGTTAGAAACCATCCATACTGCAGAATTAGATTTACTGAGCCCTGGTCAGTAACAATACAGTACAGAAATGTAATGCATATGGGTTAGAAGAGGGTACAGGACATTGAAGTTGTAATATTTTTGTTCTTGCACCAAGTACACTAATGGGAAGAATAATTTCTTTAGCATTGAAGATTAATGAGTGAGTATAGGTTTTAAAGAGGTACTTCTCTGTAGAAAAATTTGTGATGTGCCAGGAAAGAGAGGAGAGTATTTGTGTAAAAGAGGTGACTGAAGAATTTGTAACATAACTTTTGAGAAAGTCTAAATGACCCAATCTTCTGTACAGTTTTGAACAGATGAAGTAAGAATCTTATTTAGTTAGTACTACCCTGGACAGCCAAGTTGTATATGAGCAGTATCCTCACTACAGTGCTTCTGAATATCTCAAGAGAAATCTAGAGACACTTTGTTAGTAATTGATTTGTGTGTTAACAAAGAGCTTATATTTATTTATTTTATTTCTGTAACTGATGTTATTATTCACAGCTGAATGCGTCATTTATTTACAGGACTTGTTTGGGGCAAACCCTTGCAAACATCCCATTGTGATCCTCAAGGATATTCGTATCGATGACCTGAAGACTGTGATTGACTTCATCTACCGCGGGGAGGTCAATGTCTCCCAGGACAGACTACAAGATGTGCTCAGGGTCAGTACAGTAGTGGAGTTTTGACAGTGTCTCGGGGATTTTAGATCTGAGTACTGTATATATAAATAATACTTTATTTATATTTTTGTTAGGACAAATAGATAACCCATACTGCATATTTACTCAGACTGCAGAATCACTAAGGATAAAAGGACTGGCAGAGAACCCACGTAGCTACGATGAGATGTCTAGTCATGGTGCCCGCTTCTCATCATCCTCACTTGGTTCACAGGTAAGTTTTCTGGGCTGAAAATTATTCTTGGGTTCCCAGATTTGTTTACTTCCCCAAAATAATTACTAATAAGGTTTGGGATTTGGATGGGGGGGGGGGGGGTTAGTATGCATCAGAAGAGCATTATTGCCAGCTTAGGTATGTCTTAAGGTTCTTACTTATAAAGAATCGTGATCTTTTTTGCTTCTTCATCTGCAGTTACCCCATTCCTTGCCTTATTATTGTTACTTGCTCCTCCTAACTTATTCTTTCCTTATGTCATCATATTTCATCTCTTATCTTCATTTGTTTTATTTTCTTCTCTAGTTTTGATATACTGTACATACTCTGTCCATGATCTTATATCCTTAGATTCCAGGTTTACATACAGTACCACAGATTCTGAATGTTTTTTTTTTTATGCCTTCACTTCATGTGCTGCGGATGCATTGATCACCACCATTCTTTACATTGTACACTGTACTTTCAACACAGCAGCCAAGTTTGTTAGCAGCATTGAGGAAGATGTATCTGGCTTACAGCAAAGAACTATTGTAGGCTGCTCTGTATGTATTCTTGGATTATGCACAGTAATGAAATTGTGAAGTTATATAATGTCTGCTCTTCCTTTTATTATTCCTTACACTTATTTTTCTTATTCTTCATAGATCGAGTACATTGACACACTTGCACATCACCATACAGTATTTGCAACATCATCCTTTCCCACACACGGGGCTAGTTGTGAAACCAACTACTGTACAGTAGCTAAAACAACTCTGTGCATACTTTGTGAGAAACAATATGAGACCATGGACTATAAATTTTGGTATATGAGGGCTGTCACTAGTCACGTAAAATTTCGGAGCATGTCGACCCCCACCTGCACAGACATTGTAGTTGTTTTAGTACTGTACATTCTATGTATAAAATTGGTTGTTCTTTTACATAAAACAATGAATTATTAAAAAGAGAAGAGAGAAGAAATATTTCTAATGATGTATTAGTGTTGGATTACCATAAGGGAGAATGGTTCAGGGAGTGACTCGCCAAATCTCTCGTGTCAATCAAAATTATTATTATTTTAGTTTAGTTACAATAATGGCATCAGTGCCAAATGGGCGGGACTAAAAATTATTGCAGATATCAAGTCATGGTGTGTGAGAGTGTTAAAGAGTTCATTCTGAATACCTGAACTTGTTTAGCCATTCACATTTTCTTTTCCTGTCTTGTTATATATCAGTCTAGACGTTCATCTAATCATTGAGTGTTTTAATTTCTGGCCATGGATCTGATCCTAGATTTAGCTTGGCTAGGACAGTGTCCTCTATGGTAAAGTACAGTCGCAAAACTTGACCTGTTGTGTATGCAAAAAGCTATTGTGTTATCAGGAAAGTAAACTGTAGGAATAGTCTCTAGACCAAGTGAATTTCATTCACTGTGAGCCAAGGAAGAGACAAAGTAGAGGTTACCAGTAGGTGGTTGTACAGTACTGTATATGATAATTGGCATTGGGGCTGTGTGCACAGTAGCTGCTATGGAGTGTTTTTTTTTAGCTGAGTTTCAATTAGATAAATTTTGGCCAAGGGTGCCATCTATAGACAATTTGTATGCCTATTGTTGTCTACTTCTGGTGGAACTTAAATTTATTTTTATGAATTTTCTGGCCAGAGAAATACTGGCATAGGTTTTGCTGTCCACCACTGGTAGGGTTTTATCTAAAGACTTATGACAGATTTCTCAGTTGGGAATATTGCCATGATACATCTCCACTTTCAAGCCTGTGTTCCTGCCATGTTGATCATTTATCATTATTGTGATTTCTGTGTTTCCACATTACTGTATTGCCTTCATGGGTTAAGTGATCTGTTGCCTGAATTGATATCTCAGTCTTGTTTCTTGGTAATTAACAACTCCACTTTACCCATAGGTTACACGACAAAGATCATCCCTAACGGACTCCCGAGAACAGTCACTCAGCTTGGAGGGAGACGAGGAAGCTGAACCCGGTACACCGCCATCCTCCAAGAGACGTAAAATCACAGCATCACACGACAGTTCGGAAAGCCTTCACGGTGAACATGGTGCGTGTAATGTTGGTTGGTTGTGCCAGATTTTATGGAACTGCAAGAGGGACTTTTTTGGATGATTGACTTGCTAAAATTGGTATTCAAGTTTTTCTATTGGCTTAAGAATAGTAGCAGTTTTTATATTTTATTGCCATAGCTGAATGTTTTATTAGGTTTTTGGAGTATGTAAAATGTTGCAGTGACCAAGTTATATGAGTAAGGAACTTGTGACAAACATAACCTAACCAGCCCATAGTGTGTGTGTATAATACCATGTAATTTACTATGCCTGAGGAAAAAGGACCAGTTGTTACGTTTACTACACCTCAAGAAGACTAAGTTTTAAAGGCATGACCCAGGCCTACACAACTAAGTAAGAGCTAAATGCATCATCATATTTTTCATACTTCATGACCAGGAATTAATTCAGGATTCTGGATGAATTTCTATTGAATTTCAAGTGTCTTCTGGGTAGATTTTTCCAACATGGAACATTACAGTTCTAAATTGAATGTTGTTTAATTTGTGTAATAATTCTACCAACTTTTATTAAGAGTTGAATTAATATGCATAAATATTACATTTATACCCTAGACATTCTTCAGATAAAATTTCTCATTATCAGTACTTACTGTACTGTACTATAAAGATAAACATTCTCAAAGTCCTAAAGTCGAGACACCTAATACAGTACCAAACCTCACCCCCTTAGGTTGTCTCTAACACTAAGCACACAGTATTGTGGTGAGTTGTGCATATTGTATGTTGTTTTAAATCTCCCTCTTTTGCAGAAGAGACAGAAAATGAGGACAGGGGACGGTCTTGTGAAGTGAAAGATGAACCGCTTGATGAACACGAAAATGAGAAACCACAAACCAGGGATGTAGAACAGGAGTCAAATGTGGTAAGTAAAGGTAGTTGAGTAAGTGCTTAGTGTCACTGAAACCTCACAAGGGAACCCCTCACTCCCCATTTTCATATTTTTAGGAAGAATTTTTCCATGTGGTGCAAGTTGACTGGAATCAAGGACAGCATTGATTATTCCCTTGTTCAGTATCATTAATTCTCGTTAATTGCTGTAACAAATGTATTCTGCTTTTGCTGTAGCATTCCTTGTTCACAACACATACCCAAGGTTTCCATATAGTCTATGCAATACTTCATACAACCCAGCATCATCCATCTATATATATTTCAGCTCCAAGCTCTCCAGTCATACTTGCACACCATTCAGTTGGTAGAGCATTCACTTTATATAAATTACTATGGGTGGAGGATTTGGTTTCCTCCTTGTACACAAGCCCTTGTGCACTTATTAGTAAGTGAGCACACAGTCAAATACTTTGTTGATATTGGAACAACCCTTCAGTGGGCTATTGTCCTGGCAAGAAGGTGAGCTGACCCACTAGCTGCTGAATGCTAAGAATCAGGGGTTTAGTATCTTTAGCCACTGCATCATAGCAGGAAAAAGGCTTTTGTATAGTCGAAGTCAAAAGTTCTCTCTCAAAATGAACAGCATCGACTTAAATGAGATAAAACAGCAGACATTCACCAGACGACATCAGGGTAATTTCAGAGACCCAATCCTGTGACTCCTTTTCAACATGGGGAACCAAAGTTTGACTGCCACTGTACATGAAAACAAAACACACACAGGGTATCATCTCTGGCTGACTGTGTTTAAGAGACTTTGCCACTTCAGAATACAAGTGGATATTGCCTTGTCTAACCACCCCTCAAATATTTTTGTGATTTATTTTGCATTTTTAATTATATACAGGTGCAGTATATGTATTTGTTGTGTGTATTTTAAGTAACAAGAGTTTCTGGTTCATAACTTAAACCCTAGAACATCACAAATCACAGACTCCCTGAAGCTCCTTGGGTGAGTGATGTGAGCTAAGTATGCCACAGGTATTCTCCCTTTGGATCACAATGCTGAGGAGCTGGAATGTACTGTACAGCTTGGAGTCTTGGGTTGCTTCAGTGAGTCTGGAGCCTACCGGTATCTCATTCAGTGACTCCACAGTTTTGACACCTCATGATCCTAAGGTTTCAAACCTTATTAGAACAAAATGATATTCACAGCTGAGGGTTTGCACTTACCTCTATCTGGGTTTCCTTTGACCAAGCTACCCTCCTTGCTCCAGCTGCACTATGGAGGAAATAGATATATGTCTGGATGGAAGCACATTTTTTAATCCCACACAAGTTCTTTGCTGTCTTCCAGAGTATGTCATTGTAGGTGGTTTTTTGCTCTGGAATTTAGAACTGCAGTTCCCTGTGTGCTCTGCAATCTGTGGTGACCAGTCTTCTATTTATTGTGCCTTGCTTGCTGTGTTGGTCTGCAAGCTTACTGCTGCAGAGATACTTTGCAGATGAGTGTGGCAAAGTGAAGGGCTATTCAGCGTGGTGGTTCTGTGAGTTTAAAGCAGTACTGTACAATATACTGTACTGTACTGTACAAGGAATTTGGAGTGCCCAGTAGGAATTCCTCAGAATGAGGGCCACGCTATCTGCAAGCAAACTCTCCAGTTACTGTGGATGCCCTTTTGAGTGTGTGAAGCAATTTGCTCCATAAAAGTCTTATCCTAGTGCCTTATTTGTGGTCCTTTTAGAGTATTGACTTACATGGGAACTGACATTCTTCCAGTGAGTGGCTGCCCCCTTATAGCTTGGGTTGTTTAAGCATCCAATTGTTCTGGGATATTTTGCATGGATCTTCCCCATAGTACATATGCATGATGATAGTGTAATATCCCAGACTTTATTTACGCTGCAAGATTATTGTGCTCCTTGATCTCACTGAACAAGGACCTCTTTCTAGAACTTTGAACTCATGAACTGCTTTGTCTTGGATCTTCAGGTTTCCGACAAGTGGTTTAGACTTACAAATATGTAGACTTATAGCCAGAGTGCTGATTTGATATTTCTCCTGTGAATAGATCACTTAAAGAAAAATTCTTTTGAAGTGATTTTGTTTAGCTACATGTAATAAGATCACTGACTATGTAGAGTCTTCTAAGCTTTTAGAAGTACAGTACATTTTCTGACACCCAATTTTTTTTTTTTTTTTTTTTTTTTTTTTTACTAAAACCTTGAAAGCATGCAGTACTGGGCAGCTCCTAGAATGTTATTTTGGAACATTATAGCTGAAGACAGGAAAGATTCTTTCTCTATGATTGTGAAACTCACTTCAGCATGCTACTCATGCAACAAATTGTCTAAGGACACCAAGGTAATCAGTACTCTTATACATAAAACTCACACCAGGGAAGTGGTTGGCTGATAATGATTCCAGAGAGTGTTCTCTCAAATTTTTCATGGCTTAATGGTACCATTCACACTAATTTCTAGCTGCAGGAATGTTGTATAGGATCTTGAAGCAAAGTTTATTTTGTATAAAAAAAAATGGTGGCTTGAAGTGTCACAGTGCTCTGTGCCTCAGTATGAGTCCCTCATTCCCCTTCACATTTTTTCTCAGGTCTGTGCCTGTAGTATTTATAACATATTAGTTTTCGGTAGCTAATTATTTTATTTTCTCTTCGTCACATTTACCAAATATACCCACATCACGCACACACATACACACAGCCAAAATGGAATAACACCACAGCACCAATTAGGAATTTAAATTGATGAACATTGATATACAGAGTGACTGTGTCAGCTTGAGATCCTTATTTACGGGTCAATGTTTTGTGGATATCCTCGTTTCAAAAACTGTACAATGCATTTTCAAGTTGGCGATAGGAATGGCATCTTTCTCTTAATCATGGTTAATCCATAGAGGCATGGAAAATAGCCAAATAATGGTGAAAGAGGTGAATGACGATGAAAGGAGAGTGTCATTTTGGAATTCTCATTCAGAGGATGGATTTGTCAGCTATTATTTGAAAATAACCCAATTCATTCTAAGACCTTTTTTGCCACAGGATGAACTAACAAGAATCACATTGATAATGCAATAGAACATTCTCCAGGAATAAACAAGTGTAAAGTTACAGAAGCAGTGTTTATGATTGATCAGTGGGTATAAGATTTTGCTATTTATTTTACTTGATATTATTTGATTTCTTATTTTGTTGTTTCTAACTTGAAATTTTTCCTACCAGGAGCCATCCAGCTGATGTCTTGGCTGAGAGAAAATCCCCTGGAGATTGAATTTTCAGACCATCTTACATGCTATAATGTCTCTCAAATATAAGTTACTGGAAGTTGGATGAATGACGTGAAAGAATAAACTTTTTAAAGTAGATTTCAGTGTTTATGTGTGATGTTATGCTGCCTCACAGTGTGCCGAGACCATGTGTAGGTAGAGTATTGGCGATGAAGTTACTCTTCATAAAACAAGGTTTTTATCTGCCACTCGACATTATCTGGATGATACGAATTGAATCTTTTGAAGAGAGCTGCAATGACGACACCTTTGTTTATAATAGATTGTTGTTTTTGTTGGAAATTATCTTGTATATTAAAGAATTAAGTGTGATTGTGGCATACTTATACAGTACCTTATACTGTATGTGCAAATTGCATTTTGGAAGTATACACGTAGTAGGCTATTTTAGTGGGGTAGGAAAGATACAGTAAATTTGGAGGGATCACAAATGCAAACCATCAAGATTGGAGGATGAATCTGGGGGAGACTTCCATATGTATAGAATTGTTTAACATTAAGTGCTACTTGGATGGTTGTATTATTTCTTTAGAGAAAAATGTAGCTTCATATATGAGTGCCATATGTATAGATGTTTGTATGTTATAATATGAGGTTTTAGTATAGTGAAGAACTATGTCCTTGTAAGTATAACTACTGTATAATTGTGTTTGAGAAATTGATTGTATTAACTGTTACTTAGAGAAATGTGTAGTTTAGAGTATGCCTGCAGTGTGTATGTGTGTGTGGGTGTAATAATTGGATATGTTGTTTATAGAACCGTGTAGCTGATGCAATGCTGATGCTCCAGGGTGCAAGTCAAGACACTGGGGAGGAGTCGAACACCACCCCGGGAACCAGCAGTGATTCTACCTTAACGTCAACGCATTCACAAGGTATGTAACCAGCCTTCACATGTCCTTAGAGGAGTTTGTTCACAAAAATCAATAGGAATAAAGCCAAACACATATACCAATACCTTGATTATCAGGATGTACTTCAATTGGAATTTAAACCAGATGATGACAAAAAGGTCTTCAAAATTGGATATGACACATGCTGGGTCAGCAGTGTTACCACACATTGACCGTGTATGTATTTGACTTCCAGTTTTCGGTTATATGAAGGCAGTGAGTTGAGGTTGTTTTTACAATACTTGTATTATGCAGGAGGGAGATCATGTGAAGGTATTTTAGGTAAAAAGTTGTCATAAAGTTAGCAATAGTTGAACTATGTCAGATTCATGGTTAACCTGGTAGAAAATGTTTAGTACAATATATTACTAATTGAACAAGATGCTAGAATTGTTACACTTGAGATTGATGACATTATTCTGTTTTCATGACTAGGATACTCATTTGATAACCAATATCTGCCAAAGTTATCAGAACGGTACAGTACATGCCACAGTGTGCTCCAAAGGGCTTTGTCATATGAAGGTTCAAGATTACCAAACCTATTTATTGCCATGTTGGATGCCAACTCACTGGAAAGTTGTAATGAAAAGTTGTCCTCACGAACTGTTCCTTATGGCACTACATGCATAATTCATGAGAGTTAACAAGTCATGTGGATTGTTTCTTTGTTTGTGGTGGTCACCAGGGGCTGTAAATTAAACCTCTGCTGCTTCCAAAAATCATTTCAAACTCTCGGTGTCTAGTATGTGTGTTAATAACCAATACATTATGGACTTAAATCATTACTACTGTTTAGAAAACCTAAAGAAGTTTTGTTTGGATTTATATTCTTTGTTCATTACATCTCAGGCCACATACTGGTTACCTGCTCACTGAAAAAAAGACAATTTTGCCAGCTTGTCAGTCGTTCCTGAAATAAGACTTTTAGCTTGTTTGAACAAGACCTAAGGCAACCTTGTGAGGACTGTCTATCTTGTATCTGTTGTTGGACTTCATCAGAACTGCTGCTGTACTTTTTTCTTTTCTTTTTTTCTAAAAAATTACAAGTTATGAACTCATATATGATCTGTCTTGATAAACTAGAACCAATTTTGGAAGACCGTGATGAGTTTAGAGACATTTGATATGGGTTGGTAGTTGGTACATAGGAGACTGGTGACTTTAGATGGGGATGGTAAGGTGACAGAAAAAGAACACGATGTTTGTGGTGTTTTGAAGAAGCTTGCAGATGATAAAGATTATATTTCTAGAAGTTATGCCTAAAGATGAAGTTAAAAAAGTGATATAGAATAACTTGAGAATAAGCAAGAACACATAACTTGTAGTGGAGTAAAAGGCATTATAACAAGGAAGTAAGAAGTGCATAAGTGTGTCTAAAAATGTGTGAACTCTGTGAGGCATAGAGAAAGTGGTGAGGAAGAAGGAATAATTAATGGAGGAGGAGGAGGCTGTGTTGATTAGATGTTTATTATGTACTACATACTCTGGGAGGTTATCATTTTTTTTTATTAGTAAACATCAAAAACCAAACAAACAAGGAATAGAAATTAAGTTGGGAGAATTTTTGGCGCCAGTTGATATACGAACGCTCAAGACCGGCTAATGTTTTTGGGCAGTGTAATACAGTATAAAATAAAATTATCCCTATCTTCCAGAATTGTTTTAAAGTTCAGAGGATGTGTTGTACGTCATTTTTATATACTGTAGTTATTTCAAAGGAAAAAAGAGACATACTAGTGAAGGAGCAACAAGACAAAGATGGACTGACATTCAAGTGCTAAGACAAACAGAAATTATCCCCATATATTTCCTAAATACCCAAGTTGCTTTTCTTCTCATGTGCAAAAGATCTGTTTCTTATACGAACAAGTTTTATCACCGTGACAGAATTGTGATAGAATTATTACATACATCTCTGCTTTTCATAGATTATATTGTTTTATATCACAGTACCTGAAGATCAGTTGATAATTTAATAATTGGTTTTAAATTATTCTGGTGTGCCAGCCTTTTTAAAGGAAATAAACTTACTATTACTCAACAAAGAAACATGTTTTGAGTCCAATAAGAAAGACAAAATTACTGCTTATGACAACTGTAACAGCAACAGTTATTGCAAATACAGTATGTATTGTCAGTAGCGCCTTACGATCAACAGGATCATAAACCCCTGCAAAAAATTCAAACTTTTAATTAATTACTTTCTGCAAATTTCCAACAAGTGCAGCTGCATCAGGGAGACGGGCAACCTATAGTTTCAACTGAGCACTATAGGGGAAAGATCGGACCACAACAGAAGTTTCACACATAACTTTAAGTTCAAAGGGATGCTATTGATTATCACCACCATGTCATCAGGCAGCTAGTTTGAATTTGTCACTGGATTTAAATGGGACACATTGCTATTCATAGATGTAGTAACTCTTCTGCTAGCTATGTACTGTATATGAGATGTGTCATCATCTGTATGTATGTTGACACATACCGCTTCCTTCAATTCATGTTGGGCTGCAGATACAGACCCCCTCCTCAGGACACTTCTATTACAATACATCTTTAAAATATATTCAGCTATGGTGTGCATTCCAGAATGCCTGAAACAATTGCCTTTATCATACATTCTTATGTGCTCAACTCTTACAAACCAAGAAGCATTGCCAGAAATATTGGTCATTGCCACTTATCTTCTTTCATTCATGTCATAAACTTCCAGCAGCCTGTGAAAGGTCGACCGTCCCCATACATCTTTATCTACTCGACTCACATACTAGCCACCATGACCTGGAACACAGGTCATTGCTACAGTCCTCATTAATTAGTTTTCCATAGAGTTATTGAAATCTCCAAAGGCATTGATCATTGGTTTGTTCCCAGTCATCTTTTATAAACTTAGTCACAGTGGTATAAGGAATTTGCTTGTTTATTTACTTGTTATTGTAATTAATTGGTAGTGTTACAGAAAGAGTATTTGGGACCAGATTACTTTTTGTGTGTGTGTGTGCGCGTGCGTGCATTTCCTCATTCTTCAGTAGACATGTCCCTATAAACCCCCATATCCTTGCCTCTTTTCTCTCCATGATGTTTTGTTGCACATTTCCTTCTCTCATTGTGGGTAGTCTTCATTCTTCTTCATTCCTAATCTATTATTCTCTGATATATGTTAGACCAGAAGAAAGCGTTTTACTACCACTTTGAGTTCCTTCTTCACGTCCAAGTTTACACTTCTTCCTTTGATGATACTTGCCAGTTGTTTAGTCACACACTCCCCTTTTATTTTATTTATTTATTTGGTCTACCTAGTATCATTCTCCATTATACAATTCTTACTTAGGTCAAAACACTCCCAATTACTTTAAATCTTAACCCTCAGTGTTATTTCATCCAGCATTGTAAATTTAAAGTGTTTTTTTTCACTTAGCTTTTCTAATTTGTATAATTTGTCAAGATACACCATGTTAAACTCCTCCCTCTTATAAACCCTTGTTTTTAAGAGAATATAACTTTATTTTTTCTACCACACACCCTGTCAAAGTTATTGACTATCATTTGTTGGACCTATTTACTCAAGAAAAAAACACGGAATTATCTATGTGTGAACATGTTACCAATGCCCACCACCTTCCAGCTCCAGCTTCATTTACACACATACATACATCTACCTTTATAGCCTTTTTGAATGTCATTACTGCGTCAGGTAGCTTTCCTTCTACCTAACAAATCTTCCGCACCTCACATTCACCATTCTGTTTTTTAGTCAGAATATAACAAAACTAAAGCAACTTCAATCAGGTGGTTTACACTGAGCAACAAGTAGATAGAGGGTGACTGAATTGACTGATTGATTGATGGTGGATTAATGGATGGGATGGATAGATGGCATTGGAAACAAGTCTAAGTCAGTGACCAAGAGTAACAGTTACGTGGATTAACCAAAATGGTATTATTGTCAAAAACTCTCTGAATGATTATATTTGAGAAGCATTTGGTTGTTACTTGAGCCTTCGGAGAAAAGTAATATTTGTTTACGCGGAGAAAAAAGTGGGGAAGAACAAAATAAGGAAGAAACTTTTTTTTTGTCATAGTTTTTATTTGTATATGAAAAGTGAAATGAATTTTTTATATGAATCAGCTGTAAGATATAAAGAAATTTTTACAGCTAGATGTCCTTCTTAATGCCAACCCATTTTTACAGATTAGGAACTGAGCACTATAATTTTTTAAGTCATACTTATACTGTTTTGCTCAGTTCTCACTCTGTAAAAGTGGGTTGGTGACAGAAAGGGCATCTAGCCATAAAACTTACTTTAAATTTACCTGTTGGCAACCAGGACACCATAACATAATGTATTCTCGACTAACCCACACAAGCATGGAAAATGGCCTTAAAAGTGATGATGACATATGTGGGAGATTAATATATTTGATCTTGTTCTTCCTATCCATAACTAGCATGGTGGATAGGTGTATCTAGCTGTCTATTTATCTGTTATTATTACCGGTACTTTCCTCTCACCTGAGTGTGGGGTAGACTAAGCATCAAAAATAACTGGGAACAGCTGAAACAACAAAGAGAAATATGTTTTAAACACACTTGCTCATATAGTGTTTTCAACTTGTGTTCACAGTATACAAAGTGGATAGGAATGATAAATATAAATTACATATGCCAGCACATAGATATTATCTTCATAGGACCCATCATTGTTGACTAGAGGACCTCCCTGGAGTGCTGTAGAGATCATTCGCTTGTTCTGCCTCTAATCTAATCTATTTTTTACCATTTGTCATTGCATTTTTATGTCTGGGAGACCAACACCTGTGCTTTAAAACCACAAATACTGTAGGTTCTTGTTTATTGCTACTGTCTGGCTCACAAGTGAGTCATTTGGTAGCAACTTTACCTCTTTGAAATTTGGGAGTAGATGCAAAGGACTTGGCAAGAATGAGAGTAACACTGAGTTTGAGTATGTACAGTCTCACCCAAAAGTTTGTTAACTCCCAGCCAGCTATTGCTGCACTGCCTGCTTCAGATGTATGAACTTGAGTTTGTTACGTTGAACCTTTAGGTTCATTCGTATCGGTTTCATGTTCTAGTTGGTACTGAAACAGTTTTAAACATCTGAAGCAGGCAGTGCAGCAATAGCTGGCTGGGAGAGTTAACAAACTTTTGGGTGAGACTGTACTAGGGAATAATAGACGGGGGAAATCAGAGTAACCTAGTAAAAGCTGGGATATGAGATAAGACTTAACATATCGGAAGAAACTGAGAAAAGTGGGAAGCAGCAGTCATTGAAGAACTGGATTTTAGAATGTGTGACAGATTTTAAATGTGCAGTTAGTATAACATAGGAAAATTACCAATATTGGAGTAAAAATTTATTCATGTCTGCAAAGCAAGGTTAATCTATCAGTAACCTAGGCCAGTCAACTTATTGCCTCATGTGTTGCAACTTGTGTTCCTAGTACAGGGATGTACAGTATACAGGGGGTATATTGCTTCCAAATGACTTAGAAGGTCTTTAACCTGTGGTACAGGTTTGATAAATGAACTTAAACTTATGATGCAGGTGTGTAGATTATGACCACTTGCTATTTACACATTTAAACAAGTTCCATCTTCTGTAACATATGTGAGTTTGTGTGTTTTAAGTACATGCTGTAGATAATAAAACAAAATGAAAGCCTCTTGTATAGTATTGGCTTCTGTGGGGGAAATAAAGCACCAGACATTTGGATTATGAGATGTGTTTTACCTGTTGATGTACTGGGTACCAAGGGGCAGGCAGGAGCTGGACATGACAACAGAGTAATGCAAGGAAGAGGCATTGGAGGTGCTATACAAGCATTGGTGAATAGGAAGATGATGAGTGTGAGATGAAGATTTATGATAGGAAGAGGAGATGTGGATTATATGAAGTGTAGGGGTTTGTTATGAGTTTAGGACAGTGGTAATGAGCTCGACCTTGAAAACTGGAGACGAGTTGCAGAAAATTGAAATGAGTGAAGAGAAATGGGATTCTGACTGAAAATCAGGCTTGTTTGTGATGAATCTTTGAAATATACCTGTACTTCAGTTATGTTGAGGGGTTGATTCTCTTCATTTCCAAATTTGAATTGGGGATAAATGGAATTGGTATCTTTTGATGTGTTTGTTCTGAGTGCATTCCAAGGAACAAATTAATAATGAAACCGTGTGTATTAAACTCGCACTGTAATGCAGTAAACTCGTGATATTTTCCTCGTCTTATTTGGTTCGTCTGTTAGTGTGATTAGATAGCACCTTATTAAAGGGGTTAATGTTGAATTGTTGATGAATATGGAAACAAGATGATAACGTTTTAACATTATTGTCAAGGAAACCATTGGTGGGTTATTGTGATATTCTTCCTGAGATCTAGTCCAGCCTGGCAGATTATCTGTACAGTATCTGATTCTTAAGTTTTAGAAGTAATAAAACGGTTTGAATTTGCAATTGATTAAAAAGAATAAGAAACACATGTGCCCATCATGCCCAGGGTTATACTTTTATGTGGCTTGTGCATGTATGCCCTTAAGACTTTGTACCCTCACAGAAATTATAAGAGAACCCTTTATATATTAAAAGGGGGCTGTAATGCAGTAGTCAAAAAGGGGGCATGTGGTTAAGGTAATGTACTTTATTTACAACTTGACGACTTAGTTCATCCATGGATGTTGGGTAGATTTGGTTAAAATGTACCTCAGCAAAAGTTGTGCTGAGACTTTATATGTCATGTTCTGTAGAAACAGAGAAAAGAACCAACCCCCTCCCCCACTCCTTAAAGCATTCTTCAGTGCAGTATTTGGTGGAGAATGGTTGAATCCTATAAATGTTTAGCCTGATGCTTTTAGCTTTAATGCAATAGTCTTTTGGGGCTACTAGAGCCTTTGCTATGTCAGGCAACTTTCATTCTTGGAGAGGGTCCTGCAAAGTATTTTATGCCTTTTTGTGCAGAGCTGATCACCCTCCATCAGAGGTCATACTCTGTAAATTATCTGCATCAAGGAGTGTATGAATGAGCTGTGGACAAAAACATTTGACTGAACTGGGTAGTAGCTTATTAGTATGTAGGGGATAGTGAATTAGACCTGGCCAGGTTATGTCGGGTAGCTATTTTAAGGTTGTTTGCTGATTGGAGATGTACACAGACTAGAATATCACAAGAAATTTCCTAATTATAATGTTTACAAAGTCATTTGATGTTCATATTTACAGACCCTCGAGGAAGTTAAGCATCGTAAACGTCAGTGTGTCCTTCATCTTTTTCTGAGTTTTACTGTGTTATTTTCTATGGAGATACAGGTGAGATTGTGAAGAACGCATCACAGTTGTCAGTGATGTGTTCATTACAATTATAACTCACAAGTCACAGTGGACATAAGGTGAACAATATAATTAAATACAGAAAGTGATGAAATATAAACCATTGTTGTAGATGGTTAACTACCTTGAGCGACTCTGTAAACTTAAAACATCAAAGCCAAGGAATAATTTCAGAGTAATACGGATACAGTACCACCGATCAGCAAACTCCTGTCTGTGAAGCCTCTATCAGCGCCTATATAGCCATGTTCTATCCTCATGCTCTTGGACTATGGCATAACAGGTATTCAGAGATGTGTAGTAATGGCTGTATGTCCTTCATGGTAAGTGATAGTGCAGTGCCCTTGATGGGATTTATTCATTTATCAGTTGTGTGGTGGTGCATGAGGCTGCGGGCTATGGCATTTCAAAGCAGGTAAAGTAGTTGTTATTAGATGTAACTATTTAGTTGACTCAAAAAATGTCCATGATAATTGAGGTATTGGTCAGTTTGCATATGGGAGTATTTTCTCATAATGAAATTTTATGTAATATCCAATAACATTATTTCTACAGATTGTCTTATAATTATTTTGAGGTTATACCTTGATAAATGTGATGAATAATCCTTAAAAGCAAGTTTTTCCCAAACATTAACAACTTTTTTGCACATAGCCTCCAAAATAATTTCAGATAATGTTTATATGTTTTATATGTATGTATATTATTGTGTGTGGGACCTGTTGATCCTGTAATGAGAATGCTATTGGCTAATTTTCAGTTTGACATCACCGAAACCAGTTGTACAGTGCTTGCTAAAGGGTTATTAATTGGGCTATAATTCTAAAAACTGATCAGTTCTGCATTTACATATGTATATTTTAAATGTGCTTCTCAAATAACTGTCCTGGATTATATCCCCCAAAGGGTTACATGATTGAAGAGAACAAATTTATTCATTATTAAGTGTTTCTTCACAAATAAGCTTTAAAGAAATAGAATTCACAAATAATGATATATCCATGACAACGGTTGAGAAGCACATTTGATATAATCTGTGATGGGAATGATCTCTGGGCTGACTTGTCTGCTTTGTGGTGTCTGGAGCCCATCGTGTGTGGTCTTTGCTTCTACTCGGCATTAACTATGGTCTTGTTGCTTCTGTTCTTGTAACTTTTATGCACCACCTCTTCATACCAGGGCTCATCCCAAGGGCCTCATGGGCACATGTGACTTGTTCGTCATTACACGCTGACTTGATATGGGGATGGGATTGAACGAGACTCATACGTCACTGGTGTTTTGGGATCCAATCCAAACCCTTGACAGTTTGCAAGGGAATGAATGTGAAAAATCACTGCCACTCAACCTTTCAACCAACCAACCAACCTTCCTGCACCCACCCACCCAGTCAACCAACCAATCCACCACTACCACCACCACCCACGAGGCTGCTGCTGGCATGCTTGGACAGCGGAGCACAGGGCACGGGCACTGCCAGGCGGCGGGAGCACCTGCTGTCCTGTTGCTGTGCCTGGTACTGCTGCTGCTGGTCATGTGCTGCTGTGCTACTGGTGACAGTGCTAGAGCTGTCGGGTAAGGCCAGCAACTGGGCACTAATGGTGGGCATTAAACTGGCATGTGGGTCACTCACCTCACCACCAGGCTTGGCTAACCTCACCTCAAGGCTTCACACAAGGCTGCCTGAGGCAGGCACGGTCTGGATGGCCCAATGTGGGCAACAGCGACTGCTACGGCTTACACCGGGCATGCACAACAGGGCATGGGCTGACTGACACTACTGCTGCTGGGCTGTTGACAGGGCTGCTACTGCTGCTGCTGCTGCTGTTGCTGCTGCTGCTGCTGTTGCTGCCACCTTCAGGGCACATGGCACAACCAGCTTCTTGGAGGCACTTACATGCTGCTTAAGGCTAACAACCAAAACTTGGCAATCCATGCTGACTGGCAAGATAAGGTTGGACAGGGAATTAGTAATGGTCAGCTCTCCACCACAGGCCGGGACTGGACCCTGCAGCAGCTCAGCCCATGGTGGGCTTCAGTGTTACCGGCCCTCTCTCGCTATCAACATCACCATCGACCTCCAGCATATCGCCCACCTGCCCTTCAACCATCCATGGCCCACCTGCCCTCCGTGCGCTCTTCACTGTCTTCGAGCAGCGGTGTAGCAGGTTCCGGTACCAGTGGGCTACGTAACTCGACGCCGGGGAAGGGATTAGATGGTGTAGGTGGAGGGGCAGGAGGAAGCACCAATCCACGGCTCCCACTCCAGCTTCCACTAGACCAGATGACTCTGGTTGCAGCTCTTGGGAAGGAGATATCCCCACAGATGGTCCAGGCATTACAAGCTGTTGCTGCTCGACGCGAGAGTTTCTCCTCAGCGGCCAAGCTGTATGCAGTCTCTGTGACCACACTCTGGCGGTATTCCAAGAAGCTTGGACTGTCAGACCCCACTCTCAAATGATTGGGAGGGGCTTCAGGCCACATTTCCCCCGCTCATATGCTCACTGATTAGCCTTTTTGCTCACGTATCTTGGGGAATTTCCCCATACTTTTAACTGCTCACAAATGACAGGAGGGTCACTTGGCCCAGCTCAATGTCTGCATGTATCCTGTATGTACACTTAAGCAATGACTCATCCAATATACTCCACAGTTTGCTCACTTACAATACCATATATCCGTTTATAGCTTTGACAGGTGAATAAATAAGGTTTTGCAGGTAATCTGTGTTTGTTTTTTCCTCAAAATAAAACTTGGAGTATTATTAGACATTCAAGAAAATGTATAGCTTTTGGATAGAAATCTCTTTTTCACTGAACATTTTGGAAGTTTAATAAGCATTACACTTAAAATTTAAAGACTTAATAAAACAGCACAATGGAAACCTTACCAATAGTTGTAGCTGAGGATGGGTAGTAGTTGAGAACTGGAAATAGAATGAGGCTGGGGGGGGTGTGAGGTGTGGGCAGGAGGCTGACCTCTGCTGTTTTCTTGCCCGCAGGGTCGGTGTGTCGGTGGGGCGCAGGAGACCCCCCCTCGTTGGAGTCGCTCCTGGCAGGGCCTTACACCCCTCCAGGCCCCCCCACTCCTGCTTCCTCCCCTCCACACCCTGTCCTGCCATCATCCCCACTCTCACCCTCCTCCATCCTCCCATATCCTATGCACCCACCACCCCCAGCCTATCTCGCCCATAAGGGATGGCCTCCTCAGTTCCGCCGGATGTCCCCAAACATGCTTATGGCCATTGAGGCTGTGCGCTCAGGAAAAATGGGTTTCACGCAGGCCGGAAAAACATTTAGCGTCAACGGTCGCACACTGTGGGTATACTACCGCAAACTGGGTTATGAAGTCCACAACACATTCCGAGGGAGAAGGCAGAAAGGCCCCATTAATAACCCAACCGAAGTCCAACCTGAAATGCCAAATGTTAACTGTGCAGGATCCTCACAGCAGCAAATAATAACCGACACACTAGTTCCAGAACACGAGGAAATTACGCTAGCAGCTACAAATGATCAGATACCTGAAGTCACATTAAATGAACCTGTCGTACCTATAGAACAGTCTTACACGTACGGCCCTCACCAGCCGGCACCGGAGATAACCAATGACGACTTGCAAGGAGACGAAGCCACCAGAGCTCTCCAGTCATTATTGGAATCTTTTAACTTACGTAATATTTGGACGAGCCAAACTTAAGATATGTCACACAACAATATTAAGGGCTCTGAACATGGCCACGGATAGTTTATACTTCTCAATAATTTCACCGAAGTCTTGATGCATATTTAGTGCTATAATATTTAGGGTTTATTTTTATACTAAGGGAATGACATTACTCAATTTAAAGATGACTTCTAAACATTCCCAGTGTGCATTTTTTCTTAATATTCAACCTCTTTGTGATCTTGTTTACAATTAGGAATCTGTGATAAAAAGGAGTCTCCTCAAATTAGTCTACGAGTGGGAAAGGAATCTCGTATATTTATTGTGTGATGACGTGATCTCACAGCACAAACTAGTTTATCTAGTATTTGTGTTGCAGCTTAAATTATGGTATTCTTCAGATCTGTGATAAAACTCCAATTGGTCCTTTTGTAAGATTGTTCATAGGATACAAGATGATTAGGTCTAATGAATATCAATTGGCCTTTGGGAAAGCTGTGTAGGTTACAACAGTTATGGAGGGAAAACTGTTGCATTTTGTGTAGTAGCAACTGCTTCTTTCTGTGCTTATTTATAACTCGTCAGTGGTACAGTGGCCTGTATTTTGAGTCAGATTGTTTATAGGAGTTTCTTCTTCATTCAAAACTGTTTGTGGGTTGTCCAAGTCGGAAGAAATCTATTTGAGGAAGTCTTGGCAAATCTCTTGTGCTGTTTTCTCTTAGAACATTTGAACTGCTGTTATCTTGTGTGCTATATTCAGTTTTACCCAATATTCATCATATTCAGATGCATTTCTCCTCTTAGGTTTGAAACCTTCGACAGAGTAACATCTCATGGCTTTGGTTAGTTACCATATGTGTATTGTTCCTGATAAAATCTCTTTGAACTATGTAGGTTTCCTTTGGCATGGAGTGTTTGTTGTGTGTTTGTAAACCATTAAGATGGTATAATTGTAGTGTGTTTGTAGACCTTGACAGTGATGTAATTGTTGTGTGTTTGTAGACCTTGACAGTGATATAATTGTAGTGTGTTTGTAGACCTTGACAGTGATATAATTGTAGTGTGTTTGTAGACCTTGACAGTGATATAATTGTAGTGTGTTTGTAGACCTTGACAGTGATATAATTGTAGTGTGTTTGTAGACCTTGACAGTGATGTAATTGTTGTGTGTTTGTAGACCTTGACAGTGATATAATTGTAGTGTGTTTGTAGACCTTGACAGTGATATAATTGTAGTGTGTTTGTAGACCTTGACAGTGATGTAATTGTAGTGTGTTTGTAGACCTTGACAGTGATGTAATTGTAGTGTGTTTGTAGACCTTGACAGTGATGTAATTGTTGTGTGTTTGTAGACCTTGACAGTGATGTAATTGTAGTGTGTTTGTAGATCTTGACAGTGATATAATTGTTGTGTGTTTGTAGACCTTGACAGTGATATAATTGTAGTGTGTTTGTAGACCTTGACAGTGATGTAATTGTTGTGTGTTTGTAGACCTTGACAGTGATGTAATTGTAGTGTGTTTGTAGACCTTGACAGTGATATAATTGTAGTGTGTTTGTAGACCTTGACAGTGATATAATTGTTGTGTGTTTGTAGACCTTGACAGTGATGTAATTGTAGTGTGTTTGTAGACCTTGACAGTGATATAATTGTAGTGTGTTTGTAGACCTTGACAGTGATATAATTGTTGTGTGTTTGTAGACCTTGACAGTGATGTAATTGTAATGTGTTTGTAGACCTTGACAGTGATGTAATTGTAGTGTGTTTGTGTCCCTGTATAATCATGTGTTTGTGTGCCTCTAAAATGGTGTGTTTGTACATCTGGGATATTTGTATTGTTGTAAGTTTATAAATCTGGTATATTTATTGTGTGTAAGTTGTTAAGAAGGTTGGTGTGTGTTTGTGAGATGGGGATGGTTGGTGTGTGTGTGCTTGCATGCGTGTCACTGGGATGGTATGACTGCTGTGTCAGTCACCGGGATGTGCCACTGACGAGAGTTTTCTTCACCACAGGGGCCGTGGGTGTCGTGGGCCTCCTCCCCCCCCAACCTTCTGCCAGCCAACAACACTATATGTACCCTAACTCAGCATATCCAAAACTTCAGGCAGCTAATGGCTCTACCATAACTATCCGCAACGGCACCCCCGAGAGTTTCTTGCGTGCCATAGATGAGGTGCGGGAGGGAAGAATGGGGTTCTGTAAAGCTGGCCGCCTCTATGGGGTAAGCCACGCAACTCTGCAGAAGTACTATAAGGCAATGGGATATAGTCTGCGCAATCAGACCCATAATCCTAATTTTCGAAAACGCCCAGAAGGTTTTCCAGCGGTGCCTCAACAGCGGTACTATTCACTGCCGCCCGCTCAGTCAGACAAGCATTACCCATTTGGTAATTCATTTGTCTTGCCTCACATCATTGTCAAATCAAGTAACAGCTCCCGTAGTCAAATGCAAGATGGAACATTTGCTGGGGTACGATCACAGGCAGTCACCAGTGTGAGTACACATGCTGGTGTACAAGTACAGCCAGTCAGTAATATAAGTGTACATGGGGGTGTACAAGCACATCCAGTTAGTAATGTGAGTGCACATACTGGTGCACAAGTACAGCCAATCAGTAATATGAGTACACATGCTGGTGTACAAGCACAGTCAGTTAGTAATGTCAGTACACACGCTGGTGTACAAGCACAGCCAGTTAGTAATGTCAGTACACATGCTGGTGTACAAGCACAGCCAGTTAGTAATGTGAGTACACATATTGGTGCACAAGTACCATCAATCAGTAATATAAGTACACATGCTGGTGTACATGTACAGCCAATTAGTAATGTGAGTACACATGCTGGTGCACAAGCACAACCAGTCGGTAATGTGAGTACACATGCTGGTGTACAAGCACAGCCAGTTAGTAATATGAGTACACATGCTGGTGCACAAGCACAACCAGTCAGTAATGTGAGTACACATGCTGGTGTACAAGCACAGCCAGTTAGTAATATGAGTACACATGCTGGTGTACAAGCACAGCCAGTTAGTATTATGAGTACACATGCTGGTGTACAAGCACAGCCAATTAATAATATGAGTACACATGCTGGTGTACAAGCACAGCCACTTAGTAATGTGAGTACACATGCTGGTGTACAAGCACATCCAGTCAGTACTATGAGCGAGCAGCAGCAGCATGAAGCAAAGATGGGGAACTCAATATGTGACCCCACACAACACCTTCTTGGCTCTCACAGAAGATTACAGCCACACACCCAACAGCCTCATGTAGCTGCCAGCCAGACTTTCCAGGACCCCTGTTCTACCCCACATTATCCTCTTAATGATAACTCATGAACTTATCTTTAAGCACAAGTTTCTGTAATATAGGAATTTATGCAGTCAAAAGGCAGTACATAATTTTGTTCTGGGATTCTATGCTTAGCATATACTCATGATGATTATTTTTTGATGGTACTTTATTCATGTTACAGTATATATGTGCCAGTATAAATTATCTGCCCAACTTTTATGTGGGTAAAGTTTCTTGAAGGCATTTAAAAAGAAAAAAAGATAAAATAAGTTTTATATCTTTTTGCATACTAGATATACATATCTGTACTCTCCCATATTTACTCCCTTCACTGTACACACTAAACTTTCTGCACAAGATGGTTGTTGTCTTCAAGCTTATTAGGTTGTCCCTGGAGTGTGACACATGGTTAAGATTTTCTTGAGCATTTGATTCCTTGTACTGTGTAAACCATGATGAAATCTTCACAGAGCCAAAAATGATTATTATATTTTTTTTCTCCTTACCAGATGGAGCTTTGCCACATGATCTCAAATTTGTAATGTTCTAATGTATCTTTCATAGTTCTTATGCTTGTACCACTTAAGAGTACTGTCACCCTCTTATTTTTGTTGTTGTCACCCACTGTCAAGCATTTCCCCCTTCCCTGCTCCCTCTCCCCATCTCTTCATGCTAATTATTTGTTAGTGCAAATAGATAGAGGCAATTGTTTCTTTGTTTCACCTATTTTGTAGGTCAAGCAGCTTGCTCATAAAGGTCAGCCTTCTTTGTGAGGGTCACTTGTGGGCAAGTCATGACAACTGAAAGTTGCTGTGGTTAGTGGTCAAAGTGTTTGCAGAAGATTATTGATTTTAGACCCAAAGTTTACATGGAAGTTGGTGTGTTTTTAGTGGTCAAAGTATTTATGAAAGTTGTGTTTGGTGGTTAGAATGTTTGTGGGGGCATCAAAGAATTTCTCCATCATTGTACCTGTTCATGTCGTGGTTCATCATTTAGTCATGCCAAATATTGCTCTTTTTTTTCCTCAGCTTGTCTTGTTATATATTTATAAAGACAACCTTGACACACCCACCTGGATAATACTCTTACAGTCCAATATTCTTTTAATAGTTCACTAGTAAATATGATTTTTAAGTTCACATGCAGTCATTGGCACACAATCAGTCCAAGAGGAAATATTTTATTTTGTCTGCATTAAGGACTCTGGAAGTTCTTATTGAAAACCCAAGTTTTCAGAACACACTCACCTTCAAAACACCTCAAATTAACCTAACATTATGCACACACGCACACATATACACACATATTTGCCCAATTTTTTCCACCCATTCACCTTTCCATCAACAAATTCCATGCTCCCTCCTGACCCCTTCCCTAGTAATACCATGTGTGCAGGGAGACTTGCTGGTGCACTTCCTGTAGACAGTATGCTGCACCCAGAGTCTGAGACTACCCTGTTTGCTAATTTGTATTTTTTTTATTTGATTTAATCTTCCCTTTTGATAGACAGTTGTTAATTGACTTGCCCTTTCCAGGCATGTGCCCTAAGACACCCTCCCCACCACAAAAAACAAGCAAATGCTTATAATGTGTGTTGCCCATAATTGTCAGTGTAAACATAATTAATTCACTTCCCCATTCCTTTATATTACGTCATTCTTTTCAACTTGGATTCTCTGTTGTTTTTACCACTTACCTCAGGTATACTGTAGAGATAATAGTACCTGTATATATATATATATATATGATACACATGGAGGTAACAGTCCTGCACCATTCATTCACTATGTTATTATACCAGCCAGGCAACCCAACAACATCTTCCTTTAATAATCCATTACTATATGTCATTCCTTGTTCTTTAACTCGCTTTAAATGAGTGGGTGAGAATATCCATTAACATGTAGCCTTTTCTTTCACTCTATGTGCATCACTGCAAACAAAAATACATTGTACCACCCTGCTAATTCCCTCTGCAATACATTTGTACCCTTTCACCAAAATATCCTTTCCAAAACTTCAGCCTCCTGCTTATTATGAAGTGATTTAATTTTACCTGTTTATGTATTTATATTCTAGCTTACGATGTCATTGATGTAGGTAGTGGTGAAGTTTTAGTCTTATCTCTGGTAATCTAAGATTGCAATTGTTGAATCGTTTGTCGACTCTAAATACAGAATGACTTGATGCAGCAGCTCTAATGTGAACTTTAATAGTCCACATTTATTCAGAATTCAATTCATCTGTGTTGTCTTGAAAGCACCTCGTCTTTTGCAGTCGTAAGCTTGGGGCTGATTATAGTTGAAACTACGGTTTGTAAGCTGGAAGGATGGCGGCAGTTTGTGTCCTGATGTATGCGAGATATATTGGAGAGATGATAGGATATTTTTACCTAAGAGAAACATTAAATCTTGTATACTGTAGATACAAATCTAAGGTATACTGTAGAAATATGTCTTGAGTTTTACTCCAGAAATATATCTGAAATATACCACAGAAATATATCTTACATGTACACTGTTTACTGGAGATATACCTTGAGATGCCATAAGGTTATGCTGTGAAGAAGTTATATACTGTACAGTACTTCCATCTTAACTCGGCAGTGTTTTATTTATTTAATTATTTTTCATGGCGTGATGCAATAACATGTGACCAAATGCTCGCCTTAACTTTTTGTGTACTGGGTCCTCTCTGTGCTGAGTAAAATTGTCTGGTGTTAGCTGAATAATATATAAGAAATGACATCCCCATGGTTAAGGGGTTAATAGGTATGACACAGGAAGAGGAAAGTGTGTGTGTGTGTATATATATATATATATATATATATATATATATATATATATATATTTATATATATATATATATATATATATATATATATATATATATATATATATATATATAATATATATATATAGATATATATATAGCATATATGATATATATTATATATATATATATATATATATACGGTATATATATATATATATATATATATATATATATATATATATATATATATATATATATATATACGGTATATATATATATATATATATATATATATATATATATATATATATATATATAATTTTTTTTTTTTTTTTTTTTTTGGCAGCATGACAATGGTGACATTGGACATTAAATGACTATAATTTATTGCCATGTTCTCAAATATTTATGGAAAATTTTCATCACTTGATGGAATAGTGTGATTTAGTTTTATTATTACTCTTACTTTGGTGTTACTGTTATGACGAAGATGGTATGGCATGTGGGTGAGAAGTTACACATAACCTCGGATAAGTAGTAGCTCACTTTTTCTGGGCAAGTGCCAGTCAGGAGTGACTATATACAGTCATCAAGTGTACAGGTTGACTACTGTTTTCCCAGGATCCTGACATTTGACTGGAATTTATAAATTTATAAAGGAATTAAAGACTTAAAAAATCGTTAATCTTCATATTATATTCCAATAAAGGAGGAAGATGCTCTGAAAAGGGAAGAAGGTTTGGGAGTCTTCAGTGCCACTTAAACTACCTGCTCCTTTATTGCTTGGCTCTGTTAAAAAATATAATTAAATTATTCGTACTTTAAAGTTTTCAAACACACAAGGAAAAGAGTGGATGTTTCTTTATGTCTGTTGGAAGCTAAGTGTACTTTATCCTGTTGATTGGTGGCCATATAGTCTTGGGACTTTGGTGTTTATATTTTTGTGTGAATTTAATGATATGAGTTGGAAGAGAGTATATTCTTTTAATGATCCAGTTTGGGTTGATGACTGGTGTGCTTTGTGGGGCCATCACATTGTGGCAGTGTGCCCTACTCCCATAATACATTAACAAAGTCTCAGACCTCTACCTCTTCGTGGGACTCAGAAGAATTTATGGAGGTAATAGGGAGCTAGGTGGCTCAGTGAGGGAATGGCTTCTCAGAATAGGATTGATTTCCTTATTTGGAAGGAAAAGGTTACACTGTTACTCATTTTGAGAGTTTGCATTGATTAATGTCAGCAAGAGGAGCTCTGGAGTTTTATATTTGGAATTTTAAAGTCCAAGATTTATATGCTAACACATTTGTATCTTAAATTTGTTATTGCTAGTCTTTTAAGAGAGGACTTCGGTAATGAATTATCTTCAAACGGTTTTACCAGTATTTCTAGATCTTTCTTTTTGAAAAGGCTGCTGAAAAATGTGGAAGTGACAGTGCTGAGATATGACACTTTTGGGTCTTCCCGCCTGAGTCTTCTGGATGCTTAAGTGTTGATTAGGCTCCCAATTTTCTGAGCCAAACAATAGAGGTACATTGTGATGAAGACTCACCTCCCTTCCCCATTTTCTGGGTGCCCTTATGCTGTATGTAGATTTTCTTACTGTTTAGTCATTTATTCCTCTCGCACTTTTAATGGGGAAACATTATCTTAATAATTTTGTCATACCAGCGACTATTATTTATGGTTTGTGTATGTATCACTGAGCACAAGTCAACAGATCATAAATATTCCCTTCTGTATCTATTACATTTCCCCCTCATGGGAAGTTAAAGTTGTGAAATAATCGATGACATATCATGGCAAGCATAAAGCCATCCAAAGGGAATTTTATTACACATTTTATGCACTAAGACTTATCGGCAAATGAAAGCCGGCCAAACTGTGTTAGCGTGAGGGAGTTTATACAGGGAACCATTTTGTGGTGGTACAGTACATAATCTTGCATAAAAAAGACGGTGCCTGTCACCATTGTGGGGTATGCTGGATTATTACCTAACTGTTGCATCACAATTAATGATGCGCTTAGACTACTAGTGAAGTAAGATTGCCCACACCTGGCCAACCGGAATCGTGATTACGTGTAAGATTGTCATAACAGTATCTAGACAGGTATAATAATAGTACTCTGCTGTATGTGCAAACAAGTGGAATCAAATCAAGTCTTAAAAAATGATGAAGTTGGTCATCTTTTTTATATTCTTGTTCACTTGGTCGTGGAGTGTCAAGGTACTGTATATAGTATATTTTGTAGACATTTACATATCTGCTGCTGTATATCAGAAGACAGTTTTATGCTACTTAGTTAAACATGACTTGTGGACAAGAAAGATATTCAGCCAGTGGGAGTTTTGTGAACTAAACTGTGGGAAGTTCCATTGTACTCCTAGATAAGAACTGTTCCTATATATTAACCCCACCCTATCCCAAGTTCCTACAAGTGTGTGAGTTGCTCTTTTAGGCTTAAATGGACCAGTTATTTGATCATTAGGTAACATTTGCTGAAGGACCCCTGAAGGTAAATGTCACAGGCCCCCCAGTCTGTGGTGCTTTTGCTTCTGCACTGACATTAATAAATGTCAGGGAGCATAAGATTAAGATTGTTGGATGGCATTTCATTTACGGCAATAGATATTTTGCTTTGAGCTGGCGAATCACTCAAGAATTTTTGTTTTTGCGCAGAGTGCTCTCATTTGCCCATTTATGTGACCACAAACTTTTCTGATTGTTTAATTGCCTGCCTTGTGCATGTAAATGAAGTACACTACGATTAGTTAATGTTGTTACCTGAAACTTTAATTGGTTGAGTTGAAGGCATCATCACAGGAAACTACAGTGCTTACAGGGCAACTATTGTTGGCCAATTTAACTGTCATAGTTTTAGTGCTGTACAAGTGTTGGATATTATCTGGAAGCCTTGTGAAGATGATTTTTTGCCAACTTCAAAATGTTATGTGACATCTCTAGATCAAACCAGACTGATTGGTTACTGCAAATTAATATTTCTCTGCTGTTGATTGCCAGTTAACAGCAAAATGACCATTACCTTTAATTATAATATATAAAATAACTGAATAGTGAGTTACAAGGGAAAAATTAAGCTATTACCAGTGACAAAATGAAAGACCGATGTCAAAGCAGTGATTGCCATAAGAAGTTGCATTGGTATCAAATTCCTGTGTTCCTTGACTTATTTAATATTTTATTGGTGATAGAGGTTTAACTCAATATACTGTGGATGCAATTTGAGGATACTATATAGAGTGTGTGTGTGTGGGGTGGGCTATTTCTATGGTCTTGTCGATTTCCTGTTGCTATCTAAACTCTCTCTCTCTCTCTCTCTCTCTCTCTCTCTCTCTCTCTCTCTCTCTCTCTCTCTCTCTCTCTCTCTCTCTCTCTCTCTCTCTCTCTCTCTCTCTCTCTCTCTCTCTCTCTCTCTCTCACTCATTATTCGCTCCATTTGATGTTTCCTGCCCCTTAATCCAACCCCACACAAACTGGAATGGAACAACAATGGTAGAATAAACTTAACCAAGGTCTTATTCCCCAACACCTTCAAAAACAAATTTAGTTTTACTGATAACTGCACAAATAAATTTTTTTATATCCAATCGGGTTCTGAGTAGTCGTATATATTTAAAACATTTGTACTGTATGTTGCAACTCTAAAACACAGCTTTAAACTAGTCTGCTTCCTCAGTTTATGTGATCCTATGCCATTGGCACACAAAGCCCATAGAAAATAGTGGGCAATGATATATATTTTGTGCAAATGTGCTTATTCTTTTATATTTATATTTTCAGATTCTATATGAAGAATATTATTTCATAAGATTAATGTGATTCCTCAAGTTATTTTGTTTTTCGTATGACTCGCTACACGGCAGTTTATTTTTCCCCTGACCATGAAGCTTGTACAATGTGTTTATGCGTTAAGTATTTAGGAAAATTTTAAGACATTCAAAGATGCATATTGCAATATTTATTAAAAGAGACTACTGTGGTTGTTGCAGAAGGTAAACATGTTGGTGATGAACAAAATAGAGTTGTTTGAACTCTGTTGTAGCACAAACCCTCTCTTGCAGTATTTCTTATGATACAGCACTGTTATTGGTGTTGGTCATTTCAAAGGAAAGTCTTAATATTTGTGACTATAAGGGATGGCCAATGACCGTCCCCCGGTTGCACTATAGTGTAACGCCTCATTGCCAAAGGTCAAACTTTCTGGAAATACTTCTTTCTTGTATCAAGCAGCATTTCACAATAAGTGTAACTCTTGAAATGCATTGTTAAGAAATATCTGGAAAGCACAACTCTTTATTTTACTGGTAGTGAAAGTCTTTTTGTACAAGTATTTACAAAAGCATATGTTATGCTACTTTATGTGGGTAATAATAAGCTATTTCTGTACTGTACTCTTTGGAGGGCACATGACACCCAACGTTGTAATGGTTGGGCACACACATTAAATGTGTTTGGTAATTAAACTTTGATAAATATAACCTGTTATTCAGTGTACTGTATTTGGAAATCTTTAAATTATGGAGGTTATTAATATGTATAATTTTTATACTGGTGGATTTTTTACTTACTGGTACATATTGAGTAAATATAGTACCAAGGAAGTAAGTATTAATGATGGTTTAAAATGAAGAAAATATTTTGGATGTTGATCTTTCATATTGAAAGAACACAACCCTGATGATATTGTAATTTGTGTACTGCATTTGTATGTCTTTTCACGTGCCGAGTCAGAATGCCGCTTCATGCTCGTGAGAGTTCATTTGTGGCTTTATTTTCTTGAAAGTTATTATTCTGATGAGTAACTGAGGAAATGACATTCCCCTGTGTTGCTTATAGCAGTGGATTATGGTGAAATTCCAATTGATAAAATCAGTAAAACACATTTTCAGATTCACTGTTGAGCACCGAACATCCGTATCAAGTAAATTATGCATCTCGATATATCCTGAAACTCCCATTAGCCAACGGCATGTCTTAAGCCGTATAGTTTCGTAATTAGAGAACTGTATTAGTATGTCTAGTGCCAATAGTCCAAATGCTTTTATTAGTCAGAAGTGTGATTGATGGTGCTTATGTACTGGGCTTTCCTAGGTTGTAGTTACGAGCGTTCTTATTAGTTAACTTTCGGTAGCAGAAAATTTTATGCCAATAAGGTGCCACAGAAGTGGTATGGTATACAGTATGTATTAGTGTGTCACAGGTGCCACTGATAATCACTTAATATATTTATAAAATGTGTGAAATGAGCTGAGATTTTATAATGGTATCACAGAATAAAGTTATCTCTTGACATGAGAAATTTAGAATATTAACAGTGTGTGTGTGTACAAATTAAATGTATGCTGTATTTATGAGTATACAGCATATGACACCACATACAGTATATTGTCTTTGGATTGGTGTATATCTTGGCTGGTTTATGAGTAACAAAAATTAATTATTTTTTACTTCTGATTTATATTAGTTCTGTATATCCTGTAAATAAACGGAAATTGTTTGACAATACAACACTTATTAAGTATATGTTGAAAACACTAACTTGACAACTGATAAATAGACAAGGTGGTTGACGTGATGCCATAATTGGCAGTTTGGATGACTTAATTTATCATTACAAGAAACATCTTCAGTACGAACTATCACATAGTACTATCATTATTATTATTATTTATAATTATTTTTATTTATTATGATAGCATAATACAAGTGTGCAGAGGTTGAGAGTTGCATTTTTCTTGTCAAATGTTTTGTAAGAATGCGAGCAGAATTCAATACATTCTCCACAAGGTGGTATGTGAAGCAACATTTTGATAATGCAGTACAGTATTTGTTGCACGGTGTTTCGTTAATTTCTGGTGTCCTGGCGAATTGATTGTAACAAAAGACGCAAGTGTATTTTAGGAATCTACGCATGAAACACAATGGTAATCTTATCCATTATTTTGCTTTTAGTTTTCTGAATATTTTGAAAATGTGTTATGGAGTGTGCAAAGACCATTTATCATATTTAGACAAAGGAAAATCAATAAATACCCACAACAACAGGATATGAAAAAAAAAAAAGTCTTAAATAGCAGAAAGTTGGAAGGTTTTTGTGTATGTGAGAGTAATGGTTTGAGAGTTCAATTTCAGAGACCATATGAAAAGCAAGTCATATTCTACAATAGTGAAAGTTAGATGACAATATGAGTTCTGCTAAGTGTTGACACCAGTCAGGGTTAATCCATTACTTCAATCACTAGAGGAGGCTGCCTCATTTGTCATAGTATGCTGACATGAATTTGGTAGTACTGTACTGTACAGTATTAGACGAAGTTGAAGGAAAATTACCAAGTTTTTGAAAATGAAAGTTTCCTTGAAATTGGATTACGGTATTCTTTGATTGACTACACATTGATCATCTACCAGCATTTGATATGTTTGGAATCTTGTTTTCATTCTGACTGCAAAAAAAGGGCGTATAATTGCCATTGCTTCTTGTAATGTCCCGTTAATATCTTTAACACACCGGTGCTGTTTTCCCAATATAGTCACAAAAGACTGTTAAAACATGTTTGGTAATGAAGATATTTAACGTTTTGTTCATTTGCTGATAAAAGTGCACTCCCTGTAGAGTGCTGTGTGTTGGCAAGGATGGTAAAAATGTCTGCTGCATTTGGGCTCCAGGAAGCAATTCTACCATTGATGATTGCCAACAAAACTCTTTTGAAGCCAAAGTCTTAATGTTGGTGAGAATTGATGAATATGCACACAAATGTAATTTTCATGCAAAAAACTTGCAAATCTCTCCACTACAGTGTTCTAACTTATCAGCTCGGAAAATGAACCACCTTGGATTTTTTCCCCTTACATAACAGCTCAACAGTTTATATATGAAAAATTACACATTTGTGTTAAATATTCATATCATACCCTGTATATTATTTAAATGCCCACAAAACAGTGCTGGAGAATAGATGGGAAGACATTATAATAAATTATTTTGGAAGTTTATGGATACATTGTACTTTTGTCTTCAGCTATAATGATAAATTTATTGGCTTGGTAACTTAAGGAAGGAAAGTTTAGTGCAACTCATTAACTCCCCCCAGTTGACTGTTAATCCCATACTTAACATATGTGAGTGAGTCCCTCGGGTACACTCAAGTATTTATCATCCTGCTTTGTGTTGACTGACAGAGTGGAAGCTTGTGAAGTAATGCCTTTACTATATATATTTAGATAAATTATTTTGTATTCATTATATTAAGGAAAGATATGGCCCTTAATGACACTTAAGAGTATACAGTATATATATATATATATATTTTATTTATTTATTTATTTTTTTTTTTTTTTTACAATACACAAACTAAATACTGATGTCGAGTATGGTTTTATATCTAATTTTGGAAGGTACTCAAATTATATTCTGTACACTACAGTATGTACATCATTATTTGAGGTGTCTAAAGTGATTATAACAAGAGTATCTAGGACTTTGACAACTTGGCTTGTGGCATTCCTGATCATTATATCTTGTTTGTTGCTGAATTATGGAGAAGTTATTGGCAGTCAGGTAATGCCTTGTACAGTATAGAACACAACATGGATAACATCGAAGCCTTTTTTTTTTTTTTTTTTTTTTTTTTTTTTTTTTTTTTTTTTTTGTGCTGAAAACCAACTGTATAGAATTATCCCCTGGTTCTTTTTGTGACTGACAAATCTGCCATGTCACTAGAAGAGACTTGTACAGTATATATTACTCAATACAGTACTGCAGTAATAAGTGATCACGTGTAAGATGTAAGATAAACTAACCGTTGTTGAAACCTCGACCGAAATTCTTACTTCATTGCACCACATACTGTAATTATTATCTGGGAAGTGTGTTTGTGTGTTACATGTATGGTTGTGCAGTCTCCAAGTATAACAAAGTCTGTTTAGATGGTAGTGACCCTCTCAATACTGTTGTTTGCAAAAGTTTCTTTACTCAGTATTTGGTGAAGTATTGTTGTATACAAACATTTCTGCTAGTTTAAAAGAAAAAAAATATTGCAAGGAAAATTATTAAGGCTGTTTCAGTGTGGTACATGTTAGGTTAGGTTTATCAGCCATCATGTAATGCACTTGGTTTCACTTCATATTTGGGGTAAATTGTCTGATGTTCACGTGTCAAGTTAACAAACAGGAAATCTTGGTAATCAAACTAATTATTTGATATTTTGTTTTCCGATGGCTCAGAGATGATGTCTGTCCTTGGCATTTAAAAGCATAAGAACATTTTAATTTTATACAACTAATGAATAGTGTTATTTATTATTTGTAGGTGAATTGTTTATATCAGTATTCAGAGGCCAGTTCCAGAGTTTTAACACTGTGAGTGAGAGTAAATATCACACTGCTATCTTCTCTTCCACATTTTTTAATATTTTATAGAGGGAATTCACAGCTTTTTATGATTCACGAGGAAAATGTCTTTTTCAGCCAAACTCGCTATTAAACACAAATCCTGGGATGTGTGTTGATTTATATATGAGACTATCATATACTTGTACCTGTATATGAGAGAAACGGTGTTCATTGGAAGCTTAGAAACACTTATCAAGTCCCTGTGGAATGTAGTTGTAGTTTTATATACTATTTAGTTATGCAGTACAGTGCAGTATTTATCTGTTGTTTTGAAGACTACATCTCAACTTTGCTCTAATAAACACTAATTCTGTAAACCACCTGGACATTGTGTCTAGTTATCACATGCTGATCTACAGTCTGTATTAAAAAAAAAGAGTTATTTTACCACCTGCAAGTTTTGTTTACATATCAATTGACAAATTGACAAAGCTTCACCTGCTTTTGGTGCCCCAAACAACCATTACAAGTTGGTTGATTGCTGGCTGTTCAGTGAGTCACACTGCCACATTGGCTTATTCCCAACCAATGAACTTTGGTTCTTCAGTGAACTGTAATGTTAGCTCAGGATGTCAAAAGTGGGTTGAGGTTGTTCGATAAGCCAATTATGCGTGAAATGTATCACTTCAAAATTTTCTGCCACCAAAAGTGTGTCTAGTGCCTCTAGAATTATAACACACTAGGTTAAGTTGTGTACAGTTGTGTGTTGACTGAACCATGTGTATGTAGCATTTTTTAGTGAAGCCATATTATTTATTATTAAGAAGCAAGTTGTTCAGATGTCTCTGCTAAATTGACTAATAAATGTATGAACTGGATATTAACTGTACATTGTGAACATGACATACTAAACAAAGCACTGGGATGCCTCAAGAAAAAGTGCAGTTTGCCAATACATTACAAATATCAGCAAATAGCAGAGAAAACTTAACATTTGCCTTTTGTAAGCCAAATAACTTAAGCATATGCTACCCTCCATGGCAGGGTACTGATATGGTTTATTTCTTTTGTATTCTGTGAGTTGAATTAAAGGAAATAGTGATTGTCTACTGATGGTGAATCATTTCCTACAGGTATTACACTGGTCAGGGATTGAGTTGATGACTGGCATGTAAAAAAAATAGCTCATCGATTTATATTTTCTTTCTTCAGAGCAAAGAGAATAGGTTCTCAGCCATTTTGATATTTATGGAAAATTGCCCTTGAGGATATTGACAAATTGTGATGTGAAACACTTCAGACTATGATCTTAACATAGTGTCTATGGTTAAAATAAAAAAAAACTACCTTAAACAATAATTTCAGATAAAAATGCATTTTCTAAGATTTCTAAGGTCTCAAAAACATATTGCTGTACCGATTACGCATTTTCACAGAAACGAACAAGACAATGTGCTGAACCACTTTTCATAATAAAGTGAATACATACAATTTGAAGAAATCCCAAACCATTTGGTCAAACAGGCTTGACATCAACAGAGGAAAGACTACGGCTTCCTTAACTCGCCACACACGTAATACTGTATACATTTTTGAGTTTCAAACTGGATGACTCGCACCCAGGGATGTGGTCAGCCAATTTCAAACAGTAATGATGGAGTGTTGTAGGGTAATACCACATACAGTTTTTATGGCCTGCCATTTTTAAACAGTAATATGTTGTTTAATTCTTGTAAAGATTTATGTTTGACCTCTGACTGCACAGGAAACAGCTTGTCGAGTTTTGTTGATGCCGTTGTGAGTGACAAAGGATCTCTGCTGATGTCATGACAAACTGTGAAGAGTTCTCTCTCACTTTTTTTTCCAAAGGAATATTGCATCACAGAAAATCAATTTAACCTTTATATACAGTATATGTAGTGTAACTACTGTACTCAAATTTAGGAAGAATATACATTTTGTAAAAATCTGCAGCTGTTCAGTATGGTTTTTAAAAAGTAAGCAGAACTAAATCATAAAAATATAGTGGTGGTACTCTTCTCCCATTTTATCATCACCTTCGACTACCATAGTATTTCTTACAGTACGTGCTTTTATCAAGGAACCTGTTGTTGGGGGTTTACTTTTCCCCACAATAGGTGTACTGTATCCTCTCATCGCGCGTGCGATATATTTTGTCGTACGAGATGATTACGTAAATTCTGTTTTACAGGTGGTCACACTTTCTGTATTGCAGATGGTTATAAATTGTCTTAAAGGAAGGTTCCATTTATAACTGGGCCAAAATGGGAAACCGTACGAAAGGACAAGTTTGGTTAAGAAAAAGGTGACGAGTTCTTGTGCATACAAAGATGTATCTGAGGTTGATGGAGAGTTTGAGCAGGAAGGAGTCTCCGCTCTTACTATTGTTGCTGCCACAAAACCATGTCCATTGTTTCTGGCTAGGGATATAGAAGTCAAAGTTCTACATTAAATGAAGAGGTCAGGTTGAACAGATGTACAACTATGAGGCATTTTGACCACTTTAGTTTATTGACTAAAGATCAGTACTGTACAGTTTATCAAATGACAGTGTACCTGTACGATACTGTATGTAAGTGTCTAGGGCTATCATGACTTGCTTCAAGAAACTGACAATGAGTGATAATGAAAGATACAACAGACCACATTAAAATTAGAGCTAATTCACTTGGATGAGCCAAAACCTTTAAATGAAGGAAAACAAGATGATTTAAAGCTAAATTTGGCAATAGGAATGAAAACCGGGAAATAAAATCAAAAGGAAATGGTCATGTTTAGATGCTTGGGGAGATTGTGATGAAAAACTAGAAATTGAATTCCAGTTGACATTTAAATACTGAAAACATATTTGAAGTACTGCAGGAGATGATGCCAGGATGCAATTGAAAGCATATTCTTTGATTTTTTCATTAGCCGAGGTACTGGAATTGATATAATAAACAAATATCCCGGTGGAACACCGATAGACCAATTATGTTCACACAAAAGTAAGCTTGCCAAAATAAAAGTGAGGTACATAAACTAAGTTCATTCCAAGAGGACAGTTAAAGGCTAAATTACCAAGTAAAGTCTAACGAGGAGTTTCAATAATAATGATGAAACCAAGATCACCTGGGAGGTGCTGTTGGCTCCAGTTCAAGTTACTAACATTGTATTATAGGAAAAGAATCTAGATACTGTACAGAATTCTGAAATTTTTGCACAGATGCCCAAAACATTATTTTCTCCCATAGTAATACAGTAATGAATATGTAAATTCATGATAAACTTTCTTCAAATCACAAGTGAAACAGAGTTGTTGAAAAAAAACTAACCAATAGACTCATTAAATGTTGTGTGTTCCCTTGCTAAAGTTTGCAAGTCAAATAGGGACTGCCAAGTCAGGTAAAAAAAAAATGGAAAATGCTGATTAGTAAATAAGAGTTGATATTTGTGAAGTGAAGTTGCCTATCAAATCTCACTTCAACCCACAGAAGTTGTTGACATTGAAAGGACTTCTTGCAGGTGGATGGGTTACCCTAATTGTCCCCCTCCCCCCCCCCCCCATACACACACACACACACACACAAAAGACATTGGCTGGAGGAAAAGGGTGGAATTTTACTTTTTTCTGAATTAATATTTACAGGATGATAATAATATACAAGTTCTGTATTCATGGAGGTTTCTAATGGTTGTTGCAACAGGCTCCTAAATTTCCCAAAAATTAAAAAAGAAAATGGAGAGTTTAAGGTCGAGAATTAGACAAGCTGAGAATATAATAAAGTTATTAATGGAGGACGTTGAACTGAGAATTAGATGAGTACCGTTAAAGAACAATGGGCCGAGAATTTGGGAAAAAGCTGCCATGGAAGATGATGATAAGCGGTACCTGTTTATTAATAGCTCAACGAGTAGAAATATTCACTCAGAAATACTGTATCATGAAAGTATGAAAATGGTAATGATACAATGGGATAAAATGCTACTGGGACTGCAGTAGATGATAGACTTTGCGAGACAAAAAGTGGCTGCTACTGATATGCCATGCTGTACAGAGTGTCTCAAAAAAAATTTACATAGTAGATGCTCTGTAATACAAGAGCGGACCGAAAATTGTTACACAGTATTGAATCACGTTAATGTATACTGTATCATTTATATTTTATGGGGAAACATAGGATATGGGACCGAGCCCTAAAATATACACGTTGCCTGCCGTTGATATATAGGTTGTCTCCAAAAAAATAACATTGCCTTACAGATTTTTGTGGCAATCGTGTGAATAATTTTGTATGTATTTAGTCCCCTAGAATGTGGGAGACCTCACACACCAGCAAATAAGGAGTGTGTGTGTTGCTGTTGTAATAAAAGCTTTCACATGATCCTAATGAAACTGTAAGGTAACCATATATAAGATGAAAATAATATCCTCTATATAAAATTAATCAAAGAAAACATATTATTGTACAGTTTGTATTAAGTAACTGTGATTTATGAAAGACCGTGAGGGTTTTTAATATTTCAGATTTTAAACTGTGAGTTGATAAATATATTATATATATATATATACCGGTAACACCTTTCTAATTCTAGGCATGTGATCATATTTCATAATTATATACTGTTACAGAGTGTTCAAGTTGAGAAGGTAAAACACTTGATTGGGAAGAAGTCATTTATAGCCATTGAAGGACTGTTTTGACCCATTCCTCTTCTGTTAGGGCCAGAGATGTGGGTCTCCTTATACCGTATCTTACTGCCTTTGATAAAACAAAAAACGAAAAGTAAACAAAGTATTTTTCTTTTAAGTTCCATACTGTTGTTATTAAGCACGATGAAGCAATTATTGAAGTTTTAATTACTATCTTGTAGAAGTCTGGCATAGTTAGGCAGGGGAAAACATTATATGCTGATAACCCTTGAAGATGTGAATTACACGAAAGCGCTTGGGAACTTCGTGTTTTCTTCTTTCCTTGTGGTTATCAGCATATATATATATATATATATATATATATATATATATATATATATATATATATATATATATATATATATATATATATATATATACAGTTGGTCCTCATATTACGCGGTTAATGTAACCCGGAGGGTACCGCGGAAAGTGAGAAACGCGTAAAGTGAATAACATAACATATGGGATTAATTGAAATGGAGTCCGGACCGATCCCCAAACTCCACTTTTTGACGACACACAACTATGTTGTAGTAAAAATATTATCTTAACTTTATGATGGCATGCACACACAATTAATAATTAAGAGAAATATCAATAATATTAGGTTTTTTAACACTTACATTAGTAGAAAAGATGGCTGGGCACACGGGGATGGGCGGTTGGTTCTGAGGCAGAGGGCAGATTATTGGTCCTCACCTGTATCAATTGTATCACTATCCACCACAGAGGCTTGCAGGGCCTCTTTGTCAAACCCCCCAAAGTTCATATAAGTCCATATCCTCACTATAATTATCACTATCACTGACTTGGGCTGGCTGTAGCGGGTGGCGGGTGAAGAACTCGGTAATGTTTTGATGACTGGGCGACCTTGTGCGCACCATTTTCGCGCCTCTTACACAACATGGCGGATGGCGGGAGGTTTGGATCCAAAAATGGCACGGCTTGCCAGCCGCTCTCCGCGTAATGGGGTTCACGACCGCGGAATGTGAAAATGTTAGGTTCTGGCAAGGCACCGCGTTAACGGTGAAACGCGGAATGCTGGACCGCGTAATAAGAGGACCAACTGTATATATATATACACAGTGTATGTATGATTTTTATGATGGGGTTCAAAGTGAATAGTGATGATATGTAGCTCTCAAACTATACACAGTTTTAAGTTTATCATTCACAAAATATCACAAATGGCAAGGCTCATCTTTTTATCCCTATTATTTTGTCACTCACTTTTTTGGAGCATCTGACATTGTAATGATGTCATTGACCTTCTGATTTAAAAAAAAAAATATATGTATACTGTACCAATAATGCCCTGAACTATTTGATGTCCACGTTAATGGCTGTTTTTTTCCTAGCTTTTGGCTTCTTGTACTGAATGTTTATCTCTGGAGACCTCGGGGATAACATAAGGTCTCCCCTCCCCTGTTTTTATGCTCAGCCAATCACACATCATATCCCAAACATCCAAGAATTTGTTTATTTTATCTCCCGAACTTTAAGTAAAAATTTTTTCTTACTTCCTGTACTGCAATCGACCTAAGAAGTGATTTCACTGTTTTTTAGTATGATTTGTCCAAACTGCAGTATCTTGCAATTACATCTAAGACTGGACGGCGTTGTAGGATGATTTTGAATTAACGAACTCTTGAGCCAAACATCTTGCTGCCTAGCCGTTTTCTAGCTTTCCCTCATTGTTTTGCAGGTAAAAGGTATTTTAGATGGGTAGTAATAATATAAGAGCTATATTACAATCCAATGCTTGTAAGATGAAAATGTGTACAGAGATAAAAAAAGACAGCCAATCCAGTAACAAGACCATAACTTTTACTTCTAGGTATAGAATATTCTGCACATGGCTCATTTCCTTTTTTAATCTTTTTTTTTTTTTTTTTTTATTCATCTAGAACAATATAAAAGGCATTTGTTTCTCTGAAAGTTTTAGTTTTTATCCTAAGTAATGTTTAATATTTTATGCTTGGGTACTAAAGATGCAATACGAGTGACAATTAATTTTCTCATAAATATTTGGGAGAAAAACTTTAATAATAAAAGGTTCAACCAAGCTTATCCCTACCTAAGCCTCAAAGCTTTGTTTTATGAATGGTTCCCGCTGTACGTCATCGTACATCGAGGCGGTGAATATAAAAAATAATTTTTTTTACATACTGTATTCAGTAAAGACTTGATATAAATGTAGTAAGTATGAATATTATTTCAAATCATATTTTTTATTTGATACTCATTTCAGCTTAACACTACATACCGTTTGCCTTTTCATTTTGACGTCCGATTTTACTCCCACAAATTATTCCTGTATGTCTCCGAGCGATAATCTCGTACGTTGTATTACCGTATCTAAAATTTTAACTACGTGATTTGTTCTTACAGTATTCTTATGAAAAACCATTTTTGCATTTATGAATTATTTTCTGTTATTATTTCACAAAATTGCATTCCACCTCAAAAGATAAAAAATAAAAGCGAAAATAAGGCGAGTCTGGTAGTTGCAACATACAACTTTCTCATTGAACATTCTGAAAATCATGACATCATTGATTTGGCCGATTGTACTTTTAGCCCATGACAACTTTTACTCAATACTGTACTTCCAACAAATCATATATACAGTATTTCCTGTACCTCTGACCAGTTGCTCATCCCCGTACAGTACCTCTAACCAACTTTACTTATGCCTCTTGTGCCACACAGTACCCCTTATTAGGCAATCAGCTTAGTGGGCACTTAGCACTAAAGCTTTTTTCATTGTGTGTTTTTATTCTGTGCGGGTAGACCCTCTTACTGAGAGCAATGTGTGTGTGTGTTAGACTGAGGATTGACAGTGAATGTGACAAACTCATAACCCAGACACCTTGTGAAACATTTAATGGCACACATGAGAAAATTTGAACATTTACTAAGTGCTCTTCAACATAAATGATAAGGTTGCCATTTTTCAAGTAAGAAAAATCCTGTCTTTTCAGGCATTTAAAAATTTTTGCTTATTGAAATAAACTTTCATATGAGGTGTGAAACCATTTTTGGAAAGTATTTAAGCTTGCACTTTAATCTGTGGTAATTCATTGTATGATGTACTGTGGTTATGAGCCAGCCACTGAATAGGGCACCCCCAGTCAACCCAACTTTATAATAGGTACCAGTTAACAGTTGGAGTGCAACACCAATTACTCTGTCTTTGTGTACATAAGTATTAGTCTTCAGTGTACTGTATCTACACTGCACCTAATAGGCTGTCAGGCTTGTTGGACTCATTTTCATTGCACAGTGCAGTTTATACTGTGTTGAAGCACCTTAAAATAGGCTTATGCACCTTATATTGTACAGTACTGTGCTTTTACACTATAGTATAGTACAGTACTGTAATTGTATTTCTTTTAAGCGATATCTCCGTTAACTGGAACAGTTGGTGCAGAGCACTTCTGGGAATGAGAAATTTCTGGGTAACGAGATGACTTTCTCAAAGCCCAGAAAAAACCTCATCTCCGGAATTTCCCGGGTAACCGAAAAAATTTCTCGGAAGTTCCAAAAATTGCGCATTACATCATTTCTTGAACCCGGAAAAATATCCCCCATATTTTCTCGGAATTTCAGAAAACGAGCCCGATTTTCATCTCTCAAACCCGGGAAAAAACTCTTCCATCCCCGGAATTTTCTGGGTACTGGAAAATTTTTCTCCAAATTTTCCAGAAAATGTGCACCTCATAAAATCGTTCCCAAAGCTGGAATTTTCCGAAAAACTCCGGCTTTGGGAATGATTTTCCAAGAAAATTTCAATTCCTGCTATCGGAGAGTTCTGGTTAAGAGGGATCCCGGCTAATGGAGATATTACTTATTCTGCTTGTATGCTTTATTTTGTTCTGACACTATAGTTTTGTTTCTGCATGTTATATTCTGGTTATCAACTTTTCTTAATATATGATGGAAGACAAACAAAAAAGCATTAAGAATTTTAACTGTACAGTACTGTACAGTATATGATGTGTTTTGTCGGTTTTATTAGAAATGAGAAACGCTCCTTGCCCATATCTACAGTACAACGGTTTGAGCTTGTGTTTGGGTCCTGGCAAATTGGGTTGGGTGTGTTTCCTTTACTGGTGCAATCCTCTGCCATTCTTACTTAATCATCTGTGCTTGATGGTGAAATTTATCAGATTATAATGATTTCTCTTATAGAAATATGAAAGGCATCATCTAGACAATTCATTTTAATACCCTACAAGAAACTGCAATATGCCAGCCTTATACCTTTTGAAACTGTGAACAACCCCACAGAGCATTAAATGAGTCGACTCCATACGTAACAAGAGTATGGGAGAGTTTCCCTGGACACCCTAAGAGAGCTTGATATAGTGAAGACTTAAAGCATGAGCCTAAATTGTACTTTTTTTTTGCGTTGGGGTCGGTTATATCTTCATTGCTTCCTTGTATGGCTTTTTAACTTTTATCATCCTTATAATACCTCACTGCTTCTCAGGCATTATTGTACCAGAGTCATGTAAAATGTTATGCAGACTTTTATCGTGCATAAATGAAATGTATTGTTGCTTCTGTGCCCAATCAATACCTTAACTAACCTGGTTTACTTTGTGTACATGTATTTTTAGTTTATCAGAACAAATGAAAACTACAATACTGCATTTGTAAAAGAAATTGTTTAATTGTGTACTGTATTTTAAACTTAATAAAATATTATTGTGTTCATATGTATTAAATAAGGTTACGAGAAGGAAAATTTAATGCGTAGACATCCATTATTTTTTGTGACGTTTCTTGCATTGCCTTCCATTGGCTTATTTTGTATTGTTTTATGAGTAATGGTTATTTATTGAGGTTTAATCTATGTTCTTCATTATTATAATTTTATTGCTTAAGTGTGTGATCTTATATAATGTTCATTTATACAGGTCGCAGTAAACGCGGAGTGCTGCAGCGACAGCACGGCATCATTCGCGATGCAGGCGGAGAAGAACGGAGAGAGGAGAATCGTGACACCTCACACCAACAGCAAGCTCAACAAAAAATACATCAGCAGTTACATGACTTAGGGAAAAGTGATATGAAAGTAGAAATAAAGGGAGAAATGAAAGTAGAATTAAAGGGAGAAATGGAAAAGGTGACAGAACTGATTGTGCCAGACACCATGGTATTAAGTGGAGGGTCAGTAACACTAACCACCACTCAACCTACGCTCCTCCAGGTGCCGGCTGTGGTGATGGGGCCAAGAGACTCTATGGGACCAGCCCCATTACCAAAGCAGCATTCACACCCTACGCCTCTATTAGCACCAACGCCTATAATCAGTAAACAACATTCACATCCAGAAGCTCGTGGTCCTCCAACTCATCAGGGCCCTCCGCCTATGGCTAAGCAGCGCTCGCATCCGAGCGTGCTGACACACACTCCGTCACATTCTATAGAACGCCTCTCCAGCACCACGACCATCACCACTGCTGCTACCACCACCTCAGCAGCTCAACAGCATCTACAAGTAATTCCAATGCAAGTCTTTGTGAAACAGCGACCCTCACCCACTCCAATGACATCTCAGTCATCTCAACTTCGACCTATACAGCCTAAACCCTCCTCTGTTGAAAGCCAAATATCCTCAGATTCTACCCCAAAAAAAGAGGTGCCTCTGATACGTCTCACACCCTCAGAAGATGGCGGTAATGTTAATATCAGCAGCAGTAGTGGCTACAACACGAGTGGGTGTAGCATTACCGGCCCCCCACGATTGCCACGTGCACTGAGTGAGGAACCAGTTATGACCAGACCTTCCATGACACACAACCCTGAGTTGCTACAACCTGGACCATCTGTTTTGGTGCAGAGTGTATCACAGGATTCAGGTTTGGACATAGGTATGGGAAGAAGCATGTTGAGTGCACCTCAGTTAGCAGTGACAGCTCCTGCACCATTAAGATCAGCATCTTCCCCTGGCCACTGTCCCGTCCTTCGTGGCGGCCCAGCTCTGGGCTGCAACTTCTGTTGGAACTCTACCGATCCCCAAGGTAGAGTGCTCCGTCGCAAGACTAAATACCATTGTCCCGAGTGCCGGACCAATCTGTGCATCGTACCGTGCTTTCACGAGTACCACAAACAAATAGAGAGAGCACAAGATACGGACAAACAAATAACCAAGATCCTCACAAAGACCGGTTCTATGTAGTCCGAAGGTTCGGGCGGACTGACGAGACAGTGACCGACCGAGGAGGATATTTTCAGAAAAGTGCATTGCCAGAAAAGTAGGAAGTTAGTCCAAGTATTGTTGTAGATACAGACAGATGTCATTAACTGCCTTGTGCAGTGATCCATGTGCTCAGTTATTGATGTAGTTTTGAAAACTAAGTCACTTGATTTACACATTCAACAGTGTGGTGTCCTATGCTTTCACTAATGGCTGTAAATTACTACTATCCTTGTTGGATAAGTAAACCAGATTCAAGTGTATTATTTTAAAGATATGAACTCATCGCACACAACAACACTAAGTACAGTACTGTACTTTTTTATTATTCTGCTGTGAAAGCATTACCTGATCATTTACTTGTGTATCATTCATTGTATAAAAGGATATTTAATGATGCATTTGCTGAAGCTTCTCTGTTAATTATTTTATGTAAAGTAAATGTATTTAAAAAGATTCTTTCCTTAAATGAAACCAAGTGCCAAATTCAAAATCTAGACATCAGGCCGGATGTATAATTAAAGTTTTGGAATTGTCGTAGTACAGGAGCAGAGACCCAGCTGAGGTTGGTTTTGATGAGAAAGGTAAATTATGTTTTTTCCCACTTTTAAAAGACCCTTACATTCTTTACAGTAAAAAGACTGACAAGAATATTGTACTGAATATAAAAGATGTACTACTGTACAGGGAGAGCTAACAAATTTTTATAAGAAGAAAACACTTCAGTGCTTTAATCACAAACTTAGAAGTAAAATTTTCTGAAAATTGTGTTTCCCCTTGAGTATATACTTTATTCAAATACAGTATATGTGAATGCATGTCTTTAATTAGGGCAGATTGGGATATGTGACTTGAATGTGTTCTGCAATAAGTTCCAGATGTTATGATAGTTTAGTCCTCTATTTCACAGCAAAGACTCAATTGGCCAGATTATATATATATATATATATATATATATATATATATATATATATATATATATATATATATAAAATAAGTGTAGAGCTTAGTAAACTCATTAACATACAGAGGTTGAAGATTCAAGAATTTTATAAAGCTACAGAGTAATAGATGGTTGTGGTAAAGCTGTGGGTGGGTATTAAGAAGGGGTGTGGGGGTGTGTCTGCCAGGGACTGGAAAAGAAAAGAACGTTGGAAACCAGGATCCTCTAGCAGGCTTCTTTTTTTTTTCCTCCAGAAATTGGGGTGCAAGAAGGTGGATGCTAAACATGTTATAGTGAACTAATTTCTTCATTCCTGAAGGTATGCACAGTTGTTTAATTGTAGTTGTTCACTTACTACTATAATCATTGACTACAGTACACAATATTAATACTGTAGGTCCATTATTGTTAAACTCTCTGTAACCATTGGTAACCTTTCGTAATATTTCAGGCAATAAAATACAACAATAAGAGAAAACCTCTGAGAACACCTGAGTATGGACAACTCTATGTGAGTAACAGGAAATGGTTAGAGCAGTTTGACCAAACACACCCTGTGCTACAGTTAATCATTTATTGATATATTTTACTTTTACCCTGACACTACCACAACTCTAAAGGGAAGTATGTTAATAATAGAGACATTGTTTTTGTCATGTTGTGGCCTGAGTCACTGCCACATGTGGGGGAGGTGTATAGGTCATACACTAATAGTTTTTATTGTATGAGGGAGTAAGTATTGTTCACACCAGGAGGGTCATGCACTAGTAGGGTCTGTTGTATATAAAACATGTATAACCAGATTCTGATATACCAGGACAAGGATATAGATTCAGTTTGTTAGGCTCACCTTAGATTATAATTGGCCTCATAGAAAATAAATGTTTTATTCAGTATTAAACAAATATTGTGGGTACTTACAGGTCAGTCAGTTTATAACACTGAGCCGGCCATTGCTAGCTATTTTTATTTTATCTATTTTCTGTTTTAGATTAAAACTTATGAATGTTTAATGACCCTACCAGTTTTAGTAGATGAAACTTAAACAGTGTTAACAAGTTTAATTTATTTTATCCAGTGGATAAGTACATTTCTGCTTTTATTCAAATAAAATCAGAAAGTACTCTGTGTTAGTCAGATTATTTTCAATTAGTTATTTGATGATGAAGTAGGCTCTTCTTTTACCTTACCAGTGAAGTTGAGGCCATCATGTTTGAAGCATAATATTTATTTTGTGTATGTCCGAATTATGGCAAAAATTTATTGTGTGTGAATCGTGCATATCTGTGTGTGTATGCATGCGTGTTTGAGTGGGAAGGGGGTGGGTCGACATCGCCCTTCCATGCCCCCAGCCCTCTTCCAGTTCCCTTTTCACTTCTCGCTCTCACATCTGATGTTGTCGCTTTGTCTTCCATGGTTCTGTCTCACTGATCCCCTGCACAATAATCCAAGTTGTATTACTCATATCTTTACCAAACTTCACCGGTGGATTATACCTCATTCATATTATTTGTATTAATTTTCAGGTCAAAAGTCCAGGATACAAAAACCCAAGTAAAATTTAATGCTAGTTCCTTTGCTACACAATACCGGTAAAGTATAACGTTTCATTTGTGACCATTAGGAAAGGCATACAGGTATGTGCTACACAAACACAGTATTTTGTACATATAATTCATTGTTTTTCTTAGTCAGGTTAGAGTTGGTCTTCACAACAAAGGTTATATTTATTTAGCCCCTTACCAGTCATACAGTTCTAGTATTAGTAGTGAGGCAAACCATGTTCTATTTGGGTAGGTTATTTAACATTCGGAGTTACACGTGGGTGACCTACTGTATATGTATATCTAGTGACAATTTTATATGAAAGTTGGTGTTAGCCAAAAAAGGTTTACCATTGTTGACATAATTTCTGGTTTAGTTGTGCTTGGTCTGGTCTCATGACAAGATAAGCCATGGTTGTATTCCCTTTAGCCAGTTAGGTGTTGGATGTTTATACTGTAACTGTATTTTATTAAACTTTCTTTGAGTCAGTAGTTTAATGTTCATTATGTAATTGACTTTGTTGCACAGTATTAGGTTTTGAAAGTTAAGGATTTGTTGATCATATAGGAGATTTCTCCTTATTCTTTAAGTCCGTTACTGTAGTACACATTCATGTGGTAATAGATTTTGATAAATCTTATATCACCTGTAAATGCATTTATCACACAACCAAGTACAAGAACAACTGCATGTTATCATCCCTTGATGCATGTGCATGGTGGGAGTCCGTGTGTGGTGTGCGAATGTGTGTATTTGCACATATATGAGGGTGGGGCAGTTTGTGAACACGATATCTCAAACAAATAATGGAGATGAATTGAATATGTTATGTAGGTTCAGTACTGTGTACAGTATACTGTGTTCTTATAAGAGTGAGCACCATAAAGTGTGATGATATTTGTATCAGAATTACCAAGGCAGTTATTACACAAATGAAGACAATACAGTATTCTTGTAAGATCACCTTGCACCATAGAGGGAAAGGCTTACAAAAAAAAAATAATAATAATATTGGCTTTACAGTATTGCTGCACTAATTTCAGTGGTGGAATTCAAGTTAGAAGTTAAATAAGTAAAAAGATCCTACATCTTGTTATGATTACATTATTTAGCAGATGGGGGTGTCAGTGTTTATTGTTTCGCTTTTATCTCTGGAAGACCGGCACTGAGGATTTTACCATAATGTAATTTACCGCCACTTTGGCGTAACACAGTAGAAGCGATTACTTACATCTACACAGAGATGTAAACCTCACCCAGCACTGACCTGAGTAGTCTTGTAGAGCACAGTAAACAAGTTAGACTAGTCAGAGTTATATGGAATAGTTTTCTTCAATTAATTCTCTTGTGCACAATGCATCAGAGCTGCAAAAGTACAGTGCAGTACAGTATAGCAAAATAAACAGCAGAGCATCATTATAGATGCTGTGGAATAGTAGTGCACCTCTGTGAAAAGTATTAACACTTGCAAAATTCCTCCCAAAATATTTGGAAGTTTTCAAATTTCTTAAAATGCTCACCATACGTTCACCATAAAATTTTATTTTCTTCTCTCACTCACACTTCCTACATAGATGAAATTAAATAAATGTCACCTGTTAAACCGTATATTTTTTTCTTTACACCTGCCCTCCAACATTATGGGCATCACATACAAACACCAACCTCACTCTCCGTTAAATATTCTCTCGTAGCATTCTGTTGACGACTTAATAATTTATATCTGGGCTTGTACTGTTAAAGGATCATACAATACAGTACAGTATGTTAAATATTTCTGCTGGCTGCTGTAAGAGGTAATGTGAGAATGTATCTGAGTGGTTCCTGTAGTTCAGACATGAAGTTAGTATATTCACTAAGAGTAGATTCTAGTACAGTACCTGTAGGTTGTGCTCTGGTCTTGCAACCTTAAAAAGATTTTAATATAAAATGATAAATTAAGATACAGAAATTTATCTTCAACTTATCTTTGCAGTTGGACAAGCTGTAAAATAATGTTGTCTTTACATAATTATTTTTGATATATTATTATTTTTTTTTATGGCCCTAGGTGGCCCTTAAGGTAATGTTTTATCAATTATATGTATCAAGAGTTAAATATTTATTCTGTTAAATTCTTGTGATTTCAGTGAATATAATTACAGTATGTCACTTATACTGTAATTTGGATAATGTTAAATCGCCCATGCCATCATGTCCATAGATTTTCTTGAAATTTGTTAGTGACACCGATCCCTACAAGAGTTCTGGTACACGTAATGCAGTTGTTGTAAAGAGGAGACGGGGAGAATTTGAGGATATGATTATGTTTTATGTTTGACTTCAGGCCTTTTGATGACTTTTTGCCGACAAAGTTTAGTTCTTGTTTGTGTACACTACTACAGGGTATACAGAGATAACTTTGACCCATTTACCTTATTTTTTTATTATTTATTATTATTTGTTCCACAGTAATTATAGGTAGGATATTGCCTACAGTAGTTATTAAAAGGACATTAAAGAGTAGTGTACATACAGTATTAATCTACATTAAATAATTTTTTCTTCTGAATTCCAGGGTTAAGGGTTAATGAATACTGTTCACCATTCCAGATTTGATTGTGCATTAATATTACACACCTTTATAGGTTTAATGGCACTCATAAGAAAGCTTCACCATTTCAGTCTTCATAATAATGTTCACCATTCAAGCCTCGGTGATACATAATCTTGCCAAAACATTTCGGTTACATCTTCCTTGTTACCTTCATGTGTCAGAGAGGTGTGTGAACTTAGGATTTTGTGAAAGTTGCTGCATATTGCTTTTGTAACCCAAATGCACTTACACAAATAAGAATGTCTTCATGCTTTGTGCCTCAGCAAGTACATACAATAGGTGAGGTAAGAGCAGGGAACATGACTGCATTAGCACGGGCTGGTAAATTAATTTTATTCTGGGAATAAGTGAGTCAATTTGTGTTGATATTCAAAGGCTGATTGATGCAGCTCGAAATTAAAGGTAGAGAAATGAAGGACAGCAACTTTTGAATAATGTTAAACATATGCTGCACACTTGAATAATGCTAAACATATGCTGCACACTTAGATGGGGCCTGGGGTAAATATAGTATTCTCAATGAACACAACAGTATATAGGAAGGAACATACCAAGCAATAACAATTTTGTCAGTCAGAGGTCGGGATATGACAGTGATTTATTGTGCCTGGCAGACCACAGTGTATAATGCCTTGTCAGTCTCGTGTAGCCGAAGGCTCAAACCTCTCGTGTCTCGTGATGTCGGCACCGTAAGTGTCAGAATTTTTTATTGGTACCGTACTCTCGATACTTATTACTAATACTGTACTGAAAAAAACTGAGTACCAAAAAAAAAAGTTGTCTATAGAAGAGCTGTACCTCTTTTCCTTCTATACAAAATGGTAACTCAAAACAGCAAGACGTAAGATACAAAATCTGTGTGCCGTATAATGTCGTCGGATATATTTAGTTTTGTTACCGTGGTATTTCTGTTCTGATAGCCCCCCAAAAATTAATTTTATACTTACCGGTAAGTGTAACAGGTCAGGTTGCGCCTTTGACTACCTTACATATTATGGATAACCAATTTGATTTATAAGATTGTTTATAGAGGTCCATTACAGCTAAATCTTGCAACTAGTCAGCTGTATATAAGCATAAATTATTCTCTTTAATATGTACTAGAGAAGGTGATTATTACATTTTGGAGAATTAGTAAAAAATTAGATAAGCAAGAATTTGTTAGTTAAATTGTGGGCCCAAGACTACAATTTCAGATTTGAAAAATACTGTACTGCACATACTGTTTACAGTAATGTATGTAAAGCAAAACTGACACACAATGAAGAGTAAGAAACCTTGAACTCGTTATACAGTAATGCACTACAGTACCCCGTTCTGTACTTGTGTTAATGATCGTCATATTTAAAAGTTTCCTTATTTCAGTTATATTTGGGAAAACTAATATTTTATTCCATATATGTAGGAGAAATATTCTGTGGTTGGCAGATTTGTGTTCAATGGCCAAGACATGTGTTAAAATTGATTGATAAAATGTGGAGCACCCCTTGGGCATTTTAGAATTTCACTTTATAAACAGCATACAAGTTAAGGATATTAGTAAGTGTGTGGAGAACTGTACTGTATAGTATTTCATCAGGTGTTTCAGCCCTCCACCCACACACATACACACACTCTATCACTCTCTCTCTTTACACACAGATAGATAGATATAGAACAAAGCAAGACCTCACCTGTGGTGCCTTAAGGTGTGTTTGGTATGGTATGATTTTTTATGTAAAAGTTGTTGGCAGTACAGCTGGGCACATACTGTATATCCAACCAAAGGAGTGAAGTGTATTATGTCTAGTTGTTTATAAGTGATGAGAAACAAAATTTATTGGATAATTATTGTTAGTACTGAACAGTAATAAAAAATACCTTGAATATTTGACATAACAAAAAACTACAGTATTAAATTTCCATCTAAGTCATTAAGCAAGAAAAGAATACAGTACTATACTGTGCTGTGTAGGTGTTTTACTTGAAATTTCCCATCCTTCCTGCCCACACATTCCACGTTTCCATAGAGTACTGGTGTGTCAAGAGTACCATTTATGGAGAAAGGTTGAGGATATAACTACTTGTGGGAAAAAAAAAGCATGTCTTAGATTATTAACTGATACTGTACTCTACTTCACCAGTACTATATCCTCTTCGCCACTGGTCAGGCGATCGGTCATATCTCTGTTATGCAAGTACTGGCTCCAGAATGTACCTAAATCTTAGCCAATGTTTGTCATGTCTGGTCTTAAGTGAGTTCATACTCAGTGCTGTCTTAACACATTGGAAGGTTATTCCATGAGTTCACAACTCTCACTCCAAAAAAATTAGTGCTGACAATTTTCTGAACTTGTGGCTTCTGTAACCTGAGGCTGTGACCTCTAGTGATGAAATTTAATTTTTTGTTATCTGTTATAACTTTGGATTAATGATTTACATATGAGTTCATTATTTACTTAAATGAATGATTGGTTAAAGTGTGTTTGATATTTACTGTGTACAGTATAAACTTCAACAGGGTGAGCTTGTCTAGTCTTCAGATACTTAATAATGTGACTTCATGTATATCAGAATAGGGACTGACCCCAAAATATCCATTTTATATCAGAATTCGTTTTAATTCAGTGTCTTATTTGAGAAGGATATTGTTGTAGGAAAAAGAACTTTAGGGGAAACTTACATTTGATTAGCAGGAAGAAATTAAAAAAATTTTCTCTAGTTTTACAACTTATGCAAATGAACATTTGTTTCATTTGATTTCATGATTTTTTAGCACTTCAATATAGAAAGCTGGTAATATCATTTGTCAAGTGTGGTGAGGGTTGCTCTGTCAAAATTTGCATACAGGTGAACAGCAGGTACCTTTTAATAGTTATTCTTCATGAATATTTCTGTGCTTCAACAAGTAATCTAAGTACCGTAGGTCCATACAAAAGACATCAACGATCAAAAAATAAGGAGACTACATGTAATTCCACCTAGCTATAATAGGTACTCATTTTAGGGCAATATCTGAAATAAAAACACAGGGTCATCAATGGATATTGTCCAAATTTTAAGTGGTTATAATCCATATTAAAATCCAGGCATTTTCTTTTTCTGGCCTTGTGGTTTCCTTCTCCAGCCCCTTCCTTTTATAGAGCTGATACATGAGAAAGGCTCCAGCAATATTTTTAATCATAGGAACAGCATTTAAAGTGTGTGGTCAGGTTTAGGAATTCTTACAGGAAAAAAGGATGTAAGCTGACACTTCAAGTTGTGAAATATTTTTTAGGGTATGGCAAAACTGTGTCAGGATTAAATATACTCAATTAAAATAGAAGTGTATAAGTCACAGTGACTCCTGTAATGATGTAAGTTCTAAGATAATATTTTATGTGACTCCTTGGATGTAATTGCGGTTAGGGTCCACTTCTATTGAAAGAATTCTGCAACCAACATATGTGTTATTGAGTCCAGATAAAGCAAGCACTTGTTTTCATTTAGTATTCATTTCAAGCTAAACTGTAAGATAACTTATGACTTTTCCAGAGCTTCAGTTGTAGTGACACAATCATTGTGTTCAAGTTAAGAAAATTGCACTCTTTCTGGTGTAAGTTTGTGAAACACAAAAATGATCACAACCTTAAATCTACTAACAGGCAATATCTCCCTATCAGTAAAAGTATAACAGTCAGCCAGTGAGAAGAGTGGACACCACTTTTCTTGTATGCCAGTACACCAATTGGGTAAACACCTTATTTTGAAGGGATTCATTAGTGTATACAGTCACTGTGCAATACTACCAACATTTATATTACTATACACTGACTGTAATGTAATTACAGGAGTACAGGACATATATTATGAGAAAGAAAATTTCTCATTACAGCAAAAATTAAGCCTTCTCTGAATGGCCTAAATAATGCATGTGAAGCACATTAGTTGGTAGTATTGCACTGTATGCAGTAACAACTTGTCAACTTGAGTATCTTCTCAGTGTGGCTTTAAGTAGGAGTATTTATTGTACACCAGATAACTTACACATGAAAATAGTGTGACAATATGTGGATTGGATAAGTAAATGTTAAGGGGTCATTCATGTTGTCAGAGATTACTCAACACTTACAGCCTGAACAGCTGGACTATCCTGGATGAAGGATGCCATTCTTATTTTTAGACATTGGATTGTGTACTGGTAAGTTGGTCCACTCAACTATCATCAGCTACAGACACCACACTATGAGTTAAGTCATCTGCAGACTCACCATTTTGTTTGCATTATTTCACTCAGTGTAGTAAATGTGTCAAGATAATACTAAAAGTGGTGTTGTATGAGATGAGGACATTTAACATGGAAGTACTTTGGGTAGGAGATATGATGTTCTATCCAGGTCAACATATGTTATACAGTATCTGAAAAAGTCACCAGCCATGTCCCAGCACCCAGGATAATCCAGGCATGTTTGGGTTGTAATCTTTTCATGACATAATGGTGTCCCTTTTGGGTTATTGGCTTATTGTTGTTCACAAATTTCATTACATTTAAATTTTTATTTTATTTTAAGAAATCATGCCAAGAATTTTAATACCTGTGACTAATTTTGAAAATATTTTGGATTAGACTAGTTTTATGACAGCTTCAGATTTTTTTTTTTTTTTAAATTGTATGAAATACAATACTTACAGTATTTTTTTTAAGATCTAAGAGATACAAATTTAATTTGATTAAAATTGGTTAAGTCAGTTAATCATTCATTCCTGGTCAGTTGTCAGTATTTTTGGTTTAGATGGAGATACATGGATTGTACAGGTATTTTTGAAGAAGAAATACATTTAAATGATGTAATGTTTATGAAATAATACAAATAAATTCTGAAATATGGTTTCATTATCAGATTTTAAAAACTGTACAGCACATGACTGTATTATGTTTGTGTCACTATTTCCAGTCAATCATAGCCCATGCTTAGATTAGGGTGGTCCAAGCAATTTATTTCCCAAACATCGTCTTCCATATACCGTACATATGTATACCGTATATCTCGGCTTAGTAGACCAAAAAAAAATATTATTTTATCCATCTTATTGTATCAATAATGTCCTTTTTTTCCTTTGGATCTTCTCTTTAGCAGATAACCTGAGGTAGTAGGTAGTAGGCAGCTACCGAACAGGGAGGTACTACCACCTGGGAAGATATTGGCAGCATAATGTGTTGTCTAATGGTAGACCCTGCTGCCATATGTCATCACGAAGATTGTGACCAAGTCCCAGGTTGCTGATCTGACTTTCTGCCTCATTTACACAATTGTAGGGTCTCAATTGTTTCTATTACATGACAAAACAACATACATATAGCATTTCTCACTGTTAATTTTTTTTCATTCTTGCATGTCTTTGTATTTATTATTATCACAGTGTTGTTATTATTATTATTACCATTAATATTCTATTTTACTTTTTATTATAAATTTTATTTACTATGAATTATTATTATTATTACATTTTCATCCCCCGGGCCCTGATGTGGGTCAGTGACCTGTACCCGGGTGGGCTAATCCCCGTAAAAAAAAAAAATACATAAATAACAAGAAATCGTCCTTGTTATCCTGTATACCAGGTAAGCACACCTCCCTGACTTCTCTCTCACAACCATTCCCTTACATGTCCATCCCACCATCCTCTCATAGTTGACTTCATCTTCACATGCTCATAACACCTCTACCCTATGACTTACCTGCCTTGATTTACCATTTCAAGAAAAAAGAAGAAATCTTTCGACACACCAAAACACATCTTGCGGAATCCGACCGTCAGTCCAAAATACTGAAGGAAACAATGGGGACAAAGGACCAAGAGGAGCAGCGTGAATCATGCGAACCAACACAAAGTTTACAAAAGAAGCCTCGCCTTTATGCCTCCTGCAACTAAAGGTGAACAGAAGTCACACACACATAAGTGTGAACAAGTGTTGGTGGAGTATATAGGGGAGGGCTGTGTCCCATTTGATGTGGACCCCTTGGTCTATTGGAGGGATTCTCCTCCAAACATGCCCCCCCCCCCCCCCCCCCTCCGAAGCACCTGGCCAGAGAAATGTTGGGCTTCACAGCCACTTCACCACCGTCAGAAAGAATGTTTAGCGTAGCTGGTAATTTTCACCCCAAACAGACAGAGCGTAGCGAGGAGTTGCAACTTTCCGGGAACTTCTGCTGATCAATAACAACAAAGATATAGTATATGATCAGCTTCAATGGTTGTGAATTGAATAGTAATGAATTATTGTGACAGAAAATGTTAACAAAAATCTAACCACAATAAAGTGCAGAATCTGATATAAAATGTACTTGCTTGGTACTAAGAAACTTAACTATGTAGTCCGAACATGGGTAAAAAACATGTAATTGTAATTTTTGTATGTAAGTAATTTCAAAATTTTATGTTATTGTAATTGTATTTGTAATTTAAACTTTAGTTGAGTAATTGAAATTGACCTTAAATGTGTAATTAATCCAAGCCTGAAATGGGATTGTAAAAAAACACCTAAAACAAACAGTCATTCAGAAATAAATTATACAAGTGGGATGAGAGCAGCCACCTTGAGACCTTATGTGTAGTGAAGATGTGTGTGTGTGTGTGTGTGCAGCACAAACTGGCCTGGTCATATCATCAGGTATTAAGGAATTTGGTAAGTTTTCTCATAGACTGTGTGGTGCATTCTGTCATGTCCGAGGTTTGGATATGAACACCTGATGATTTATATTATTGGATTTGTACTTGTTTAGTTTTAACCCCTAACCAGCTGCTAAGGATTCCCTACTCTGCTTCATATGTGCATAAATTGACTGCAAGGAACATGAAGCGTCCACTAATGATGAATGCCATCCCTACAACTAACTTCACCACCTCCCCCACATCACCACCATCTCCATCACATCACCACCACCTCTCCCCTCTCCCCCACACACACCACCACCTCCCTCCTCTACCACCACTTCTCCCACACCACCACTCCCTCCCTCACACCATCATTACCACCTCCTCCACACACTACCACTGCCTCCCCCACACCACCACCAGTGTACCACCTCCTCCACACACCACCACCACCACCTTCCACACACTACCACCAGTGTACCACCTCCCCCACACCCTCACTACCACCACCACAGAGTACAAGAGGAGGTCATCTCTAGGGTATTGATCACTCTCACAAGGCCATGATTGACATACAAGTTCAACTAACAGATGAAGAACATGTGGGAGTATTGTGTAGCTTCCATTTAATAAACCTTGATCGAATATTGCTTTAGTACAACACAGTGATGCAAGACCTACACCCTCCCTCTGTGTGGTCTTGTTCTCCCTGATGCAAGACCTACACCCTCCCTCTGTGTGGTCTTGTTCTACCCTGATGTAAGACCTACACCCTCCCTCTGTGTGGTCTTGTTCTCCCTGATGCAAGACTTACACCCTACTGTGTGGTCTTGTCCTCCCTGATGTAAGACCTACACCCTCCCTCCTGTGTGGTCTTGTTCTCCCTGATGCAAGACCTTCACCCTCCCTCCTGTGTGGTCTTGTCCTCCCTGATGTAAGACCTACACCCTCCCTCTGTGTGGTCTTGTTCTCCCTGATGCAAGACCTACACCCTCCCTCCTGTGTGGTCTTGTTCTCCCTGATGCAAGACCTACACCCTCCCTCCTGTGTGGTCTTGTTCTCCCTGATGTAAGACCTACACCCTCCCTCCTGTGTGGTCTTGTCCTCCCTGATGTAAGACCTTCACCCTCCCTCCTGTGTGGTCTTGTTCTCCCTGATGTAAGACCTTCACCCTCCCTCTGTGTGGTCTTGTTCTCCCTGATGTAAGACCTACACCCTCCCTCCTGTGTGGTCTTGTTCTCCCTAATGTAAGACCTACACCCTCCCTTCTGTGTGGTCTTGTTCTCCCTAATGTAAGACCTACACCCTCCCTCCTGTGTGGTCTTGTCCTCCCTGATGTAAGACCTTCACCCTCCCTCCTGTGTGGTCTTGTTCTCCCTGATGTAAGACCTACACCCTCCCTCCTGTGTGGTCTTGTCCTCCCTGATGTAAGACCTTCACCCTCCCTCTGTGTGGTCTTGTCCTCCCTGATGTAAGACCTTCACCCTCCCTCCTGTGTGGTCTTGTCCTCCCTGATGTAAGACCTACACCCTCCCTCCTGTGTGGTCTTGTTCTCCCTGATGTAAGACCTTCACCCTCCCTCCTGTGTGGTCTTGTTCTCCCTGATGTAAGACCTACACCCTCCCTCCTGTGTGGTCTTGTTCTCCCTGATGTAAGACCTACACCCTCCCTCCTATGTGGTCTTGTTCTCCCTGATGTAAGACCTTCACCCTCCCTCCTGTGTGGTCTTGTTCTCCCTGATGCAAGACCTACACCCTCCCTCCTGTGTGGTCTTGTTCTCCCTGATGTAAGACCTTCACCCTCCCTCCTGTGTGGCCTTGTTCTCCCTGATGTAAGACCTACACCCTCCCTCCTGTGTGGTCTTGTTCTCCCTGATGTAAGACCTACACCCTCCCTCCTATGTGGTCTTGTTCTCCCTGATGTAAGACCTTCACCCTCCCTCTGTGTGGTCTTGTTCTCCCTGATGTAAGACCTTCACCCTCCCTCTGTGTGGTCTTGTTCTCCCTGATGCAAGACCTACACCCTCCCTCCTGTGTGGTCTTGTTCTTCCTGATGTAAGACCTACACCCTCCCTCTGTGTGGTCTTGTTCTCCCTGATGTAAGACCTACACCCTCCCTCCTGTGTGGTCTTGTTCTTCCTGATGTAAGACCTACACCCTCCCTCCTGTGTGGTCTTGTTCTCCCTGATGTAAGACCTTCACCCTCCCTCCTGTGTGGTCTTGTCCTCCCTGATGTAAGACCTACACCCTCCCTCTGTGTGGTCTTGTTCTCCCTGATGTAAGACCTATACCCTCCCTCCTGTGTGGTCTTGTCCTCCCTGATGTAAGACCTACACCCTCCCTCCTGTGTGGTCTTGTTCTCCCTGATGTAAGACCTTCACCCTCCCTCTGTGTGGTCTTGTTCTCCCTGATGTAAGACCTACACCCTCCCTCCTGTGTGGTCTTGTTCTCCCTGATGTAAGACCTTCACCCTCCCTCCTGTGTGGTCTTGTCCTCCCTGATGTAAGACCTTCACCCTTCCTCTGTGTGGTCTTGTTCTCCCTGATGTAAGACCTACACCCTCCCTCCTGTGTGGTCTTGTTCTCCCTGATGTAAGACCTTCACCCTCCCTCCTGTGTGGTCTTGTCCTCCCTGATGTAAGACCTACACCCTCCCTCCTGTGTGGTCTTGTTCTCCCTGATGTAAGACCTACACCCTCCCTCTGTGTGGTCTTGTTCTCCCTGATGTAAGACCTTCACCCTCCCTCCTGTGTGGTCTTGTTCTCCCTGATGTAAGACCTACACCCTCCCTCTGTGTGGTCTTGTTCTCCCTGATGTAAGACCTTCACCCTCCCTCCTGTGTGGTCTTGTTCTCCCTGATGTAAGACCTACACCCTCCCTCTGTGTGGTCTTGTTCTCCCTGATGTAAGACCTACACCCTCCCTCCTGTGTGGTCTTGTTCTCCCTGATGTAAGACCTACACCCTCCCTCTGTGTGGTCTTGTTCTCCCTGATGTAAGACCTTCACCCTACCTCCTGTGTGGTCTTGTTCTCCCTGATGTAAGACCTTCACCCTCCCTCTGTGTGGTCTTGTTCTCCCTGATGTAAGACCTACACCCTCCCTCCTGTGTGGTCTTGTTCTCCCTGATGCAAGACCTACACCCTCCCTCCTGTGTGGTCTTGTTCTCCCTGATGTAAGACCTACACCCTCCCTCTGTGTGGTCTTGTTCTCCCTGATGTAAGACCTTCACCCTCCCCTCTGTGTGGTCTTGTTCTCCCTGATGTAAGACCTTCACCCTCCCCTCTGTGTGGTCTTGTTCTCCCTGATGTAAGACCTACACCCTCCCTCCTGTGTGGTCTTGTTCTCCCTGATGTAAGACCTACACCCTCCCTCTGTGTGGTCTTGTTCTCCCTGATGTAAGACCTACACCCTCCCTCCTGTGTGGTCTTGTTCTCCCTGATGTAAGACCTTCACCCTCCCTCCTATGTGGTCTTGTTCTCCCTGATGTAAGACCTTCACCCTCCCTCTGTGTGGTCTTGTTCTCCCTGATGTAAGACCTACACCCTCCCTCTGTGTGGTCTTGTTCTCCCTGATGTAAGACCTACACCCTCGCTCCTGTGTGGTCTTGTTCTCCCTGATGTAAGACCTACACCCTCCCTCCTGTGTGGTCTTGTTCTCCCTGATGTAAGACCTTCACCCTCCCTCCTGTGTGGTCTTGTTCTCCCTGATGTAAGACCTACACCCTCCCTCCTGTGTGGTCTTGTTCTCCCTGATGTAAGACCTACACCCTCCCTCTGTGTGATCTTGTTCTCCCTGATGTAAGACCTACACCCTCCCTCCTGTGTGGTCTTGTTCTCCCTGATGTAAGACCTTCACCCTCCCTCTGTGTGGTCTTGTTCTCCCTGATGTAAGACCTACACCCTCCCTCTGTGTGGTCTTGTTCTCCCTGATGTAAGACCTACACCCTCCCTCTGTGTGGTCTTGTTCTCCCTGATGTAAGACCTTCACCCTCCCTCTGTGTGGTCTTGTTCTCCCTGATGTAAGACCTACACCCTCCCTCTGTGTGGTCTTGTTCTCCCCTGATGTAAGACCTACACCCTCCCTCTGTGTGGTCTTGTTCTCCCTGATGTAAGACCTACACCCTCCCTCCTGTGTGGTCTTGTTCTCCCTGATAAGAACTACATCCTCATGTGTTTTTTCTGGGTCAAAGAACAACCCCTGCACGCAGAGTCGTGTCATCTGTTTATAATGCTCAGATCGAGTTACTGCCTTATAAATATCGTTACATACACCCACTGAGGGACGAATCCAAAACTCAGCATTTCTAGTGTGTAAAGGGAATCTGTGAGGTCATACAAGTGAGGATAATGATGTTATAATACAAACATTCTTATGATCGCCACAAAAATCTGTAAGGCAGTGTATAAAATGTTCTATTGATACACCCTGTATAAAGTATTCCTTTATGGGCACAATATTGTTAAACTAGAATAATACTGAACTTTCCTAAGCTGTTGCGGTTCACGAGTCTGAATCCCGGGGTTCGTGGTTCGCGACAGGACTGTTTTGGGTGACCAATGATCACCATTAAAGAGTTAATTTTACCTGTTGATCTCTATACGCTATTAACACCTTTCTTGGACTACCCTTGCATCATCTACTTATAATTTACCATTTTTCGTGTCTCTAGACTCCTAGACTGTCTGTTTACATCAGAAAATGGAATATTTATTGAATAAATCTTTAAATATCCAGCTACTTTGGTCGTCACGGCGAAGGGGTTTGAAATCCTGTGTGTAATTGGTCAGTTTTCAGCAGAAAATGTCAGGTAAGTCACTGATTGGTCCCTGACGATGTTAATTCATATAAGCTGGCATGTGGTTGGTCAGTTTTCAGCTGGTGGTACAAGACGGCCTGTGATTGGCCGACGAGCACCTTCTTCCTCAAATGTGGAGAGGCGTCATGGAGGAAGGGAAACACCGGTGTGTCTGCTGCATAATGGACGCTTTTGGGCGTTTAAATGAAAGCTAAGTTAAATTATATGATAGTTTTTAGAAGTTTATAGTGTTATGTACAGTTTATGATATAATATATGACAAGACTCTCTGAGTGGAGTATTGCCGGAGCTGCTCATGAACAAGTCGCCATTTTTATTTATTTTCATACATTATTAGTAGACGATTACTGCCACTTGTAAAGGTCTGTGGACTAGGTACCAACTTTGATTAAATCCCAGAGGAGATCCGTTAGCTTCTTTAGTAGATTTATAGGGATTTTGCAATGTAAAGTTAGAATTGAGTAAGTCGGCTACGTTGGTCGTACATGTGTGGTCCACTTATATTTTGTTCGGAAATTTCACTCAGATTGTTAAATAAGCTTCATATGTCTGTGGTGATTAAAATGAAACATGGTCCCCGGGCTAACCAGCAAGAATTAAAAATAAAAGTCAATTTGCATGTTGAACCACTATGGCCCTCGGGTTGAGCAGTGTTCCCCATATATCTCGCAGACAAGAAAAAGTAAGGTTCACAAGATAGGCTCTTAAGATCTATTCATTTTGGGCTGCATCTTGGGTGAAAATGTAACAATACCCAAAAATCATATGGACTTCACATGGGATGGGAGTACAGTACGGTATACAGTATTTAGTTATATGGTAATTAAAATGCAAACGATTTAGGCGTGAAAAAAGTATTTCATGATAAACACAGCGGTGGAAATGAAAGTTTTTTGGGGAAATGTGTTCGGTAATGATTGACTTAACGACTTATGACCCTTCCTGGCGTGTGTGTGTGTGTACGGTAATGATAGACTTAACGACTTATGACCCTTCCTGGCGTGCGTGTGTGTACGGTAATGATTGACTTAACGACTTAAGACCCTTCCTGGCGTGTGTGTGTGTGTACGGTAATGATTGACTTAACGACTTATGACCCTTCCTGGCGTGTGTGTGTGTACGGTAATGATTGACTTAACGACTTATGACCCTTCCTGGCGTGTGTGTGTGTACGGTAATGATTGACTTAACGACTTAAGACCCTTCCTGGCGTGTGTGTGTGTACGGTAATGATTGACTTAACGACTTATGACCCTTCCTGGCGTGTGTGTGTGTTCGGTAATGATTGACTTAATGACTTATGACCCTTCCTGGCGTGTGTGTGTGTACGGTAATGATTGACTTAACGACTTATGACCCTTCCTGGCGTGTGTGTGTGTACGGTAATGATTGACTTAACGACTTATGACCCTTTCTGGCGTGTGTGTGTGTTCGGTAATGATTGACTTAACGACTTTTGACCCTTCCTGGCGTGTGTGTGTACGGTAATGATTGACTTAACGACTTATGACCCTTCCTGGCGTGTGTGTGTGTACGGTAATGATTGACTTAACGACTTATGACCCTTCCTGGCGTGTGTGTGTGTTCGGTAATGATTGACTTAACGACTTATGACCCTTCCTGGCGTGTGTGTGTGTGTGTGTTTGGGAATGATTGACTTAGCGACTTATGACCCTTCCTGGCATGTCAGTCTTAACCCCACCAAGTGACACTAACATAATATACAGTAATACTTGATGAGAGTGGTCCGGCCTGGATTAATTTCACTTTTATGAGAAGTCAAGAGCAGCTGCCTCTGTCTGCCTGAGGTCGAGGGTTGGCTGCTTTTATAGATTGTTTTAGATGTTGCTACAGTCTATAATTTATTGGGTAATGGTGGAGCAAACACCTAACAACAAAAGGAGTTGTTCAATATCATTTTTTTCACAGATTTTCTTTGCATGATAATAAAAACGATACAACGATGCATAGAACCTGACCTAACCAAAGAAACCTACCTAACCTTACCTATAGTATTTCCACGCTGAACTGGCCTGTAAGCCACGCCCCTCGTCTATAGCTGATTGGTTCCCCTGAGCGTTTTTAGCCCCCCACCCCGGACTGTGCTTGTATAAGAACGTATTTATATCGACCTTTTATAATAAATATTAAAATTTTCTGACATACTCTTTGAAGTCATAATGCCTTGAAATCATTTGCATTTTGATAATCCATTTAGTTTGAATTTTCTATGAGCCAATCAGTTACAGGTATTCGTATAGAAGAGGGGCATGGCCTACGGGCCTGGTTAGTGTGGAAAGGTATAACTTCTAGTCAGGGGAACCCCCCTCCCCGACCCTTCATCATATTAGGCAGAAAGAACTTAATTTGATATCTGGTACCAATAGAAGCAACTATCTTGAAGCAGTATGGTTAATTTTTTATTTTTTTGTGGACATGATAAGGATGCCATTGAAAAATAATATGGCTTCTCTCTCACTCCTCCTCGAGTAAGAACAATAATTATACAAGCATATAGTTCACTTGTTAACCAATGCTTCTCATAAGATATTGGAAATGAAACAAAACCCGTAATATGAGTCCACAAAGAGTACCTGATGTGGGCCCTCACCTAAAAAGTCTATATAGGTGCCAGATCACACCAACATTGCCAAATGTGCTTCTTGCATTATATTGCCAGATTCTGGGGTCACTAAGTCTAAGGGGATAACTTAACTCTACTCTTAATTTCTAAGGGTTGCTGCCACCAGACCCCCTCTGGGCAGTATGTAGCTCGTTACGTAGCAGGCAGAGTGGACTAGGCATTGGGTTAGGTTTTTCATTGACCAGATCGATAAGGGAAAAGAAGGGTGAAACCATAACACGTCTTAACTAATAACACGTACTGCATTCCGTTAAAATACAAGTGAGTTGGCCTTCCTCATAAGAACAACGATGATTTTGGTTACCCTGCTCGACAACAGACGTCTTACATTAATTGCGTGTCATCCACATATTATTACATAACAATGAGTGTACCTTACCTCGGTCATCCCTTCTTACAATAACACTCAACACGTCAGACTGCTCCACCTGTATGAAATATAGCACCTTAGGGTATCGTACATAGTAACCCCATCTCACCTCCCTGTAGCACCAGCTCACCACACCTGTTACACTCCTCACCTGCAAGTATGGGAGTCCTTGTAATTTCTAGGTACACATATCAAGCACCTCGTTCGCACACCGCCCTCGGTGGGTAGAGACGAAGGCTACACCAAGCAGGGTTGGAAAAAAATCATGATTTAAAAAAAAAAAAAAACGATTTATTTGATTTAAATCGGATTTTTTTTATTTAAATCGATTTTGTTTATTTTTAACTAATTGCATTTAACAAGTATTTTTAAACCATAAAAACAGTATTTTTCAACCAAAGCTTATTCAGGATAATAAACAGAAAATTGGCATTAAGATATTTATGCAGTAGATGTACCAATGGAATTTAACATAATAATATTCTTTTTGTAAAATAAAAGAAAACTAACATATCTTACATTTGAGTGCACAAATCCAAACATAATAATGAAATTTAACATAAATGCTCTTATAGGATTACAGTGTTTCAAAAATTAATAACTTAACTTCTTCAAGTGAACAGAATAATATTCTCATTTTGTAAAAAAAAATAATACTGGTAACAAGTTTATTTTCTTACATTTGTAGGATTATAGTGTATTAAGAATTACCGGTAATAACTTCAAGTCAACGCAATATTCTCATTCTGTAAACAACAAAAATAGTTCAAAACATTTAAATTAGCTTAGTTGAACATTGAAATGCTTATGTACTGTGACAAGCTTAGATGCCTTTTCCTGTCCTAGGCGATTTCTTACCTTTGAGTGTACAAATCCATATGTGGAAAAAATTCTCTCAACCCCTGCTGATGATGCAACAGCTGTACATAATTGCCTAGGAACATCCATTACATTTTCTGTCATATCATTGGCAAAATACTGCCACCAAGCAAGGGGCGAGAGAGATTTTACGACATCTTTACCAAAATAGACCTCTTTAAATGGTGCACTTCTTCCATGGAAGGACATTAATGTTGAAAGGAAATGTGGAAGAGACTCGCACATATACTGTTCTGCAATGTCTCGCTGCTCAGGAGTCAGATGTCTGCGTTGATACCTTGGATCTATCACATTAGCTAGAAAATGGGCAGGTGTCAATGCTACTTTGATTCTTCTTTTTTAAATTATCCATATCCTTCTTATCTGTTAAATACTCCTTAATATCAGTTTTCAGTTTTACCCAGATTTCTACAGCATCACTCAATAGGGTATGTTCTCTGGACACAGTCCAATGCCACAGCAATAGGCTTAAGTCTCTCTTAATAGTCTTCTGCAGTTCTTTTTAATGCCTTATCATTAACTTTCTTTTCAATTTTCTTATCAATGTCTTCACTATTTTCTTTGCACACTTTGACAAAGGTCTCCCAGTTCTTTAAATAAGATTCAATAGAATGTCACTGTGTTCCATCGTGTGTCTGATGGCATTACTAGCATTGTTCCTCCTGCTCTTCTATACAAAGATCCTGGGATGTGATAATTTGTGAAGTACTTAATGATTTCAGTAATGTGCTCCTTAATGTTGTTGATTTGCAGGTCTTGTGAAAGGAAATTTAACAGGTGTGCAGAGCAACCATATGTTATAATGGATTTATCTTGTCCGAATTCACTTCTCATTTTTGCCATATTAGCAGCATTATCTGTTACACAGCTTCTTACTGTGCATCCAAATTTGTCTTCACACTTTTTTGTAGCACATTTAGCTAATTTCAACTGATATTCAGCTGTGTCTTGATTCTGTGTCTATAGAGTCAACAAGAGAAATACGGTTGTCCGCTGTTAATGTTATACATACTATAGGCTCATTATGGACATTACTCCATCCATCCATGGCCATGCAAACTGTTTTCCCACTAAGTTCTTCTGAATAATTCTTAATCACTGAATCGTAGGCTTGATCCAAAAGAGACCCTCCAATTTGATGTCTATTAGGTGGAACATATCCTGGTCTTAGCATTTTAATCATCTCGATAAACTCTTCCTGCTCCACTGTTCGGAAGGGTGAATTTGTTGCATGTATATAATTAGCAACTCGCTGATCCAAAGTGACTTTTTCAGACTTAGTAGTTTTTATCACAAAACCAGTTATGCTTCTTTGATCAGAAATAATACTTATGTTGTTTAAAAAGAACATACTAAGTGATAAAAATAGAATTTCTGAATATGTATAGCCTAGTGCCTACAGCCTGTTCACTCTAGCTTTGCAAAAATTTACAGCCCCTTGCTCCTTATTGACTGATATATAATGCCAGGAGAAGAGAATACTACAGTTCTTCTGAATTTCAATAGTATTTATTATCTTAGTTAACAATATATTTCATGTAAACATATACATTAATAATGAGACCTTATGATATGATCAAAGTTTCGCAAAACTGGAGAGAACAGACTATAGTACAGTATATAATTATGTAAATCCAAGTAATGTTATTAGCCTGCTGCCTTGCATATACTTTTCAATCATGTAGAATAAAAAGAGAAAACAGTTAGTAGTAAAAAAATCATTTTGATTTAAATCATGATTTTTTTACTCTGATTTAAATCATGTGAGTTAAATCATGTGATTCAAATCATTTGATTTACATCATGACAACCCTGATATATATATATACATACGTACACACACACACAGTTGTACCCCGCTTAACGCGGTCAATTGAACCCACAGGGTACCGCGTTAAGTGAACAACAGAACATATGGGATTAATTCCAATAGAGACTGGCCCGACCCCCAAACTCCACTTTTTGACGACGCACAACTATGTTGTAGTAAAAATATTATCTTAACTTTATGATGGTATGCACGCACAATTAATAATTAAGAGAAATATCAATAATATTAGGTTTTTTAACACTTACATTTGTAGAAAAGATGGCTGGGCACACGGGGATCGGGGGTTGGTTCCGAGGCAGAGGGCAGATTATTGGCCCTCACCTGTATCACTTGTATCAATTGTATCACTATCCACCACAGAGGCTTGCAGGGCCTCTTTGTCAAACCCCTCAAAGTCCATATAAGTCCATATCCTCACTATAATTATCACTATCACTGACTTGGGCCGGCTGTGGTGGGTGGCGGGTGAAGAACTCGGTAATGTTTTGACGACTGGGCGACCTTGTGCGCATCGTGCCCGCGCCGCTTCCCGCGTATATGAGTAGATGAACCGCGTTAAGTGAAAGTTCGGTTCTGGCGAGGCACCGCGTATATGAGAAATTGCGTTAAGTGAAACCGCGTTAAGCGGGGTACAACTGTGTGTGTGTATATATATATATATATATATATATATATGTATATGTATATAAATGTATATATATATATATATATTATATAGTATATATATATATATATATATATATATATATATATATATATATATATATATATATATATTATATATATATATATATATATATATATATATATATATATATATATATATATATATAATCAACGACCTCACCAGCAAGGAATCGAACCCTCGACCTACTGGGTGGCCCTAGGGAACGCTTACCGGCTAGCCCACAAGGACACTAAAAGCAGTTCTAGACTCTGTTATATTTCACACAAAGCCTGTTCATCGAGCTGATGGCGCCGTGAACCTCATTGGGAAACTGCCCGTGCCTCGTTTGTGGTGTCAGTAGCATTTTACCGAATCCAGCTGGTATGAAACGCGAGGTACATAGATATACTTCATTTTTAGTCCATTTAACATGCGGAATTTGAACATATAATCAACGACCTCACCAGTGTAGTCTTTGCTCGGATGGGTGGGGGTAAGTTGTTCTACACCTTCACACGACGATATTTTATGGAAGTCTGGGACTGAGAGGAGTGATCTTAGTACAGTAGCTCTGGGTGCCTTAAGTTGTGTGTCTGAATATTCTGGAACTGGAAATAATTATTGTCAAGCAAGTGAATTGGTAGATTTGTAAACAAGAGGGCACAGCAGTAGGTGTTAATATCCTCGAATTTTACAATTTTCAATATAGTAAATTTTTCGTTTGTGATCTGTTTTTTTTTTTTTTTTTTTTTTTTTTCTTCTTCTCTTCTCAAGTAGGTCATTGTCCATACAACTCTCTTATGTGAAGTAACCAGAGATTGTGTTTTTGAAGAGCCAGAGGCCCCCCATAGTGTGTGACAGTGTATCATGAAAGATTTCTTTCATTGCTGTGAGAGTGAGCGACTGTTGAGTGTGATACATGATACACCACTGTTTATTGATTTTACTGTGAATGGCTTGCATGTGGTTTCTCCAGTTAAATTTCTTATCAACAATAACTCCCAGGAATCTAGTATTTTGTTCACGTTTGAGGACTATATTACCAAGGTACAGGGGGTCCAGGTCTGGGGGTAAGTTTTTCCTTCTGTGAAAGATTGTGTAGTGGGTTTTCTCAAAGTTTAAGGTCCGTGTATTACGTATTACCCAGGTCCCGACTTTAGTTTATTCAGTCTTCATAGTTCTCACGAAGGAATGGAGATCCGAGTTACTGGCACAAAGATTACTATCGTCTGCAAATAAGTTGTATTTTATGATTGAACTGGCGTGGACTGTCGTTTGTGTGCAACAAAAACAGTACTGGACAGAGAATGGAACCTTGGGGGACTCCATACAAGATTGGCGAGGAGTCAGATTGGTGGTTATTATAGCAGACATACTGTATCCTATTGGACAGTTGTTAATTAAGTTCACTCAGACCAGTACTTAAGTCGTACTTTACCATTCATAAAATAGATCTTCAATTACTTATTACATCATTAAACACTCATGATATGACGACATTGTCAATACAGACGATTACATAACACCCTCGACAAAATCCAAAATTAAGATAGTATCAAACACATCTCGTTAGTGCGGAATGAACAACACTTTAACTAGCATTCAGTGGTAGCACACCGGGTTGGTGGACTCAACTCCCATAACAACAGTACCACTGATAACACCAACATTCATGGGTTCAATACTTAACTATATTTGTGCTAGTCAATCCCCAATCGTAGATACAATAATAATACTTTGGCCCATATAACTGTACGGAGTGCCCCACGGTGTAACAACAAACGAAGAAAGCTGTTAAGGTCGGTTGCAGTCTAACACACAGCGAGGGACTTTGGGCCTAGTTCCCAGGGTGCGGACCCGCACAGTTTAATCCTGCCGAATTAACGACAGAGTCCAATACAGCCAACTGGTATGCAGCTACCGATCCCCGGTAGCTGCTGGGTATTCAGCTAACACACACACACTGTGCATAAGATAATGATGGAGAAGTGTCAGAGAAGTTAATAATAACTCAATCACAAACAATCTTTTGTCTAGCAACGACAGACAACATTTATGTTATATTAATTCTTTCACTGGGTAAATGACGATTTCACCGTTACAACACGAACACCGATATTCACAAAATTTACCGAGTTAAACCGACTAAATGTGACGGGCGGAGAATCGTACACATACCCGAGATAATGATGGAGAACCTCAGAAGCTGCAGCATTTGCTAAGTACACTGTATTTTGCAGGGTGTGGTTAGAAATGTCATTGTTTACACAGCGCTCGCCTCTTCCTGTCCGGTAGGCGGAGCCGGTGCCTTCTCCCGGGAGGGGGGGTAGAGCGGGTGGAGGGTGCACTGCTGCCCCCTGGCCCTGTGTCGGCACACTTGCTTCAACTACCCTCCCTTTGAATATAACCCACGTATAGTACACCCGTCCTCGTTCTTCCTCGACTCCTCCCTCTTCTGCTTTAAATCCTGCAGGAGCTTCTTGTGCTGTTCCCTCTGTATTATCGTGTGATGCGGGCGAACGAATACATCCCGAAATGCCTCGCTCGTCTGCTAAGTTTTTTGCCTGCCGAATAGCCTGCCATTTCTCTTCCCCACTCGCTAGTGTGATCCTGAGGGGGCGAGGCTTATCCCCTTGCTTTTGTCCCAGCCTCCTCACATCCTGAGGGGTTGATGTAATCTTCAGAACCTCTGTACAAATATTTTGAAACTGTATCTTATCGTGTGTTACCTTACAGTTCCCTCCGCCGGGCTTTCTGGGACTCCAAAAAGTTACATTGTTCCTGCGCTGGAAACGTTCCCGTTGTTCCTCCTCTCCCCTAACAGTAGGTCCGTTAATTTTAATTTCTTTGACACACTTCTTCAGAGTCCCTAACTGCTGTAGAACCTGTTCTGATCCTGCATTACTCTCCGCCTCCTCCCGTGGCCCTGCTAATACGTCAGCATAATTCCTCTTAGCAGCCACCTCCATTCTATCGGCTACTTCCTCAGTCTTCGCAAGGATCTCTTTCCCAACTTGCTCTAGTTTGGCAACCAGCAGGGCTCCAGCTTCATCTATTTTCGTCCCGAGAGAACTCGTTCCTTTATGGCTTGCAATTGCCTCATTCACCTTGACTATGCAGTCAGGGCAATACCAGCAACAGCCTTCATGCTTTACCGCAGTTTGCAACAATATTCTAAACGCTGTAAGGGTCAGGCTTATATACTCCTTATCCAATGTCTCCCTACAGTAATCACATATCATACTCATGGTTGTTGTTCGGGGGGGGGGGGGGGGTTGCAGACTGTGTATAGGTCTCCACCTATTTAAAAGTCGAGAGAGAGAGAGAAAAAAACAGTACTTAGCTACTCTCTGTTGCCTATAGAGTTGTCTGCTGCTATCAATGCGTACACTGTATCTCTCTGTGAATGGTGTATTATAGACACAGTTTCAGTCCTTGAGAAAGCACACAAACAAAATAAAATTTAATGTCTCTGTGGCACCTATGATGCGATTAGGTCTCTGCTGGCAGTGGTGTCTTACCAGCTTGCTTGCCAATATGTATTCACTTTCAGTTATTTACAGCCTTTTCCGTGGTCATTGATGACACTATGAACTGATTTACCTAGAATCACAGTCCTACACTCCCTGGTTAACCTTTATTACAGCCGTGACCACAACTCCGTAAAAAAAAAATAGAATAAAAGTTTTGACATATGGTAGTGGTTTTGTGGTTATAGGCTTCGTGACCTTGGCTGTACCTCCAACTCGGTGGAAATTGAGTTTTCAAAAAATACAGTCGTATCTAGCATTTGTACTACTTAATCGGTACTAATTTATTTCTTTTGTTTCTTCCACATCCGAGGGTCAAGTTTCACTGTCTGAACTCAACCATGAGGAGAGTCGTCTATTAACTCCATCTGATTCCACCATAAGAAACTTCATCTATAACCTAGAATCAAACTTGTGAAGTCCAGCATAAACAAATGGAAATGAAGTTGTAGAAGAAAAGTGCAAGATTTTAATGGTTTATTATGAGAATACTGTACTGTATTGATGTAATGTCTGTATTTATTGTCTCTTTAAATCGGACATCTATACAATAGTCACTTACCAATGTAATTTGAAGAATCAACTGCATTTGCCCCCTTTAGAACGGGGGTCAGAAGCCTGTTCTGGGAAGTACCTTACTCTCGGAACATTATATCTCCGTTCTAGAGGATTCGGACATTTCTGTATCTGGGATAAGGAGCTTCCTGTAAGAGGTAACTGACCCTAGGAGCAGCATTTGCCGTGTCTCGGAAGTCAGCGTTAGGCTGCGTAGGTTTCCTTTTTTTAGGGTTTGGAATTCCTCATCCAGGAAGTGCCAAACCAGGACAAGGAGAGCCGGTCCTGAACTTGGTTAGCCTTTTTTTTTATCCTTTTGAGCTGGGGTCAGGAGGCTTCTTCCAAGAGGTAAATGGTTTTTGGAACCAGCATGCTTGTTTGTCCAGTGGTTCCAGGAGTCAGGATCCTCTTGGGGGAGAACCCTGGCCCTCGGACCTGGCATCAGTCGGGTCCAGGGACTCCCCTTTTTTTTTCTTATCATTGCCCTCCTCCTTTATTAACTGGAATGGACATAGTGAAGTCCAGCATAAACAAATGGAAATGAAGTTGTAGAAGAAAAGTGCAAGATTTTAATGGTTTATTATGAGAATACTGTATTGTATTGGTGTAATGTCCGTATGTATCGTCTCTTTTCATCAGTAATCTATACAATAGTAACTTACCAATGTAATTTGAAGAATCATCAACTGAATTTGCCCCCTTTCCCTTACCCCTTTAGAACGGGAGTCAGAAGCCTGTTCTGGTTAGTACCTTACTCTCGGAACATTACATCTCCATTCTAGAGGATTCGGACATTTCTGTATCTGGGATAAGGAGCTTCCTGGAGGAGGTAACTGACCCTAGGAGCAGCATTTGCCGTGTCTCGGAAGTCAGCTATAGGCTGCGTAGGTTCCCCTTTTTTTTAGGGTTTGGAATTCCTCATCCAGTAAGTGCCAAACCTTGGACAAGGAGAGCCGGTCCTGAACTTGGTTAGCCTTTTTTTTATCCTTTTGAGCTAGGGTCAGGAGGCTTCTTCCAATAGGTAAATGGCTTTTGGAACCCGCATACACACTTCAAGGGGTCATTCTTATGGGGTGAATCATCATACTTAAAGGGAAATAGTAATTGTACTCAAGATTGTTATATTGTACACGAATGTTAAGTCATACTCGAGAAGTCGTGACCGGATACATGGGCTAACTTTGTATGGTTTTACTCTATAATGAGCTCAGTGTTGATCTGATATGTGGTGAGCTTTATGGTGCCCTGTGTTTATGTAATGTTTTAATATCACACACTGGTATGGGTTTGTTGTGTCATAAGCTTACTATAGTACTAAGGTTGCCATGTCATAATTTCACAACACTAGGCTTGCTGGGTTATAAGAATACAACACCCAAGTTTTTTGTTTTGTTTTTGTAAGGTCACAACATTGGATTTTCCTTATTGTAATCCCACAACACCAGGATTTTCTATCAAAAGATTTCAGCACTTGGATTTCTATGTGGTGAGCTCACAGCATTGACTGTTGTGTGTCTCTTGGTCAGCAACACTGAATTCTCTTGCCATGAACTCACTATATTGGTAAACCATTTGGTAAGAATCTGTGATGCAGATGAGACCATTCACAATTTAAACCTTTTTGAATCATCTGAAGATTAGACCTTTAAGTTCTCACCTGGAGTTTCATCCCTTAGCTTAACCGGCCTCAAGTTTTACTGCTACCGAATTATCGGGGAGGGGGAGGGGGGGTTAATCTTCAGGTGACACACGGAGGAAAAATTTTGTAATGGTCTCGTCTGCATCACTGGTAAAAATGAACCCAGCTTTTGTCAGGGTTTGTGTTTATATGGTGTAGTATGTGATACAAAAATATAAATATTTTAAAAGATAGCATGGCTGTATTGGCTTTCTTTACATATTTTGTCTCCTATTTTACCCTTATGGTTATAGATGTAGCATAATACCTCTATCTATATTATATATAGATGCAGAATAAACATTTGGTGTCATGTAAAATAATTGAAGCTATAATTCTCATGTGTTCATGGAAGAGGACTTAAAATAAATCATGGCATCAATAGTTAGTGGTAAGATTAAACTTTTTCGAAATACGGGAATTTATTAATGAAGGGTAATGGAACACACTCAAAACTCCTCCCCAACTTATGACCTCCTCGACTTACGACGACCTGCCTCGGTCGTACCAAAATTTTGTCAAATTACGTATTTTCAAGTCCCAACGTCAGTACACGGACAAAATTTTCATCTGTAATTCACTTTAAAATGGATGGCTAGCTTAAAAGTGAGAGTTTTGTGTTGCCGAGAAGAAAAAGAGCCACCCATTTTAGATTTTCTATGTATTATTTAAGCGTTTTCGACTTACGACCTGGATTTGGGTCCCTAACCCTGTCGTAAGTCGGAGAGGAGCTGTATATATATATATATATATATATATATATATACAGTATATATATATATATATATATATACAGTGTATATATATCATCACCGAGCATTTTCTCGTAGTCGGTCCCCGAGTTACACCCTCCGACTCGCCGTCACCTGCACTTACGAACGGGATCCCAATACATTCGGCTCAAAAACTTGTAATTAAACTCTCATTATTTTTATCATTGTTTAACATCACTTTATTTACATTATTTGTTATGTATGGTATATTATTGTTGTTTTGTATGGGCTTCAACCTAACCTAAATTTATCCCTGTTGTAAGTTGGGGACGGCCTGTATTATTATTATTATTAGTTTAGTGTGTGTGTTATACCTGTACATGCAGTATTATATATTAGTTTATAGTTGTCATATATGTAGTATTTTATTTGGTGCTTAATAAAATATTAAGGTTTTTAATAATGACCTTGAGTTAGCCAACAAGTTCAGTTATCTGTAATGGCTCTGGTATGAAGCATTTTTGATTTTTGAAGTGGAACCTATATTTCAACTCATCCCCCCCCCCCCCCCCTCCCTCTCAAAATATTAATGTACTATAGGGACAAAAATGGTTGATTTAAACTATTGCTCCAAACTGCACCACAGCCAAAATATATACCATAGTGCCATCTTTGGCATATACAGTGAATGAACTTTTGTAAACTGTACTGTACATACTTAATGTCACATGATGTGGCAATGTTTGTTTTGTCAAGTGATGTATACAGTATAGTGCATGTCATTAGTGTAACGGTCGGTGCCATTGCGAGATGCAAATCGTCGTTATTTGGCGCCATTCATTTTTAGATATACCTGTATCTCATTTATAAGACATTGTTTATCTAAGCCAAGAGTTGTAGGTCTTACATATTTCACCTCCGTCGTCAGAAAATGTAACGGCGCGACGTACTCTATCTAAGACGAGCAGTGTTGAGCATTTTGTTGCAAGACTTTGGATGATAGATAAGATCTGTACATATCATATTAAGTCTTCAACACAAGATATTCATTGTCAACTCAAAATTAAATATCTTGTGAATAAAACTTTTCAATTTGGTCTTGTCTCATGTCATGCCTTTATACAGGTGTGTTACCAAAGTCAGAATAAAAGATTGTCTCCGGCCAGTTTTTTTCTTTGATTATGTCCTGTAATATCCCCCCCCCCCCCCGCCGAGAGCCTCCGTCGTTTACTTTTAATGTATACGGAGACCGAAATCACAAATTTACGGTTTACGACGAGACGCGGACACGTAACTTCACGGAAGAAATATGGGCCGAACATTTATGGTAAATAATTTATTTCTTCACCTACAAAGCACTTGGAGATGGTTTATTACTGCCACACGATCAGATTTTCGTCGTCTTACCCCGTAATTTCCTTCATCTTTCGTGCCCTGCCCGCTATGGGTGATTTATGATCGCAGATAGAGAAGAAAAAAAATCTTAAAATTAAAGAAAAAGTTGTATCATTTTTATTACGATCATCCAAACATTTGTGGATAAAATGAACGAAATAGAAAAACTGCTTCTGGCGTTAAACGTGTAAACCACGGCTCCGAGACCGCGTCGGCGACCGACGCCGAGCCCACGTGTTTCCGAGGGGCCGTCTCCACCTTTCAGTCGCTCGCCCGCGGTGTCCCCGAAGATACTACTAATGTTTGGAAAGGCAGTTGTTAAAATACCGTCTGGAGATGCTTGCCACTGACCTGTCAGATTCAGAAGAGAAAATGTCTTTAAATTGCAAAAACTCGTCTAGAACAGGTCACTGGAATAGGTACCGACAGCCAATAGTGGCATACTCCATTAAGAAGCTAAACAGCTTCTTTATTTCTGTGCTCTAATTCATTCCTAATATGGTGTAGAAATTGTCCACCTTGGATCAAGTTGAGTTTCAGTGCCAACTGATTCATCAAAGAAATGTTTTCTCTTTTTTGTTGTCTCTGTGTAGACAGGCTCAGCAAAAGCCCTAGCCTGATCTATTTCATCAAACTGACCCTGTCTCATTTCTGAGACGAAGATGATCAAGCTCTCATGCAGTTTCACAACTGAGAGAAGGTGGGTGTGAACTTTTTGAAGTGATAAGCTGGTTGCATTAAACCTTGTTAAGATTTTATACCGTATTACAGTAAGAAGTGGTGTTTCAAATGCTTCCATTCGTCTTATGAGGCCTTGACCTTGAAGGTACTGTCAGAACCTATTTTGTTCTTCAGTGCTGACTTTATCTCAAGGTAATGTAAAAACACTGCTTTAACAGTATCAGCCCTCGCACTGCAGCGAGTTTCTGAAAGGGATTTCGCTACAATCCCTTCAGCCGGTAGTGCAGCTGATGATCCCATCTATATGTGGAGGTTGAGAAGAAGTTGTATAAGGCTTGCAAAAATGTGGAATTTGAAACAGACCCAAGGCAACTGATGTTCCTACAAGGTTCAAGGAGTGACCTGCACAAGGGACGTAATATGCCAGGGGATTGACAGCCTTTATTCTGGCAGTGTAAATGCCTGACATATTGACAGCATTGTCATAACTCTGCCCTCAAGACGAACTTCTGTAATTAACTGTACAACAGTTGAGGCTATGCTCTGTGCACCATGGTGATGTATGTCCATGAAGTTATAGAAATCGCTCAACTATGAATGTAAGTTGGTCAGTATGACTTGGAATCTACACTAACTGAATAATATTTGGCTTGTTTCACTTCACTTATGATAATTGATTGACCATTTGCTCACAAATCGTTTTTGAGAGAGATGAAATGTTTGCACAGCACCAGATGCTGTGCAAGAAAAGGGTCCAATTTGGCCAGGAGTTGCAAGGTAATTGCCATTGTTGCTAGAGCCTATTCTTTCATCACTACCTCTGAGAGGAAGACCTCTCGATGTTAAAATTTGTAGTGTTTCAATTATGCGCAATAGAAGTTCTTTGCAGTATTTTCTCTCCAATTGTAGTTGCAAAGCCAAAGTGGAATCAATTCGCCTTGCCCTCACACCCCAACTGAGATTTTATGCTCTCTGCCACTTTCACGTTCGGCAACTGTACGCCGGCAGTTTTTCCAGTCGCTAAACGCATTGAACATCTCCAGTTTTTGGAGAATACACAAGCCATTCCCTTTTTCATCATGTAAACAAGGCTTTGAGCACATACCGAACTCTTTCCTTTTCAGTTGTTGAGAAGTCACCTTGTTCACAATTTAGATCAAGAGAATGATTTAGTAAATAGTCAATCGGTTTATCATCAACTGTCAGTCGGATCACTCGACACACAAATCCACACCGACACCTTGTTCCACAGAATGTTTCTTATAATTCAACCGAGATGAATCGGACGAAGCTTCAGTCACAGGTGGTACCGTAGGGTTACGCGATGTTGTCCCGCACTCGGGATGGGTTGGAGAAAGGAAACTGTTAATGGTGGTTTTATATAAAATATATTATATACAAAACAGTCCGGTGCTCGGAAGAGGAGACGAGATGTGGCGTGTTCAGGAACGTCGGGTAGAATGAATTTCAACGGCGAGACCGAGAGGTCATACACTCGGCTACCGGAAGTAAACCCGGATGCCAGCGTAGATGGTGGCAACTCCCCCGTGAGAAACTCGCCGAATCCCGTCTCATTGGAATGCGGCTAGGCTTGTCAGTTTGTAGGGGAGAGTATCCATTACGGTACTTCCATTGCTGTAGGTGCCGATTTACTTAATCTCAGCTGACCTCGTTTCGTCATCCGAATCACTAAAGTGAACCTCTACTGTGTCATCCCCTGGGAGTTTACTGTCACTGGGCTCTGAATCTCCTTTTGGTTTAAAAAAATGTCAGCTTTGGCTACTTTTAAGTTCCTCTTTCGTGAGCAGGGCCTCTCTACATATCAGGGCTGGTCGACTTGAAACCACACGAATGACTCCAGTCATGTGTAGCGTACCGTATGTGGCCAGTTGTCAATTATCTCTTTGTATGGGCCCACAAACGTACGTACATGTAGATATCTTCACTCAGGAATGAGGTTGGATAGAAACTCACGATGCGCTTTCTGTATATATATTGTTGTACAGCGCAGTGCTTAGGAGTGACTAGGTGAGAAAGATGTTGCTGGTCCAGTAGCTGAGTGTAGAATGTCCTCCCTGGGTTGTTTGTTGTTGAGATTGTCGGACCGTAGTCCGAGACGGGCCTTTGCCTATAGGCGGCCCGTTTGGTGGTTCCGGCTGGAGCTCCAGGAGCAGCCAGACCGGATTGGGATTAGAGGTGGTCCCACTTGCAGATTGGAAGGATACTGCAGGTTGCAAGTGTGAGCGGATCCCCGATCAGTGGACTCTTACCACCAACCCCCACTCTTGGACGTGGTCAGTTTCGGAGTGGCGCGCCCCCCGAACTGGGGTCCGCACTTGCTGGGAGAGGATGCTTTCTAAGCTATCTGGGTGGTGGGTGTCGTGTGATGACCCGGAGTAGGTGGTGAATGTGGATGTATGGGCCTTTCGGGTTAGGGTGGCCGCTGGTGTTGTGTGTGTTTCTTGGGAGATTTGAGTTGTGTTTCGGAGGCTTTGTGTGACCTCGCAGTCGAAGAGATAGTGGGTTGGCTGCTGGCTCCTGACAGTAGGTGCAATCCATGACGTCATTTCCGATCATCTGCCAGGAGCACTTGTACCCTAGTCGTAGTCGATGAAGGCTGACTTGGGGTTTTCTTGTCAGCGAAAGGTGGTTCCCCTTTTGTGGCCGCCAGGTACCATTTGGCTGATTGGGAACCGGCGTTGAGTGCATGAAGGAAGCTCTTTTTGATGTGGAGCTTGCTAGTCTTTTTGAGGTGATTCTTGATCTGTTGCACACTTGCTGGAACTTGGATGTGTACGCTACTAGAACGCGTAGCTGCCTTGGCTGCTTCGTCTGCCACGTCGTTTCCTCCGATCCCTACATGGCTGGGAATCCAGTGTAGGACGACTGGTCGGTATTGGCTTTGGAATTCCTGTAGCTGTGCGAGGATCGAGGTGATGATGTGGACGTTGTCTCTTGGTTGACTGTGTCCGTGTGAATTATGATGGACTTGTTGTGTTGTGTTGCAGCGTGTTGTAAGGCCTTTGAGATTGCTACCAGTTCTGTTTGTATGGTGGAGCAGTCATTGGAAAGTCTCCATCGGAGGGTCTGACCTTGGGTGTAGAAGGCCGCTCCGGATCTATGATGTTTTGGGTCCACCGAGCCGTCTGTGAAGTATGATGCTGCATCAGCCGGTGTCTCGGTGGCTATGGCTTCGAGAGTTATTTTTTTGAGGTCATCCTTCTGGAGGTTGGCTTTACTATCGCCTAGGTCGGTAAATTTGAGTGTGGCTGGTGGAGGGCTCCATGGTGGAGGAACAGCATAGCCATTGTCTCGTGTGTCTTGGTCGTTCTTGACGAGTGTTTCTGCTTGCAGGTGTCGGATGACCTCGCTTGCCTCGTGCGACCAGGTGTCCCCTCGCACTCTGTGGTCGAGGTGGAGGGAGGCACCGATTCGAATCTTGGCAACTGTGGGGTTGTCTGCTCTACAGATTTTGGCGAGGAGACCGGCTGTCACCTGCTTGACTCGTACTGCCAGGGGTGGTAGCTCGGTTTCCATTTGCAGATTGCAAATTCTGGTCCACATGGGTGCTCCGAGCATGGTCCTGAGAGCATTGTTTTGGATGACTTCTAGCTTAGCTATTTGGTCTTCTCTCAGTCCAATGAGTGCTGGAGCACTGTAATCTACCAGCGATCTGATGGCGGCTGTGTAGTAGGCTTTGAGCACACGAAGGTTTGCTCCTGCGGATTTGCTGGTGAGCGACCTCATTATATTGTGTCTGCTCTTCGTCCTGTGCCTGAGATACTCTAGTTGCGGCTTGAAGGTGAGTTTCTGGTCAAACCAGATTCCAAGACATTGGTGGGCGTTGGTCCAGACTATCTGCGTGTTTTGTATGGAGAGCATCTTGTCTGGTGTGTCTGTGCAGATGGCCATCGCTTTCGTCTTGGCTGGATTTATCTTGAGTCCAAGTCTGTTGCACTCCTCTTCTATAAGTTGGAGTGCGTGTTGGCTAGTCTGTTCGATCCTCTTACTATAAGCTGTAAGTCGTCTGCATAGCATAGGAGCTTGGCTGTTTGTCTGAAAGGAAGCTTGACTAGATTTTCCATCAGGACATTGAACAGCATTGGACTGATGATGCCTCCTTGTGGGGTTCCGTTTTCATGGACCCTGTAGCTCGAGGTTGTTCCCTGAAAGCGTACTCGTGCTTCTCTCTGTGTGAGGTAGTTCTGGATCCACCCCAGCAACCTTCCTTTGACGCCTTTTTTAGCGAGCGTAGTTGTAATGGCCAATGGATTTGCTAGTTCGGAGGCTTTCTCCAGGTCGAGGAAGACCACCAGAGCTGGTTTGTTGTCCACTGTGCTGAGTATCTCGGCGATGTTGTTGCCGGTGTTCTCGGTGTAAGCAAAGATGTGAGGGTGTGGGCTGCCTACTTTCCACTCGAGTCGGTTGAGAGCCATTCTTTCTCCCGTCTTGGCTATGCAGCTGAGAAGGGAGATGGGCCTCGGCTTGTCTGGGCTTCGGAATGGGCTGTATATCTGCCTTCTTCCATTCCGGTGGGAGTCTCTGTGCTGTCCACGAAGCATTGATGGCTTGCAGCAGAGCCCCGTGTCCGGCTGTACCGACATGAGAGAGCATGGAGTAGGTTATCCTGTCTGCCCCTGGAGCTGTGTCCTTGCTGGTTGAATGGTCTGTCAGTGTCATCTTCACTGTTGCAGGCCTCTTCGATCGTCGCAGACGCCGTTGTGTCTCCTCCGCCTGTCTCGGGAGGTTTTTCGTTGCTGCTCGGTTAGCGAACAGTTTTGCAAGTCTCTCGGCTTCCTCTTCTGGGTTGGTGGTGGTGGTGGTGTTGCCTTCCCAGATGCCCTTCGGATCTGGGCACACATCTTGCCAAGGGAGGTGTGCTCGTTCAGTTCGGAGCACCACTTGAGCCAGCTTACGTTTTTTATTTCTTCCTTCTCTTCCCTGGTGTCCTTAACTATGACTTGCAGGAGATGTCTGTTTGTTGCCGTGGGATGTCTCCTGTAGTTTCTTCGGGCCATGTTCACTCTGTGGTTGAGTTCTTTCACCCTGGGACAGTAGTACCAGTAATCATTGTACTGTCTTGATGTGGGTTTTGTTTTTGGGATGGCCTCTTCTGCCGCTTGGTGAAACGCCTCGACCAATTGGTGGTGGAGGGTTGTCTCATCCACGGGTGCTGCGCCGGCCGGCTGTGATTTTTCGCGTCACTTAGCCAGGTGTTTCTTGAAGAGTCCCCAATCTGCCTTTTGGGTATTGTATATCCATCTCGGGGGGGGGGTGGAGTGGGGAGTTTGTTCACCTTCAACGTTGTTAGGGTGGCGAAGTGGTCGCTGGTCAGCGTGGGGTGTATCTGCCAGGAGGCCGAAGGCTGTAGTGCACTGGAGACGAAGGTTAGATCTAGCCTTCCTCCCCTAGTGTGGGTGGGTTCTCCGGTGTTCAGGAGGCAGATCTCGGGTGTATCTTGAAAGGTGGTGTATAGGTGTAGGCCGTCTTCATTTGTGGGGCTTGCCGAGCTTAGGAAGGGATGATGCGCGTTGAAATCCCCTCCAATGAGTGTGGCGTGGTCAGCGGCCGAAGCAAATAATTGAGTAACCTCCAGTGAGCCCTTTGGGTTCTTGTAGATGTTGTGAACAGTTAATTCCCGTTCTTGGAGGGTTACTTTGACGGCCTGTGTCTCGATGTTTTCCCCACATGGAAATTGCTGCGTGACATCGGCGGAGGGTATGCTTGACTTGAAGAAGATCATACATCCTCTTGTTGACGCCTGCGTGAAATGCCTCCTATATGTCTTGTAACCGCTGTTCTTGTAGAAGTGTTTCTTGTAGCAGTATGATGTCAAGCTTGTCCTTGGCTGCTGCTTCTTGTAGGTGTTTCTTGTTTTTGATGCCCTGAGCATTCCATGTTAGGATGTTCAGGGTGCTGATGTTTTCCACCACTGTTTCATCGGGGACTTCTGGTGGTCCTCGATGGAGATGTCCAAGTTTGATTCCAACTGGATCAGGTCCATATCTTCGTGTTCTGTGGTTTTTGCCTTCTGGGCCGTGGTTCGGTTCAGGGGAGTTGAAACGTCCAGTTTCTTTCTGGGAGCTGTCGGTATCTTGGGTTCTGTGGTGGCCTTCTTCGGTGTAGAGTGTACCTCGGCTGTCACTCGTGTGAGGACCGGCGTGGCTTCCTCCACTGAGGTGGCTGGAGCTGTGGCGACTTGCCCGAGGACGCTCCCCATGAGCATTTGGAGCTGTGTGGCCCAGTAGTCCGGCTAGGCCCTCCGCGAAGGTTGTCAGTACCTTGGCTAGGTCTGATACGTGTATCATTCCTTCTGGTGCCTTGGTGTGTGCCTCTTTTGTCTGTCTCGTGGTTGTCTGCTGCTTGGGTGGCTGAGGTGTGGCCGTAGTGAGGCCAGGAAACTGGGCTGCACTTTGGGTGTTGACTGGCTGAGGAGGTTGTCTTTGTTGTTTTGGCCTTTGGGTTCCCCACACGAAGGTACTTGGTGGGGCTGGTGTGTAGGCGGTGGGTGCCGGTCTTGCTGCTGGTCGGTTTGCCTGGACCCTCTTTGTTCTCTCGGAGCATCCAGGATTCCAGGCGTGGTGTTTGCCCCCGCAGTTGGCACACTTGGGGGCAATTTTTTCCCCATTTTTCAGCTTGGTGAGGCAGGAGTGTGTGCCGTGCTTCTGTGCAGATTTCCTTGTACGTGCATCTTGTCTGACGGTGCCCGTATTTCTGGCATCTGAAGCATCGCAGGGACGAAGGGCCTCACTTCGTAGATCCCCCAGGTTTTGAGGTCTGTGGTGCTGGGGGGTGAGCCGTAGTGCGTTATGAGCACCTGTTTCGTGGTGGCCGTCTTGCCGTGCAGGGGAGAGCATCTCTCGGCTTTTAAGATCTTCGGGTGGTTCTCCAGGGGTTCGAGAGGTAGTTCCTTTGGGTACCGGAGGACTACCGACTTCATCAGTTTGTGGGCGGGGTCTAGCTTGGTTGATGTAACGGTGGTGGCGTAGTTCTTGTCTTTGGGGTGAAGGATCATCTCCCCCTTTAGGTTGGGCTGCACTGAGAACTTGGCCAGTGGATTCAGCTTTTCCATCTCTGTGACGGCGGCATATGTTGTTTTTGCGTCCGTTTTCGTGATCCGGAATTTTGGCAGTGTCGTTGGGGGTGGTGATGGGTGCCGCTTGACGGCATTCGTTTCCCGAAAAAGCACGTCGGCGTTTCTTGTTTTCTACCTTCGTCCAGTTGTCCTCAGTGGCGGTAGAGTTGTTGGAGGTGGTGGTATTGTTCTTACTTTTCAGGGCTTCATTGAAGGCGCGTAACTGGTCCGCTTTCTCTGTGCGGAGCCTGTCGTAGTTCGGGTCGTCAGGTTGGCGGTTCAGGCGGGGATCGCGGTTAGGATGGCGTACGCGCTCCATAACTTTTTTTTTTTTACCAGGATCAGGATCTGGGGTGCGCGTAGCGAGAGGACCAATCACAGAGGCTCAAGCGTAAGGTGTGAAATGCTCTGATCCTGAACTGGAGGTTGATGGTCGAGACTAGGTCGGCGATCGTACCCCTACGTCCTCTGCATAGACGGCTGCACGCTGATTGGCTGGTCGGAGTGCGGCCGGAGCTCAGTTGGAAGTTGTAGGGGAAGAGTAGCCACTACACATCTCACTTTTGTGTGTGTTGGGAATTTGTACACTATCAATAAATATACAGTTAATTAAAGTCTCATTTTCTAATTTCCTCAATATAACGGCATATGGCTTTCAAATTCTCCAAAGAAGTGTTCAAATTTCAAAATTTTCCCGGGGGGCTTACAGCTCCCCCCTGGAACTCCCAGATGTTTAGGCTCGCCACCCCACGCTCTTGGGTAGTTATAATGAGGGGGGGCCTCCACAAAGAGGCTGGCTGCCCATGGGTAGTGTGTGCAGGTCAGAGTTGGCGGTACAGTGTGTGTGAAAAGTCTCTGAATACGGTTGGTAAATTTGATTTGATGTTCGGGCATGAAAATGTTCTAATTTCAGTAGTACTTGGAAACTTGTGGCTATCCCCAAGGACAAGTCACTCGTGTAGTTTTACTAAGAACAAAGACAGTTAAAGCTTTGAACGTCATTTTATGGATGTTCCAACTATAATCAGTTGCCTTAACATATAGCACCACTTTTGCAATTTCAAATTGTGTCGTTATATTAAAGGTCCGTTCACTCGATGGAGCAGTGCCCGTCGTTGAGCGAAATCCTGGTCAGTCTGCCTGGTGGTATATAAATATTACAAATGTTATACGTATATGTTTCCCGCTCAGTGTATAACCAAATAAGCTTATGCCATGTACAATATTGGCGTGACGGGAGTTTGTTTATGTAATGAGGACATTCGTGTGTGTTCGTTTCTGCCGCTCTCGTCCCATAGGTTCCTGTTTATGCATATCATAACTAACATTATTCAATCAATTTTTATGGACTACAAATCTCACCTGTAAGTAATCTTCCTCGAGCACTTCACGCCTGGCTTGACAAGTTGCAGGTATTATGCGAGACAAACTTTTTTTTTCGATATCCTCGTGACGTGTAGGTGCACACCAGTTGAAAGATATACGAGCGTTGCCTCTACAGGTATAGTCTGTCATATTGGTAACCTGGTTTTTTTTATATATGGTTCCACTTTAAGTTTGTAAAAGGTGTTGGAGTCCTTCGTCATGTAATTGGTGAGGTCTCGCTCGTGTCCATCTTGCAGTTTAACTTAAACCAGCCTCCGCTTTCATACTCCTTCTGTACTTCCCACTTAACTATACCTTGTTCACGGCTCTTATCTCTGACATGCACAACCGTCGTCATTAGATCTTTAACCCACTTTGCTTTTTCAATGCAATTTTTCTCAATTTCAAAGCCTTTCCCATGTTGAACAAGTAAAAGGCAGTCCTTTTTAGATTAAAATACTCTAATAATATGCATTGCGGCGGAAATCCAATCGAAGAAATGTTTTGGAATTGTCCAAACTACAGACTCCAAATTCAGTACATGACGAGACCTCTAATTTAACCCTTATTTCGACTGAACATTGAAAGACTTGGGGTCTATATTTAGTATTGCAGTGGTCATAGATGGAAGTTTCTATTTTTATTTATAGGTTAGATTTTCAAATGTCTCGCTTGGAATTTAGCATTTTACCATTTCTGGTGTTATTAGACAATACCAATATTAGTTTAAACCAGTGAAGATGGTACTATAGTACATGGCCACTGTGGATACGAAAATGTGTACTTTTAACGATTGGAAAGTAAAAACCCACACATTAATTTCATCATTTGTCCATTGGGTTATGTTGTGAAAGATTAATACTATTTTAAGATGAATAGAGCTGTATTTCCCGAAGCGTTTAACATCATTAAGTCCAGTATTTGAGAACTATTTCTGGGCAAACTTTCAAACAGCAGACGTAGTCGAGGTTTTATTATACTCTGGGTTTTGATTTAGTAAAATCAAGGATTTGCATTATTCCATAAATAGAATAACTTATTGGTTACATATACTGGACATTCAATAAGCAGGCGTTTGAATTTACTTGCACAGAACGTAATGCAATACAGCTCACGACCCACAAATGGGGTAGAAGAAATAACAAAGATGCTGGAAAGCAGTTTTTTTTTGAGACAAATTGCTCGTAGTTTAACACTAGGAAACTCACTGTAATGCTGTGGGAAGGATCCACTAACCGCGGTAGAAGTGGAGTAGGAAAGGAAGTGTTGCGATCGAGTTCTCCAGCAATAGGTAAAAACCAAGACAACTTTTGTAGAATCTCCGAATTGTTCTTGTGGTGACACTGCAGCTTCCTCGGTCGTCTAAGGAGCAGGTTCTAGGAAAAGCAAGAAGACTAATGTAGTGTTAGCCTGGCGGAATGGTTTAACGCCAAACTTATTTAAAATGTTTAGTTTAGTTAATATTAAGATTAATAAAATTTACCTTTTTTTTTGTCAAGTGAAAGTTACAATAATAACTTCCCAAACACCAACAAATAATTTACAAGCCAAATATTTCAAGATACACTTACACTACTGTACACCAGATGTTGTAGCGTCGTCGCATGTCAATGTTCTGTGTTCACGTCCGTCTACCAGGCTTTATATACAGGCGGCCCACACTCCCTGACCAATCACAAGCTGTTTTAGGTTAAGTTGTAGCTAATGGGACCATTCCCTTGTTATGACGTCAAAGTGACACCTTGCCGGAGCGAAACGCCGGCAGGTTTGGTTGTTTGATGAGTAAACGATTGATACTTTATTGTGACACGAAAGTAGTGTAAAACGTGAAAGGAAAATATGAAATCGTATTCACTGCTTTACTTATCTTGGATAGAAATTGTGAATATATTATAACAGCAATATTGGCCTCACTTTAAGTCTGAAAATAGTACTATTGTAATATTAAAAAAGTCATAAACTTAAATACAATAGCTTAAAAAAAGTTAATATGACGAATAAAATAAGATGACAGAGAGAGAAAAACAATGAACAACAAACCACCGAGTTAATATTAACCTTTACTTGAAATTGACCATACAGCAGAAACACTAAAATTAACAAAAGACAGACATATGTTACAAGAATGGAGAAGAAAACCTACACGTTACAACAAAGTAGAGTAGAGTGGTGAGCAGGGCCGGATTCAAGAGTGGGCAAAGTGGGCAGGGGCCTGCACACATTACAATATTGTATTTCTTTGGTTTATTTTATGTTCAATCTTTAAAATTCCTGCTTATCACGTGATAGAAATTAGGCTGGCTACTCGTTGAAATTCACGACTAGCTGGTTTTCGTGTGAAGCGTCTATTTTTAATGAATGCTGTTGTTTGTGTTGCTAATAATATGATATTTAGAAGTCCGGAACTCCTAGATGTTTAGGTTCGCTTCACTCGCCACCCCACCCTCTTGGGGTAGTTATAATGAGGGGGGCCTCCACACGTCTAATAAATCCGGCACTGTTGGTAAGTGCTGTTTGTCCTCTGCGGACGACTACAATATACTCGTCAGTTACATGGGGTATGGCTTACTTAGCGATGGTGAGTTGCTATCATAACTTTTTGGTTGGTTAGCTTATCACAAATTGTGTGGTCCACTTATGTCTATGGTGCAAATACCCAAGAGCAATTTATCTCGGATAATTCCCTCGTTTGGTTGTGACTGCGAGTCGGCGGCAAGGTGGGGTATATAAAGGTCGAACCGGCAAGGATGCATCAGTTACAATCCGATCCTTGTGTCTGGTGTTAGAACTCGTGTAGTTTGTGAAGAAGAAAGGACAGGAAAAGAAAAGAGAAGTGTAGTATATAAAGTCGTGTTCAGACATTTGTTCGTTTGGCTGTTAGTGTTCCGCATTCGAAGTGTTTTCTTAATCATTTTTGTGTGGTTTTTTAATACAAGTCATAGTTGTGTTTGGCTTGAGGCCTGTGAAACATATTTAAAATTTTTGTCTGTGGTTAACTAGGGAGCTTTTGAAGGTGTTGATAATTCAAGTACTTGAAGTACAGAATATTTAAATTGAACACGGTAGTTTAATTGAAATAAAATGTTTAGTGTTAAACGTGCTAAGTGTTTTAAAAAGTAGAAGTGTTAATAGTGTATTTTCTGAAATTGGCGGAATATGTTGTTTTTGCAACAAATCGTGTTGTCATTTCGTTGATGAGTGACGGAAAGTGAAATCATGAGCAAGAAGATTGTGTAGCAAGTTCATTATTGAAATATTCTCTCGACCTGAAGTTGTTTGGATGCGAACTTCAATGCAGTTTTAAGTGATGGTGGTGGAATCTTGAAAATGAGTGATAAGTATAGAAAGCTGCAGCATTTATGTGTGTCTTGATCTTGGAAAGTTCCTAGTGATAAGTGATCGTGGTGGATCTTGAAAATGATTGAGAATAAAAATATAAGATGCAGCATATATATGTGTACATTGAGCTTGGACAGTTCATAGTGATCGTGGTGGAATCGTGAAAATGAGTGAGAAAGCAAAAAGATGCAGCATTTGTGTGTGTGTTTTTTGATGCGCATAGTAGAAGATTGGAGGTGTTGTGTATATAGTATCCCATGAACCGGAGAAGGGGAAAATAAAGTAAATCACCCGACAGCGACCCTTTGGTAAACGAGGGGTGAGGGCAGGTAAGTGACTATGGATGTTGAGAGTTTATTTAGCGAGGTAAAGATAGGGATTTGACATGAATAACAATATCGATATGGGTGGAGGGGTTCGTAAGAGTTTTTTTTTTAAATGTTGTAGTTTATTTTCAGATACTAGCAACCGCAAGGAAGCCGCAGTGGGCTGCCGCATGAGCGTTAAGCTGGAGCCAAGTAGCGTGGGTAAGGTTGATTTTTGCAGAGACGTGACCGGCACAGAGGTAGACTTCGAGTTTAGGTGAATGAAATTTTTGAATGGGTGTTGTGTTTGTGCTGTTATATACTGGAGGCTATATAATGGTACTACACTCTCGGTTGTGTGTGTGTGTTTACGGTGGTATTTTGTTGTCGTAGAAAGAGGCGAGGCAAGGTGGTAGTGTGCCGTCTGTTATGGTTCATGTGTTAGTTTTATACGCAGACTAGATTGTTATTAATTGTTATTGTGTATGTGCTCTTGTTTCATTAATTTAGATTTGGTTGTTGTAAATTTTCAAGTTGAGTGGTTAGTAATGTTGTGTGGAAATTGTTATTATGGTATATGTTAATGCATTTTAATTTGATATTGATTGCTGTCGGAAAGTCGTAATTGATTTGTTCCCAGAGAAGGTAATATAACGTCCAAATAGTAGTTAAATTTGGCTACTGTTGGATGGGTTTTGAGAAAGTGATTGAAAGGTGAACCTTTTATTGCAGGTGTACGGAAGGCTTATACTGTGGAATAGAGAAGAGAATGTGGCATAAAATTTTAGGTGGTGGCTAGCGCGTCTACACTTGCGGTGAGGACTTCGTCAATACGGTATTTAAACGGGAAGGTGTAGTTGTTTTTGAGTAAAGAGAATTTGTAGCTGTATTAGGAAAGTTGATAAGTGGCTAATATATTTGTATTGACAATTAGTGTAAGTTTTTTCTAGGTTGGTTAATGTGTCCGTTGTTGGAGGTGGAAGGAGCCGGTATTTTTTGAGGTAGACTCGGGGAATAGTGACGGGTAAGTGATGTTTGTAAAATAGTTATGAAAATTGAACTGGATTTGTGGTCTTGTGCCGTAGAGCAATAGAAAGGTTAAAAGTTGACATTAAAATCAATGATTGTGGCTTGAGTGTGTTAATGTTAAGTTTAAAATGTTGAATTTTGTGCCTCGGCTGTAGATTAAAGTAAATGTAAATGAGTTTTGATAAATTGAGTTTAGTATATAGTAGAGGTAGTGAGTAAGTTTTGATAAATGGGTAACGAGTGACCTTTTTTCAGGTTGGTGTCGGTTCCCTAGTGCAGCCAAAAGTGCCTAGTTTATAGTAGACGGGCAAGGGGAGATTTAAGTGAGGTGTATAAACCTGTGAAAGGGCACTTAGTCGAGGAACACTACCCTTAGCTGACTGACGCTCGCCTCACAAGGGGTCACAGCCGAAGTGGTGGTGCCGGCGGTAGTGCGGTACCGCTCTCGCCTCGCAAGCGAGACGTCTTGGGTTCGATTCCCCGGGCCGGTGGAAAGTGGGTTGGACACACTTCCTTGACCCCCCTCGGTCCCTGTTGACCTAGCAGTAAAGTAGGTACCCGTTGTAAATCGAAAGTTGCGAATTCGTATTTGGGGAAAGTCGTTGGAGCTAGCCGAGCAAATTTTAAAGACTGGAGGGTTGTACGCCCTTGACAAAAAATGCTATGACCCTTTAGGCAAGCACAAACTTGGCATGCTTCCTAGTTGGTCGGTGTAGGCGCTTGTGCCCTTCACCTTGGACGGGAATAAGGGGGGGAGGGGGGGATGCCCTTCCGCCCCCTCTGCCAAAAAGTGTGGTAATGAAAAATGGTGGAGCAGTATATAGACTTGTGTTGACTGTATCGACTAACCCAGAGGAAGTATGGTCGCCATGCAGAGGTGGGGGAGAAGCCGATGTTGGAAAGGAGCCAAGTGTTGTAACCAGTCGCCCTCTGCAGCATGTGCTAAAAGGTAATGTACACTGTTACGTGGTAGAAAGGGGGGTCCGTTTGATAGGAAGAGGGACTTTGGTTGCCGTTATTTTCTGTGGTAATTGTTTTCTACAGGAGTTGTTGCAGTCCAGAAGACGTGATTGATAAGGGGGGGATGGCCCTCGGTCCCACCTCCGAAAAAGTGTGGTAATGAGAAATCGAAAAATGGTGGAGGAGAATATAGACTTGTGTTGACTGCATCGACTAATCCAGAGGAAGTATGGTCGCCATCCAGAGGTGGGGGAGAAGCCAAGTGTTGTAACCAGTCGCCCTCTGCAGCATGTGCTAAAAGGTAATGTACACTGTTACGTGGTAGAAAGGGGGGTCCGTTTGATAGGAAGAGGGACTTTGGTTGCCGTTATTTTCTGTGGTAATTGTTTTCTACAGGAGTTGTTGCAGTCCAGAAGACGTGATTGATAAGGGGGGGATGGCCCTCGGTCCCACCTCCCAAAAAGTGTGGTAATGAGAAATCGAAAAATGGTGGAGGAGAATATAGACTTGTGTTGACTGCATCGACTAATCCAGAGGAAGTATGGTCGCCATCCAGAGGTGGGGGAGAAGCCGATGTTGGAAAGGAGCCAAGTGTTGTAACCAGTCGCCCTCTGCAGCCTGTGCTAAAAGGTAATGTACACTGTTACGTGGTAGAAAGGGGGGTCCGTTTGATAGGAAGAGGGATTTTGGTTGCCGTTATTTTCTGTGGTAATTGTTTTGTACAGGAGTTGTTGCAGTCCAGAAGACGTGATTGATAAGGGGGGGGATGGCCCTCGGTCCCACCTCCGAAAAAGTGTGGTAATGAGAAATCGAAAAATGGTGGAGGAGAATATAGACTTGTGTTGACTGCATCGACTAATCCAGAGGAAGTATGGTCGCCATCCAGAGGTGGGGGAGAAGCCGATGTTGGAAAGGAGCCAAGTGTTGTAACCAGTCGCCCTCTGCAGCATGTGCTAAAAGGTAATGTACACTGTTACGTGGTAGAAAGGGGGGTCCGTTTGATAGGAAGAGGGACTTTGGTTGCCGTTATTTTCTGTGGTAATTGTTTTGTACAGGAGTTGTTGCAGTCCAGAAGACGTGATTGATAAGGGGGGGATGGCCCTCGGTCCCACCTCCCAAAAAGTGTGGTAATGAGAAATCGAAAAATGGTGGAGGAGAATATAGACTTGTGTTGACTGCATCGACTAATCCAGAGGAAGTATGGTCGCCATCCAGAGGTGGGGGAGAAGCCGATGTTGGAAAGGAGCCAAGTGTTGTAACCAGTCGCCCTCTGCAGCATGTGCTAAAAGGTAATGTACACTGTTACGTGGTAGAAAGGGGGGTCCGTTTGATAGGAAGAGGGACTTTGGTTGCCGTTATTTTCTGTGGTAATTGTTTTGTACAGGAGTTGTTGCAGTCCAGAAGACGTGATTGATAAGGGGGGGGATGGCCCTCGGTCCCACCTCCCAAAAAGTGTGGTAATGAGAAATCGAAAAATGGTGGAGGAGAATATAGACTTGTGTTGACTGCATCGACTAATCCAGAGGAAGTATGGTCGCCATCCAGAGGTGGGGGAGAAGCCAAGTGTTGTAACCAGTCGCCCTCTGCAGCATGTGCTAAAAGGTAATGTACACTGTTACGTGGTAGAAAGGGGGGTCCGTTTGATAGGAAGAGGGACTTTGGTTGCCGTTATTTTCTGTGGTAATTGCTTTCTACAGGAATTGTTGGAGTCCAGAAGACGTGATTGATAAGGGGGGGATGCCCCTCCGCCCCCTCGCACCTCCTAAAAAGTGTGGTAATGAAAAATGGTGGAGCAGAATATAGATTTGTGTTGACTGTATCGAGTAACCCAGAGGAAGTATGGTCGCCATGCAGAGGTGGGGGAGAAGCCGATGTTGGAAAGGAGCCAAGTGTTGTAACCAGTCGCCCTCTGCAGCCTGTGCTAAAAGGTAATGTACATTGTTAAGTGGTTGAAGGGGGGGTCCGTTTGATATGAAAATGAAGAGGGACTTTGGTTGTCCTTATTGATGTGGTAATTGTTTTCTACAGGAGTTGTTGCAGTTCAGAAGACGTGATTGGTGTGTGATAATCCAGAGGGACATTAATGCTCGACTGAATGAGAGGCAGTAAAGGTGTAAGTATTGTTTATTGAAGTTGTAGGTATACTTTGTTTTAATGTGGAGAGTAGAGTATTTGTGACATTGAGGTTTTTTTTGTTTTTTCATGTTTGTGGTGGAGGAATATGGCGGAATTGTGGAGAGGAGCGCGTCCACACTGGATACTGTGATGTTAAATTTTCCGATGTATTATTTGAAGGTGAGTTGTTATTGTATTTGAAAGTTGTAGGTAAAGTTTGCTGTTGGTGAAACGTTTTTGTATAAAAGGCAAGTGATATATATGAGTTTTTTCTGGTAGCAGTACCCATTGACTCGGTGATAATGGTAGGGATTGTGTGTTGAGGGGTATGAGACTTTCTTTGACTGCAGTTACCTAGAGGGCCCAAAAGTGTGTGGTTAGAAGTTTGTGTGTTAAAGTTGAGTTTTGTAGGTTAGATAGATAGGTTTAGTTGTGTAGTTTAGGACTGAGTGAGATGCGGGAAATAATAATGATGTAATTGAAATTTGGTGAAGATTAAAGTAAGTTGTTTATATAGGGCGTGAAAGGTTTATGAATTGTTGTGGGGGAACTAATGTGTTGATTTCTTTGTTTTTGAGGCCGGATTGGAGTTTTTTGGAATGGTAGGTGGCAGTGATGGTGGAAGAGGCCGTGGTTACTCAGCGACGGAGATCGGAGCTAAAGGGTAAGGAGTGGATTGTTTGTGTTAAAGAGGAAGTGTTTGTTTGAATTTGGGTAAGGTGAAATGTTTGGAAGTGTAGGGGCGGGAAGGTGAATTTGTTGTGGGTATGTATTGTAATTATATGGAAGTTAGTTGGTAGCAGGCTAGTATTGTTGTTACACACTGGAGGCTGTGTAATGATTGGTACTAAGCCTTGATAGAATGGTTTGTAGTAGAGTATGTATATATTGGTAAGAAGTTGGCATTTGTAGCTGTTTAAAATGAATAAATTTGGTTTTAGTAGACATGCCTAAAAGGGGTTTGATTTGTTGTTGTAGGCATAAGAGAGTCGTGAAGGAGTGTGGATGCACGAACCTTTTTGGAATGGTGTTTGTTATGGATATGTTTATTTTTTCAGTGGAGCGAGTGGTGTAGGGTATGTTCTTCGTGCTCCAGTAGGAAAGGAGACGACCAAGTATTGGGCATTTACCATGGCGGTTACGAAGAGGACGTGCCGCGAAGAAAGGAAGCGGTATGTGGACGACGGAGCGGGGAATAACCGTGGCCGTGAAGTGTATATTGTAGGTAATATAAGAAGAGCACCACGAAGAGTTTCTCCGAGTGCGACGAAGCCGACGGGTGCACCGCCTCGTAGGTATAATGTATTTGATAGAAAAGGCCATTACGAGTTGACCTCCATTGTTGTCTTTTCTCGGTTTCAGATTGAAGGGACGGAGCGAAGTCGCCGTAAGATGTCCTGTGAACGTAATAGCCGTTGTCCCAGTGAGTGAGGTGTGTGGAGCCGAGAAGATGATGTGTTGTGAAGGGATAGCCGTCGTCCCTGTGAATGGAGCCGAGAAGATGTCCTGTGAACTTATAGCCGTTGTCCCAGTGAGTGAGGTGTGTGGAGCCGAGATGATGATGTCCTGTGGACGTAATGGACGTCGTCCTAGTGAGCGAGTTGTATGGAGCCGAGAAGATGATGTCCTGTGAAGGGATAGCCGTCGTCCCTGTGAATGGAGCCGAGAAGATGTCCCGTGAACTTATAGCCGTTGTCCCAGTGAGTGAGGTGTGTGGAGCCGAGAAGATGATGTCCTGTGAAGGGATAGCCGTCGTCCCTGTGAATGGAGCCAAGAAGATGTCCTGTGAACTTATAGCCGTTGTCCCAGTGAGTGAGGTGTGTGGAGCCGAGAAGATGATGTCCTGTGAAGGGATAGCCGTCGTTCCTGTGAATGGAGCGGAGAAGATGTCCTGTGAATGTATAGCCGTGTTCCCAGTGACTGGGGTGTATGGAGCTGAGGAGAAGATGTCCTGTGAAGATGTTTGATGTACTGTACTGTATTATATTGCTAAGTGTATAGAATATATGTATTTGAGTTGAATTTTGTGTTTGTTTATTGCCTGATGTGCATTTTGAGTGACACCTAAGGTAGAAGAAGATGACAAGTGATTTAGGCACCAGAAGAAGTGGAGCGATACGAGAAGATGAAGGTAATGTGTGAATTGAGATTAGTTAATGAAATATGATTTAATGTAAAGTAACGATGTTGAAATGCATCATTGACATTGAGATTAGTTAGTGTGTTGAATAATTTGACTTGTATTATTGTTAGTTGTAATGATGTTTTTGTTTCTGACAGGTACACGGGAACACATGTGGTGTTGAGTGTTTATTGAGCAACAAAGGTGATTTTTCAACTGAAAGAGAGTAGTTATTCCTCATTGGTTGTGAGTTGGTTTTTTGATGTTTGTTTGCAAACAAAAGCTCGGACATTGTCGATCTATCGCACGACAATAGTCCAGAGACACGATATCTGTGTCGAGAGCTTCGACTAAACCTATTGTCGGTACTGACAATATGGTCAAAGTCCGTTTGCAAACAAAACATTAAAATACTAACTTAAAACTAATGTGGAATAACTACTTTCTTTCGGTTGAAAAATCACTGTTGTTGTTGTTCAATAAACACTCTACATAACATATAAAAATATAGGAGGTGTGGCCCGAGCCTATCTTAATAAGATAGCAAGTTTGAAAAAATCCCCGTTTTCTTTTCATTTGGAGAAAATGGGAAGTTTTGCCGGCTCAAAAACTCCCGCTTTCTATGACGCCAGCTTCCTACAACTTCACATGTTCCAAATATGGCTGTAATTTAACGTGTGAAAAATAAAGACATTGATTATATGCTTTCTTTTATTATGCTCAAAATATTTACATGCCCACATACATGAAAAATAGTCCACAAAGAAGGAAAAATTTTCTAGGTCCACAACACATGGAAAAAAAAAACCCAGGTCCACACACCATGACAATTTTCTAAGTCCACAAAGGATGAAAAAAAAAACTAAGTCCACACCATGAACATTTACTAAGTCCACAACACAAACTCCACATAAGATGAAAACTTTTGTAAGTCCACAAAGAGAAAAATTTACTAAGTCCACAACACATGAAAAAAAAACTAAGTCCATATAACAGAAAATTTTTAAGTCCACAAAAGATAAAAATTTTAAATCCACACAACATGAAATTTTTCTAACTCCACAAAGAATGAAACAAAAATTAAGTCCATATAACATGAAAATTTTTCTAACTCTACAAAGGATAAAAACAAAACTCCAACACATGAAAGTTTTCCAAGACCACAAAGGATAAAAATTTTTATAAGTCCACACACCTTGAAAATTATCTAAGTCCACAACACATGGGAAAAAAACCAAGTCCACACAACATGAAAATGTTTCTAGGTCCACAACATATGATAATTTTTCTAAGTCCACAAAGGAGGCAAAAATTTCCAAGTCCACGTAACATAAAAAAAATACTAATTCCACACATGAAAAATTTCTAAGTCCACAAACATAAATTAGTCCAATTCCACAAAAGAGGAAAACAAAAAAAAATCCACACAGGATATAATAATACTGAGTCCACAACATAAGAAACATTTTCAACGTCCACAAACAATGCAAATATTTCCAAGTCCACAAGGCATGAAAAAATAAAAACTCCACAAACAATGAAAAATATACTAACTACACATACATTGAAAATTATTCTAAGTCCACAGACCATAAAATAATAATAAGTCCACAAGGAATGAACAATTCAAAGTCCACAAAGGATAACATATATTCTAAGTCCACAGAGGATAACAATTATTCTAAATCCACATACATTGAACATTATTCTAAGACCACATACATTGAAAACTAATCCAAGTCCACAGACGATAAAATAATACTAAGTCCACACAGAATACAAAAATATTATAAGTCCACAAACATTATAAATTATTCAAAGTCCACAAACATAATCAAATAATACTAAGCCACAAACAATAAAAAACTTTATGTCCACAAAGGACAACAAATATTCTAACTCCACATTCATTGAACATCATTCAAAATGCACAAAGGGTAAAATAATACTAAATCCACATACATTCAAAATTATTCTAGGTCCACACAGGACAAAATAATACCAAGTCCACACAAGAAAAAAATTATTCAAAGTCCACACAACATTAACAAAAGACTGAGCCCACATTCAAAATTATTCTATGTCCACAAACAATAAAATAATACTAAGTCCACAAAGCATAACAAATATTCAAAGTCCCCAAACATTATACATTATTCTAAGTCCACACAAATTGAACATTAGTCTAATTACACAAACAATAAATTATTCAAAGTCCACAAACATCATTAATTATTCAAAATCCACATAAATTGAACATTATTCTACATACACAAACAATGTGAAATTTTCAAAGGATGACAAATATTCAAAGTCCACACAGGATAAAAAAGTATTCAAACTCCACAAACATTTTACATTATTGAAAGGATCAAAACTATTCAAATTCCACAAACATCATAAATTATTCAAAGTTTACACACGATAAGAAATTAGTCGGATTCCACGAGCGTAATGCGTTATTCCCGGTCCGCGTACGTCAATCATTATTACCGGTCCTCGGACCCGACAGATCAACTTCCCGGTCCGCACGCGGGCAAAAAATATACCCGGTCCACGAGAGGCAAAACAAATTCAAAGTCGACACACATTATCAATTATTCAAAGTCCACAAAAGTTAACAATTTCAAGTCCACAAACAACAACATTATACAAAGTCCACAAAATACCTCAATTATTCAAAGTACACATATATGCAACACATTTTCCAAATCCACAAATGATTAACTTTCAGCGACAAGAAAACATTTTCTTTACAACTCCACAAATAATTCTACGACAAAAAAAAATAACTCCGCGACTCCCGCAATTTATTGCGGCCGTTCCGATCGATTCGTACGACGCGCCAAATTCCGAGTCGACGCGGAACTCCCGACAAAATATTCCGAGCGCGCAATTGACTCCCTTCAAATTAATATCCTTAACTACTCCACAATAAAAAATTTCATGCTCATCAATTTCACAAGTCCACAACATTAACTTACACTCTTCCACTATTTCCCAATATATAACTACCCCAAACGCGACGCGACGATTCGCCCGACGCATTTCTCCGCGACTGCGTATTCAAACTAAACACGGCACGTGCATTCTCGACCTCGATAACATTTACTTTCCAAATCTAAATAGAACTCCTCTTCTTAACACCAAAATTTATTCAAATACCAACACAATATATCTACTTCGCACTCACAACATATTTATAACAACACAAATAAATACAATCCAAAATACACACACCAGCAGTAATCCAACCAAAAATTCAATTGGTAACAACAAACGCATACAGGGACACAAATACGACCAACAAAGGGAAAGAAAGGAACAAAAGGGAGTAACAAGAGGAATGGGAGGGTGAGGAACACAAAGGGAATTACAATGAAACAAAGGAGGAGGACGAACAAAACAATAAACAAGTAAAGGAGCAAGAGATAAGGCGAGCACGACAAGTAAAAGAGGGAAACGAGGAAAACAGGAGGAGGGACACAAGCAGGTAGGGGGGAGAAAGACGAAAGGAGTCACAATCAAACAGAGGGACAACAAACCGCAGGATCAACAGAAGAGATACAAAAAGGAGGAGCAAGAGAACAGGAAGGCAGACGGAAAAGACAAGAAAAAAGGAAAGGCTTACAAATTACACATTGTGCTCGTATTCCTTCGCCTTCGACTTATCCTACTCGTCCACCAAATTTTATTATTATACAAACGCCTTCACAATAAACACCTTAACACGAGTGCAGCAACACAGAGTGCAGGTGAACGAATATAAATTCACACCAAATACGTCAAACTACTATTCACCAAAAATATATTACTGCTGCATCCCATATTTCCTTACCGGTAGATACCCACTCTCCGCCGAACTGCCACAATTACGTAAAACCCCTACACCTATCGAACCTTCCCACCATTTCAAACGCATGACTCTCGACTAACTCTACTTCCAAACCGTTCTTTACGCATCTCACGGCTGTACTTCCCTGCGATACCTCGGACGCTTTCGTTTCTGCGCCGCCTCGTCTCCGTGCAAATTCCCGTCCGTTCTCCGTCGCCCTCTCCGTACTTCGCGCGTCGGTCCTCTTCCCCGTCCCGTAAACGGACCCCGATCGACCGTCGTCCGTATCCGCAAATGCCCGCACCCCCCCGCTTTACGTACGACCCTTTCCTAAACCGGCATTTACTAAATTCGTCGTCGCTTCCGCCGATTTCCCTGCAAATCCTCTACCGCGCGACTTCTTCTTCTCTACAAAATCCCTGTCGCATCTATTTTTCACAATTATGCCACTACGCCGACTCGGTACTAGCACGTCGATACCCTACAAAATATATCATTCGTTGTCCCCCACCACCGTCCTCGCCACCTTTTACTTTATATCTTCACTAATATGTAACTACTCTCTCTCTGTCCTAAAAAACCCACCAACTATCTTCCCCTCCTCATAACTCAACCAAATAGTCATCATTTCTCCATTCTCATCAGTTACCTCCACAACGCCATCCACGTCGGTCCGATCTCCGCCGTTCTTTTACTTTCGAGAGGCGCGCGTCCCCGCAGCCGCCGCGTTATCTCGTATTTCCGCTGCCGTTACTTACGGATGCGTCCCGCCACAAATGACGTGCGTGCCGCATTCGACGACGTTCCGCAATCTATTTGCGACGTGTCTGCGACGATAATCTTCTCGCCAAATTAGTGCAAACGCCTAGTGATCACGGGCAACATCTTCGATAAATTCATTCTCGACACGTATCGACTTCCTCCGTCTTCGCGGAGTCGGCGTCTAAAACCGTACTACAGACATTATAACAATCGTTACAAATGACACGTACATTCATTTTACACATTAAATCGCCTTTAAAACAATAACACTAGCCCGGCACGTCGCGATACAACATTGATGGGCGTCTTCTCCTGCATCGACGAGTATCTTCCCGCATTCGTCAGTGTGGCATTCTTCCCGTGTTCCCGAGCGTCTTCGTCCTCGGTTCCCGAGCGTCTTCGTCCGAACCGCTCTTACTCGCCGACTGTGCGATCCGTCTCCGTTCGTGTCTCCGACTCGTGTCGCCGCTCTCGTCCACAGCTGAAACGGACAAATTACTGTGAAAATATATAAACAATTATCTACCATAACAAATTAGACTATTTTCCAAACAAACTTCATCTAAGTTCAGTCTTTCTACAGTATACCGATACACACTCGCCCCACACAAACATATCTATACACTATTGCCAACTAAAACACACGAGCAAATCCACTGCAATGCTCCGCTGCCCCGCAATTACGTCCCGCGCAAATTACTTCTCCCGCTCGTGCCGACGTCGTGCTCTGCCGTATCTCCGTAAATACCCGCGACCCTGTCGCCTAATACAAAATCAAACTCGGTGCTCCTCCGCCCGTCAGTACGGTGCGCTCGTCGTCGTGTGCCGTCGCTTTGCCGCCGATCGCGAACGTCGTCGCCGCCTCGAATACTTAACGATTATCAAAAAACATACAATATACCTACACTTAACAAAATATTAATCGTACACATTCGTACCGTTAACGACAACTCAAAGAATCTACGAGACGATTGGGAAAGTCCACTCGATCCGGACCGGTGTACTTTACGGCCGAATGTGCGTCGTGCTCTCGACGTCGTACTATTTACGTCCGTAAACCTCTCGCGAACGTAACTTCCGAAGATGTCGCGTGAACATACGCGACGACGGAGATCCGGTACGAGGATAAATGTATCAAAACTATAATGGGTGCTGGCAGTGAACCAAAAACTATACTCCAAAGGAAATATCTCGTATGCATCCGCGTGAAAATAGTGCAACGTGTCGGAGGAGGATCCCTAATTACGCTTTTAAAGGAAGTGGATGTACCCACGCCATCGACGCTCGGCTTCTCTTCTGAGGGAGCGTCCCGTGTACCCGCCTCCGGCGTGCCGCGTTCCCGTTATAACCCGCAACGTGCATACAATACTTGCAGTACAGTATAAAACATAAGAATAAATACATATACCTCATCCTCCATTACAAGCTACTACATTCTTAACCCTTACGCCCGAGGTGAAGGTGCCACAACGTCCATCTACTCTCCCCTTCTTTGTGGGGCGAGAATTCATCTTGTTTCTCGATTTATCCCAATAGAAAGGGAGGGGGAAGTGCCAGCAGCACCCTAACCTATGGCTTATGGGTTAAACTCCCATTTTTTAATAATACTTTTCATATTGTATCCAACACTTTTACACCAGATATGAGACCTTCAATTCTATATCTCTAACCTAAGTTAAGTACTCTCATTATTTTCAATAGCGCCCGAGTCTTATCGTCGGTGACATTTTCGTCTCTCCCTCGTTACCTTTACGTTCTACTCTTTTACTCGTAAATTCCCGTCTCGTTTCCTCTCGGTAACCGGTCGAAACTTCCTCCGATAATTCGTCGACGACTACGCCGCTACCCACGCCGTTAATGATTCGCGGTCGGGTCGACGACGCGCCGCTTAATAAATTCTCGTCTCCCTTTAAAACCTTCCGCTTAGTCTACACAATTCCTACAGAGACGCGCCACGTACGCATTCCTATTCTTCAAAGAACCGTTAAGTAAATACCGTACACTGCGATATGAACATTACGATGCGGCGTCGTCCGAGATTCTTACCCGCGACTCCCGCGGTTCGAGCGGCGTCCTCGGCCGGGGTCCGTCGAGTCGCCGGTCCGCACGAACATGACGTTTCTGACTCCTGTCGGGTGACTGCAAATGAAAAATTAAAGTTAAAAAATATACAAAGTCAATTAGACATGTAAATTATACATGAACCCTTGACAACTAACCCAAATATCTGAATACATTCTCTAAAGACCTGGATACATTTGCCAAACATACACTTTCCATTGGAAAATCTTACATACTTCGGCAGGTATTAGGCAGCTACCAAACCGAGAGATACCGCCTCCGCGGAAAATATTGGAAGCGTGATGTGTCGTCTGCGGTACGTGTCGCTGCTACGTGGCATCCCTAAAATTGTGACCGAGTCCCGGGTCGCTCGTCTGACTTTCTGCCTCCTTAACACGCGATTGCAGGGTCTCAATTGTTTCTCTTACTATTGACAACACAACATAAATATATTGTTCCTCACTTTTGATTTTGTATTTCTTTAAGGTTCTTTAGTATTATTGTTACATATAAACTAGGTTACCCCATATTTATGTGAATATGTTTTATTTTACTTGTGGAATAAAGCGCCGCTTTCAATGCGCACGTTAGGTTTTTTTTTTTTTTACGGACGGTCCCGAAGATACGCCGGAGAGAGCAACGTCGTTTGTGTCGTTGTCTGAGCCTCTCGCATCGTATTTCGTTGATATCCACCAAAAAGGAACACTGTAACTTCAACAATTATTATTCTTACGTTTTCGCCCCGATGTGGGTCGGTGACCCGTGCCCGGGTGGGCTAATTCCCATACAAAAAATTACTTATTATTTATTTATTTGGAACTTTCTATACGTGCGAGCGTCGACGACAAACATTACGTGCGGGTTCGAGCTCCCTCGGTGCGAAATTAATCTGCCGTTATTTACGCGATCTCATTTCTTCGCCGATTCGACGCGTGCCCTCGTTCTACTCCGGGGGTCGAATGGCCTCGGGGAGTCTCGTAGGCCCTTACGGATGCACGTCGAATACCCGACGACGACCCCTCCGGGAACGTCGTCGCGTCGACCTCCGGCACGCCCCCCCCCCCCCCCCCCCCGACGAGAACGCCGCTCCGAAATTTCGACGAGACGTTTCGTCGAACGGCGTTCCGGACTATACCCTCGAAGATGACTGCGAGTGGCCTCGGACCAAACCCCACGCCTCCTGAGACGCGGTCGAGTGAGGCTTCGGTCTACGTGCTCGCCGATCGCCGCAACGTAATACTAATTAAAACGCTGTGCACTGTATGGCAAGTCTACCATACAATGAATCCCCAAATCTGCTGTACCAAACATTCACTTGCCTAAAACGGTTAGCACAAACACATCCACCCAGGCAAAACAGGTGACTTCAATTGACTACTTTTGTTACCGACGACGAAATGTACGGCGGAGGAGCCGCGCGCTCGTCCCGAGCGTTCCTTTATTCGCGGGGCCGTTCCTTAATTTCTGCGACGTCGACGCCCGTCGCGCGAGTCCGGAAGCCCGTCCTCCCAATTTCTCGTACGGCAACTGCCGGAAGCGACCGCCTGCCGATGCCCTCCGGGTCCCACACCACCCAAAAAAACCCACCTAACTTTAGTGAATGGAAAAGTACGTGCCCGAGAGTGGCGTACGAGAAAGGGAGGGGGGACAGATGGTGGGATAGAGGGGTGGAAGGGAAAGATAATAGATGAGGAAAGGAAGAGTGATAAGTAGAGGGAGGGATAGATTAAGCTGGAGGAAGGGAGAAGAGGTAGGTGGAGGGAGGAAGCGATGGTAGGTAGAGGGAACAAGGGAGGAAGGGGTGGTAGGTGGAGGGAGGGATAGATTTAGCTGGAGAAAGGGAGAGGAGGTAGGTGGAGGAAGCAACGGTAGGTAGAGGGAACAAGGGGTGGTAGGTGGAGGGAGGAAGCGATGGTAGGTGGAGGGAACAAGGGGTGCTATGTGGACGAAGGGGTGGTATAGTCGTCAAACTATCCGTTAATCTTTAACGTCGCGTACTCGGAGCTTCCGTCTTCTCCGGTGCCGGAGCGCGTCGCCGCCGTTGTTTTGTGGGTCGACCGTCGGGCAACTTTTAGCATTCTTACTTAATGAAATACTGTACACTACAAATACACGTATAATATGACCTTAAGCTAAAATAACCATTGACTGAGCTTTAGTTATCCTTAAAATAGCATCCATAAAAATACAAAAACGCGTAGGTTATTCTCGACGATTATCTTACGTCGGAGAGCGGCACTCGCCGACCCGTCTCCGGAGCGGCGATCTGCGGTTGTTCCGCGGAGGTCGTTCTTCGTGTCCGTCTCCCGGATCGCGCTTCCGCTGCTGCCGTTGCCCGAGGCGACTTCTTCTGTGGGTTAAGTTTGTGAGGTGAATGCTGCCTGCATTTAATAATTATACTGCACTACATCTATAGAACCATTGCATAGGGTATTATAAATCAATCATAATGCCCTCCTAAAATATCGCGTTGATAATTTTTAATTTGTGTCGTGTACCGGTAAGCGGAGTGTCGAGTAGCCGGAGGTGTGTCCCGGGCCGGCGGTGAGACGATACCCTACGTGATAGAACTACTCTACAATCATAACTGGTCTATTGCTAAAAAATGCAATATACTGCACGCGAGACTAAGTAAACGAGTACTTCTCGCAAACGACGACGGACCGTACGACTGCGCAATAGAGGCCGAATCTCCAGCGGTCGGCGACGGACCGCCCTCGGCGTGCCCGTCGACGGACGCGCGTGATAAAAATCGCCACGACTATTTACTAAACGTAGAAACGGTACGTCGACGACCCGACGGCATCATCGAATATTACGATTGACCTCTCTTCGTCGTCGACGCGTTTACGTAAAATTGTTTCCGGTCCCGCGTACGTGTCGGTTACCGATGCACGTGCGGTGCGACGTCGATGTGACGCGTTTCGCATTCCTAGAGTAATAGCTTTAAACCAAATTCGGACTCAATTAAAGTGGTTTCAATGGAACAATTTACTTTGGTACTTCAGACTAACACAAAATACTAAATAGACCGAGTATACCCAAATGCACCTCGGCCCGTCTCCTACAAAACGTCGTTTTTTGTAGTGTCGCGTTAAAACGGACGCTCGTAAATCGACGTGGCTAAAATTACGAGACGCGAAATGGCCCGTTTACTCTTGATCGGATTCGTGGCAGTTGATGCCAAGGTCTAGAGCTTATTTATTTATCGGTCCTTAACAGTGACTTTCACTTTTTCTCTTATGAAATATCACTAAACTGACTTGGAAGAATATAATTAACATTGCTGGAATTCTTATAAATTTGTGATTACTTTGAATAGAAACATGCTATAGTTCACATACAAATTTTAGTTGTAACTAATTTTATTACAAACGGCTACAAATTTTTATCTCTTCTGCAAAATATACAACGTTTATATTAAAATTATTAGCTGTCTTGTAACGATTTTAGCAATGCAAATTAAATTCACCTAACTTTTGTCTGTGATATTATTTAAGATAGAGCCCGGCGACACCGACGGTTGGCGCCCGGGTCTGTGGCGCGTTTTTACCCGGGTGAATATAATTAACGTTGTTGGAATTCTTGTAACGTACTGATTAATTTGTATATAAACATGCTATAATTTCCACTAGACATAACAATTTTAGTACCCAAATCAAATTAGTACAACAAAACTCCAGCTTTGCACTATGGTCAATTATTTCTTTTAGTATGGTGTGTGCATGTAAATGGATGAAAATAAATGAAGAAATTCATGTAAATCTACCCAAAAATACAGTTGAAACACTTTATATTAGAAAATGTACTACAGTACTGTACACTAATGTACAACAATTTTTATCTCTCGAGCAAAATATGTGACGTTTACATTCGAATTATTGGCTGTCTTGCAAGGATTCCAGCAATGCAAATTATAATCTCCTAACTTTACTCTGAAATATTATGTAAGATAAAAACTGTAAGCCTAAAACCCTGGCTGAACAGATGGGGGAGAGGAGGGAGAGAGTTAAGACGATACATTTGACAGTTTGAGCCGAAGGTCTCTGTGTTTATTTAACAGTCCTACTGAGCTTCTCTCATTTTAAAATGCCAGTGAAATGACCTGGTACAATATAATTAACATTGCTGGGATTCTTGTAACATACCGATTAATTTGAATATAAACATGCCGTAATTTGCACCGGACAAAACAATTTTTGTACCGTAATCAAATTAGTACGAGAACGCTCCGGCGTTGCACCGAGGTCGTTTATTTCTTTTACGTTTCTTTTGTTAGGGTGTGTGCATGTAAATGGATGAAAATAAATTAAGAAATTGATATAAATCTACCCAAAAATACAGTTGACAAACTTTATATTATAAAATGTACTACAATTTTTATATCTTCAACAAAATATATATAATGTTTATATTCAAATTATTGGCTATCTTGCAAGGATTCCAGCTATGCAAATTGTAATCCCCTGACTTTAGTCTGAGATATTATATAAAATAAACACCTTAAAGCATGAACTTTTCACCAATGTTTTGTCTGGGAACACAAGGAGGGAGGTAGCCAGCGAGCGTGGGAAGAAGGGGGAGGGGGGAAGTGAGGTGACAGAGTGTCTTTATTTATTTGAGATAAGATTTGACAGTTGGCGCTGAAGGCCTGCCCGAGTGTTTATTTATCATTACTTCAGAGTGACTGAGCTCTTCTCATAATTTGCCACACAAACGACCTGGTTGAATATAACTTACATTGCTGGGGTTCTTGTAAGATGGTATTTGAATATCTGTATAAACAATCTATATTTGCCATAGACATAACAATTTAAGCACCACGATCGTTTAGTACGCGTACAGTGCGGGTTTGCACTTAGGTCCATTGTTAACCGAGGGACCGCTGTATTGCAGTGTACTTATACTGTACAATATTGACTAAATTCACTAGATAACGTACACAACTAATGGTTGGTAAAACTTGTCGAGTCTCTCGGCACGTGTTAGTGCTTGCGTCTCCCGTCGTGGAAGTCCGTTTTCTCTCGCTTCGGGATGCCCGAGTCCATTTTCTCTTCATCTTAGAGTGCAGTGCACCAGAGACTTCATTATTCCTCAGTAATGACACAGAATTTCAAATTGCAACCCCAATTTGTTGAGGCAACTAGATATGTCCGATTACAGCAAATGTGTTATTGTCAATTTGTAGGTGAAAGATTTTATCCTCAATAGATGTAGGTTAACATTACACCTGGAGGAAAATGCTTACTAAAGCCTAAGGAATGATATTCCTTTAACAAATAACATCTAGCCAGTACGGGAAGGATCGTCGTGTCTCCGTCGGGGGGTCCCGGAGTGGCGGTCCGGCAGGCGTCGCGGAAGTGTTTTTTCGAGGGGGAGGGGGCACGGACGTATATGCTATCGGACGTTAACCGGCGCACGACCGTGTATGTTTTTGAAAGATGCAGATCCTCCGAGGATTCGCATCGTACGTCGCGCGAATTCGGATTGCGTGTCGTAAATGGACGCCGACGCCGTGCCGGTCATTACTGGTGTAATGATTGATTGTCAGACCGAAGCTTACAGCCCACAATTATGTCACATATAACAGCAAGCACACTACAGACCTCGTGGTACCACCACATTCCGGGTTGACACACCTCGGGTCGACCCTAGGGACTTGACCTCGCCGCTAATGACGCGAGTTAGCCGGGTGACCTACAACCTCACCTGGGCAGGACCACACCTGCACACAGCTATCCAGATATAAACAGTTTAGTGATAATTGGTTAGAGGTCAAAAGCCGGTTGGGCCGACCCCACATAAAGGCCCTACAGTCCCGTCCACCATCAATCTGGTTGCTGTCATCTCTCTCCCGTTCGGGTCGTCACTCGGTTCGCTGAGCAGTCACGCACGTCCCCTCCCCGGGTCGGGAGGGGGACTTCCCGACCAGACCGCGGCATCGCCAGCTAAGCGGGTTCTCCCATAGGAGGCAGCCCAGCCAGCACTCGCTGGGCCTACGTCAGGGTACGCGTGAGTCTCGTCGGAACGTCCTAGGGTGAGTTACCTACCGTGGGAAGTGTATTCGTTCGGGTGCGTCCGAGAGTCGGTGTCGAGTAACGTAAAACATAACGTGTCGGTACCCCGATATAATAGTGATATTAATGTGTCCATGTCATTGAGTGAATTAAAGTATCGAAGAGGTGTTTAACAAGTTGTCCCTTTAAGAAGTGATATATGTGTATTGACATGCGAGATAAGATAAGCGTTTTGACGCCGAGTAAATAACATCCCGGCCACGCTGCCAAGTTTCCTATCTTTACATCCCTACTCTCTATTCTTCCTACTTATATGTAATTCTCTTCTCTGTGAGTTTGTCTCATTACACTGGGATCTTACGTCAAATGAACCGAGGAATTGACAGAAAGACGCAACGGGGCGAGAGGTGCAATTATTGGCCTTCGCGACGAGGGTACGCGCAGCGCTCGATAACTCGGCAGAATGGGGCGAGCGAACCCTCGGGCGTCGCGATGGGTTACCCGCCGCTAAACGACGGGCGACGCGCCGATTAAAATCTCATTTTGACGTTAAACCGACACCATTTACGTATCAATAATATTTGGCAGATCCCATTTAGACCGATATATTGTATATTGCTGTAGCTGTTCACTCTAATATCAACTACTATTTGCTCGGTCACTCCTCAAAAATCAGACGTGTCGTCGACGACAATATTGTGCATCTCGGTACGAATGCAACCTTCACTACGACACGGTGGCGAAACGTATGCCCCGAGGTCCGTCTCCGCCTCGCTCGTGACGTTCCAAAACTCTTAGGTTTAATGTATATTCCGATATTTTTGTAATCCTCGGTTGGGGCCTTGCTTCTAACCGGCACGATACATACATTAATATAGCTTAATGAATTTCTTGTTATATTAAAGCACATACTGTACGGTCGTATGTCACACGAGGATGACTCCCTCTCTCGCTTCCCGCCGTCTATGGCTATTGCTCGTATAGTGACCGGATGTACCTGTACCAACTTATGCTGATGCACTGGGGATCACAGCAAAGTATTTCATCTAGAGTTTCAAATTTTACCGCTAGAAAATTCAATCGATACTTTTTGGGGGACCGTACATAATATGAGGGGAACCGTTTTCATTGTAGAAAAGTATCTTGGCTTTTACAATGCGAGTCTATAGGAATATTGATTCGATTTACTGTAGGTTTTTATAAGACACAGTACTCTTATAAACTGGGGAATGCCTGTAGTACTTTCCTAACATTCAAAGTACCACAACAATATTAAATACAATACCACAGACTACTTGAGGTCCAGTAAACTTTATGTCCAGCCAACTTCATTCTAGTTCACATCAGGTCCATTGTAGTCAGTGATGGAGAAAGTGCCTGAAAATATTACTTGAGATAAAGTACTGCACTGTTGATATGTAAAAATTTAAACTATGTACTGTAGTCTTCTTCAAAACTATGCAAATAAAAGTTTAATTTACTCAACTGATTCAAATAAGAAAAAAAAGTATATAAAGTACCACAGCATTTGTAGAGTATCATAATTAATAAACAATGACATTGTGTTTTGAAAATGAAGCTTAAAGTTATTAATATACTGTACTGTACTTTAAAGAAACACACACACATTCAAAATTGGGTATGGGATGAAAAACGTAAATCTGGGCCATATTTTTGAAGTGTCGCGTATCGCCGACGCCAATGGGACGTGACTTTACGCACAAACATTTACATAAATGCCCACTTTTATAGGATTACTGTACAAGTGTACTGAAATACAAGTACCTCTCGGGACCCGACCGGTGCCGGACGCTGGAAATTTCCGGACCGTGGAAATTCGCCCTCTTCCTGGATAGATAGTGACTTCTCTTTACACTTGGAAGCACTAGCACCACTTTCTCTGCTTCGTGGTCTCTTTGAAGACATACTGAAGAGTTAAATGTCGTACAGTAGCTTCTCAAATTTTGCTAGTTTTTACTTCGACGTTTTCTATTTGAATGCACAAAAAAGACGACACATTTAAAACTTTTGACGGTGGAAACTCGAATTTCGACGGGTTTGAATGGCCCGCCGACGTTCGGACGACGTGCACGATCGTGTAAACGGCGTTATTTCTCTTATGTACAAAAGATTCATTATTGTTTATTACTGAGTCTTTTTGATTGAATTAATGTTTGTGTGTGCAAAATGAGCAATACAATTCATTAATAATACGTTCAATATTAAAACGCGAGGAAATGAGACGGCACCGTTTTCGTCGATTACAAAACCGGTGACTGACTGGTTCTACGTATAAAACTGAAGAAAATAAAACCCTGGTTGTAGCTGTAGTAAAATTAATATGGTTCTCTTAAGTAATGTTAATAAATGGAACAATAGAAGTAGCTAACGATAATGGTAAAGAAAAACAGAGATCGCGTATGTGAGTGAGCACGCGTGAAAACATATCGTCATTACTTTACGTAAGAATATGAAAGCGACACTTATTTACTGTTCATATATATTTTAATTAATGTTTGTGTGTGCAAAATTAACAATACAATTTATTACTAATACGTGGAATATTAAAACGCGCGACGAGACGAGACGGCTGCCGGCATTGTTTTGTTAAAGCTTACAAAACCAGTGACTGATTGGTTCTAAATATAAAACTGAAGAAAATAAGACCCTGATTGTAGCTGTAGTAAAATTAATGTAAAAAAATTAATATGGTTGTTTGAAGTAATGTTATTTAATGTTAATTAATGGAACAATATAAGTAGCTAACCGTCAATGGTAAAAAAAAAAGTGAAACTGCGCGTATGTAAGTGCGCACACGTGAAAACATATCGTCATTACTCTACTTAAGAATATGAAAGCAACACTTATTGACTGCTAGAATATATATTGAAGGGTTAAATGTTGTGCTCTGTATAGACAAGCAGAGAGAGAGAGAGCTGCCGGATGTAAACAAACCTTAATTTCCCCCGGCTTTGTTGTTGTTGTTTTTTTACGGGGGTTAGCCCACCCGGGCATAGGTCACTGACCCACATTGGGGCCTGAGGGGCAAAAATTTAATTCTCCTGTAATAATAATAATAATAATAATAATAATAATAATAATAATAATTCAGATAAGTAAAAAAAAAAAGAAGCTGCCTATCTACCTATTGGACAAACTAAAATCGTTCCGGACCACAGAATGCCGGACTAGAGAGGTACAACCTATACTCTAATACACTTGGCTTGTACACCCAATGACACGACGTGAAGTAACGACGTCGGTATTACCTCCCAGCGGCGTTTCTCCGTTTGCCGTTAACGGCGTCGTATGCGAGACCGGACGGGTCTGTACGGTCGAGTGTCCACTTGTCATACCGAGATGTGTTGTTGGTCCTTGAACCTTCCTGGAAATGTGACCAATAGCTATATAATACACAACACTGTAAAACTATTATATTATAGGCAGGGATTATTTCACCGGTGCTCGGCACAATAACCGCCGGTTATTTGACAGATATCTAAAATAAAACTAAATCCTTTTGTCAACAGAAATTATACAATTAAATAATACCATAATGTAATGACTTGTTTAATGCCCCCAACCATCCCGACTACAATCCTATACGATCCCCGCAGGTCCCGGTCAAATGGCCGACGGTTATTTGGCCCAGAATCGTGGTCAAATAACAACTTCGTACACTTATAATAAAAGCACTTGTTTGTTTAATACCACATGGAAAAACTGACTACTCAAATAGGTTAAGTTAGGTTAGGTTGAAATAATCTTGTTCCAATGGTTTTTGATGTATTTTCAACTTTTATGACCTTCGGAAAATAGCTGCACGGCCAAAACGATAATTTTACCGGTTTTTATCTGGATTTTTCCAAATAAATAAATATGATCTTAATTTCCTTAAACTAACAAAAACAATGAATCTTCCAAAGTGAGTTAGACTTTCAACATGAAGGGTTAAAAAAACAACATTGAAAACCCAACCTAACCTAATCTAAACTACCTAACTTCCTGCGATGGACCAACAAAAACCGAATCGGCACACCCGGTTTCGTACACTTCCAATAGTGTTTACATTTCGTGGACGCGACCGACGTAGAACGAAACTGCGACGACGTCGACGAATTCTTATCGTGCAGCCGGGAGAAAGGCACAATTTTGCGGGATTTATTATTTAAATCTCTCTGCTGTGACCAATCAGAGGACAGTGCAAATCTATTGTGATATTTACGCAGGAGCAAAAACTTTTTTCTAGATATATTCAAGCCTCCCTCGTGACCTAAATGTTGAAGACGAGAACCGACTCGCCGACAAAATATTCAAACCCAAAAACAAAACATTAAAGAAATAACTTTTTCTGTTATCATTAGTTAAATACAGCTACTCCTCGACTTCCGACCGCCTCGGTCGTACCAAAATGTTGTCAAATTATGTATTTTTGAATGCCGACATTAGTTATTGCTTTGTGTACCGACGACATTTTCATTTGTAATTCCCTTTAAAATGGCTGGCAAGCGTAAGAGTGAGAGTTTCGTGGTGCCGAGAAGATAACGAGACGCCCATCTATGTACGGTATTATTTTCCCATTTTCGACTTGCGACCCGGTCGCCGGTCCCTAACCCCGTCGTAAGTCGGGGACCGGCTGTACCGTAATGTGCTGGGTATATACAGTATAGCTCTAATGTATATCACTATCTGCAAGAGTTAAGTTGGACTCGCGAACGAGCCTCGGGAACTCGACTCGTCTGTCGGCCGAAAAGCTCCTATATGGTATTGACTTATAATCGACGTGTACAGTCACCCCGCGATAACATCTTTAGCCACGGGGTCGACGTTATTCGAGAATTTCCGACCGACGTTACCCGACCCGTTTCTGAACTGTTCCTAACTCTACTTCTACACCTCCGAGCACAAATGAGTATACGTACATTTTTGAAAGTTACGAATCCTCCGAGGCTTCGGATCGTGCGTTACGCGAATTCTGATTGCGTGTCGTAAATGGACGCCGTGCCGGTCATTAATGGGATCTTACGTCAAATGAACCGAGGAATTATTGGAAAGACCCAACGGGGCGAGAGGTGCTATTATTTGCCTTCGCGACGAGGGTATACGTAACGCTCGGATAACTCGGCAGACTGGGGCGAGTGAACACGTGGCATCGCCGTGGGTTACCCGCCACGAAATGACCGCCGACGCACCGATTTAAAATCTTATTTTGGCAGATTCCATTTACACTGATATATCGTATATTGCTGTAGCTGTTCACTCTAACTTCAACTACTATTTGCTTAGTCACTCCTCATAAATCACACGTGTCGTCCACGACCGTATTCTGCAACTCCGTACGAACGAAACGGTTACTACGACACATCGGTGAAATGTCCGTCTCGGTTGTGATGTTCCGAAACTCTTCCATTTAATGTATACGTATTTCAATGTTATTGTAATCCTCAGTCAAGGGCTTCTTTACATTAATATAGCTTAATGGATTTCTTGTCATAGTAAAGCACATACTGTACGGTCGTATGTCACACGAGGATGACTCACTCTCTCGCTTCCCGCCGTCTATGGCTGTTGCTCATATAGTGACCGGATGTACCTGTACCAACTTATGCTGATGCACTGGGGATCACAGCAAAGTATTTCACCCAGCGTTTCAAATTTTACCGCTAGAAAATTCAATCGGTACTTTTTGGGGGACCGTACATCATTTGGGGGGGAACTGTTTTCAATGTAGAAAAGTATCTTGGCTTTTATAATGCGATTCTATACGAATATTGATTCGATTTACTATAGGCTTTTATAAGATACAGTACTCTTATAAACTGGGGAATGCCTGTACAACTTTCCTAACATTCAAAGTACCACAACAATATTAAATACAATACCACAGACTACTCGAGGTCCAGTAAACTTTATGTCCAGCCAACTTCATTCTAGTTCACATCAGGTCCACTGTAGTCAGTGATGGAGAAAGTGCCTGAAAATATTACTTGAGATAAAGTACTGCACTGTTGATATGCAAAAATTTAAACTATGTACTGTAGTCTTCTTCAAAACTATGCAAATAAAAGTTTAATTTACTCAACTGATTCATATAAGAAGAAAAAGTATATAAAGTACCACAGCATTTGTAGAGTATCATAATTAATAAACAATGACATTGTGTTTTGAAAGTGAAGCTTAAAGTTATTAATATACTGTACTGTACTTTAAAGAAACACGAAATAAACACACATTCAAAATTGGGTATGGGATGAAAAACGTGAATCTGGGCCATATTTTTTAAGTGTCGCGTACCGCCGACGCCAATGGGACGTGACTTTACGCACAAACATTTACATAAATGCCCACTTTTATAGGATTAGTGTACAAGTGGACTGAAATACAAGTACAGGTTGTACCTCTCCGGTTCAGCAACCTCGGGACCCGACCGGTGCCGGACACCGGAAATTTCCGGACCGTGGAAATTCGCCCTCTTCCCGGATAGTTAGTGACTTCTGTTTACACTTGGAAGCACTAGCACCACTTTCTCTGCTTCGTGGTCTCTTTGAAGACATATTGAAGGGTTAAATGTCATACGGTAGCTTCTCAAATTTCGCGAGTTTTTAATTCGACGTTTTCTATTTGAACGCACAAAAAAGACGACACATTTAAAACTTTTGACGGTGGAAACTCGAATTTCGACGGGTTTGAATGGCCCGCCGACGTTCGGACGACGTGCACGATCGTGTAAACGGCGTTATTTCTCTTATGTACGAGAGATTCATTATTGTTTATTACTGAGTCTTTTTGATTGAATTAATGCTAGTGTGTGCAAAATGAGCAATACAATTCATTAATAATACGCTCAATATTAAAACGCGAGGAAATGAGACGGCACCGTTTTCGTCGATTACAAAACCGGTGACTGACTGGTTCTACGTATAAAACTGAAGAAAATAAGACCCTGGTTGTATCTGTAGTAACATTAATATGGTTCTTTTAAGTAATGTTAATAAATGGAACAATAGAAGTAGCTAACGATAATGGTAAAGAAAAACAGAGATCGCGTATGCGAGTGCGCACGAGTGAAAACGTATCGTCATTACTTTACGTAAGAATATGAAAGCAACACTTATTTAATGTTCATATGTATTTTAATTAATGTTTCTCAATTAGTTTTTATTGAATTAATGTTTGTGAGTGCAAAATTAACAATACAATTTATTAATAGTGCGTGTAATATTAAAAAACACGAGGAGACGAGACGGCTGCCGGCATTGTTTTTGTTAAAGCTTACAAAACCAGTGACTGATTGGTTCTAAATATAAAACTGAAGAAAATAAGACCCTGATTGTAGCTGTAGTAAAATTAATGTAAAAAACTTAATATGGTTGTTTGAAGTAATGTTATTTAATGTTAATAAATGGAACAATATAAGTAGCTAACCATCAATGGTAAAAAAAAAGTGAAACTGTGCGTATGTAAGTGCGCACACGTGAAAACATGTCGTCGTTACTCTACTTAAGAATATGAAAGCAACACTTATTTACTGCTAGAATATATATTGAAGGGTTAAATGTTGTGCTCTGTATAGAAAAGCAGAGAGAGAGAGCTGCCGGATGTAAACAAACCTTAATTTCCCACGGCTTTGTTGTTGTTGTTTTTTTACGGGGGTTAGCCCACCCGGGCATAGGTCACTGACACACATTGGGGCCTGAGGGGCAAAAATTTAATACTCCTGTAATAATAATAATACTAATAATAATAATAATAATAATAATAATTCAGATAAAAAAAAAAGCTGCCTATCTACCTATTGGACAAACTAAAATCGTTCCGGACCACAGAATGTCGGACTAGAGAGGTACAACCTGTACTCTAATACACTCGGATCGTACGCCCAATGACACGACGTGAAGTAACGACGTCGGTTTTACCTCCCAGCGGCATTTCTCCGTTTCCCGTTAACGGCGTCGTATGCGAGACCGGACGGGTCTGTACGGTCGAGTCTCCACTTGTCGTACCGAGATGTGTTGTTGGTCCGTGAAGCTTCCTGGAAATGTGACCAATAGCTATATAATACACAACACTGTAAAACTATTATATTATAGGCAGGGATTATTTGACCGGTGCTCGGCACAATAACCGCCGGTTATTTGACAGAGATCTAAAATAAAACTAAATCCTTTTGTCAACAGAAATTATACAATTAAATAATATCATAATGGAATGACTTGTTTAATGCCCCCAACCATCCCGACTACAATCCCATACGATCCCCGCAGGTCCCGGTCAAATAGCCGACGGTTATTTGGCCCAGAATCCGGGTCAAATAACAACTTTGTATTAAATATAAACATTACTTATTAGTTTAACACCACACGGAGAAACCGATTACTCAAATAGGTTACGTAAAGTTGAAATTATCTTTTTCCAACGGTTTTTATGGATATTTTGAACAATTATGACTTTTGGAAAATAGATACACGGCCAAAACGATAATTTTACCAGTATTTATTTGGATTTTTTCTAATAAATTTATATGATCTTAATTTCCTTACACTAACAAAAACAATGAATCTTCCAAACAAAGTTACTTTCAACATGAAGGATTAAAAAAAAACAGTGAAAACCCTACCTAACCTAATCTAACCTAAACTAAACTACCTAACTTCTTGTGATGGACGAGCAAAAATTTAATCGGCATACCCGGTTTCGTACAGTCCAATAGGCGTTTACATTTCGTGGACGTGACCTACGTAGAACGAAACTGCGACGATGTCGACGGGTTCTTATCGTGCTTCCGGGAGAGACGCACAATTTGGCGGGATTTATTATTTAAATCTCTCGCTCGAATTTCACACAATCTGCTGTGACCAATCAGAGGACAGTGCAAATCTATTGTGATATTTACGCAGGAACAAAAACTTTTTTTCTAGATATATTCAAGCCTCCCTCGTGACCTAAACGTTGAAGACGAGAACCGACTCGCCGACAAAACATTCAAACACAAAAACAAAACATTAAAGAAATAACTTGTTCTGTTATCACCAGTTAAATACAGCTACTCCTCGACTTACGACCTACTCAACGTACCAAAATGTTGTCAAATTACCTATTTTTTCCAGTCCCGACGTTAGTGATTGCGCTGTGTACCGACAAAATTTTTGTTTGTAATTCCCTTTAAAATGGCTGGCAAGCATAAGAGTGAGAGTTCTCGTGGTGCCGACAAGATAGCATCCGATCGCATCTAGAGAAATGCAAATTAATCTACGACTCTCAACATGGGTTTACAAAGGGAAAATCTTGTCTAACAAATCTGTTAACGTTTTTTAGGAAAGTCTTCAAGGTAGTAGATAATGACGAAAATTACGATGTTATTTACTTAGACTTCAGCAAAGCATTTGACAGAGTACCGCATCAGAGGCTTCTGAGAAAAATTAAGGCTCATGGTATCGAGGGGAAAGTTTTAAATTGGATAAAATTATGGCTCACCGATAGAACGCAGAGGGTCAGCGTAGATGGTGTTAAATCTGAGTGGGGCCGTGTAACCAGTGGGGTTCCCCAGGGGTCAGTACTAGACCCACTCTTGTTCATAATCTACATAAACGATTTAGGTACTGGGATCAGCAGTGACATAAGCAAGTTTGCGGATGACACCAAAATAGGGCGGCAAATTAATTCAGGGCAGGATGCAAATGCATTACAGGAGGATCTAAATAAACTGCAAGGGTGGTCTGAAAAATGGCAAATGAAATTCAACACCAGCAAGTGCAGCGTACTTAATATTGGAAAAACAAATACTTATAATGTATACAGCCTGAACAACATCAACCTAGAGAAGTCGACTTGTGAAAGAGACCTAGGGGTACTTGTAAGCCCGGACCTACGGCCTAGAAAACAGTGCGTTAATGTTCGAAATAAGGCAAACAGAGTATTGGGTTTTATATCTAGAAGTGTAAGTAACAAGAGTGCAGAGGTCTTATTGCAACTATATCTTGCGCTAGTTAGGCCGCACCTCGATTATGCGGTTCAGTTCTGGTGCCCCTATTATAGAATGGATATAAATTCACTAGAGTCGGTGCAGCGAAGAATGACAAAAATGATTCCGGGACTTAGAAACCTTCCATATCAGGATAGGTTAAAGAAACTTAACTTGCATTCCCTGGAAAGACGAAGAGTGCGGGGAGATATGATAGAAGTATTTAAGTGGGTGAAAGGAATCAATAAAGGGGATATAGATAAAGTTCTTATAATATCAGAGCAGGATAGGACTCGGAGCAACGGATTCAAGTTGGATAAGTTTAGGTTTAGGAGGGAGATAGGAAGAAACTGGTTCACAAATAGGGTGGTGGACGAGTGGAACAAGCTTAGCAACTTTGTAGTAACTGCGGGAACTCTGGAAAGTTTCAAAAGGAGGCTGGATAGATTCATGGATGATAGAGAGTGGTAGTAACTCTCGACAGGAGCTGCCATGGACAGGCCAACCGGCCTATTGCAGACTCCTTATTTTCTTATGTTCTTATGTAAGAAGAATTGACACCAGTTTTAGATTTTCTATGTACGGTATTATTTTCGACTTGCGACCCGGTCGCCGGTCCCTAACCCCGTCGTAAGTCGGGGACCGACTATACAGTAATGTGCTGGCTATATACGGTATAGCTCTATTGTATATCATTATCTACTGTACAAGAGTTAAGTCGGACTCGCGAACGAGCCTCGGGAACTCGACTCGTCCGTCTGTCGAGAAGCTCCTGTATTGGCTTATAATCGACGTGTAAGGTCACCCCAAAATAATATCTTTAGCCACGGGGTCGACGTGATTCGAGGCTATTCGACCAATGTTACACGACCCGTTTCAGAACTGTTGCTAACTCTACACCTCCGAGCACGAATGAGCATACGTATGTCTTTGAGAGATGCGAATCCTCCGAGGCTTCCCATCGCACGTCAAGCGAATTGAGATTACGTGTCGTAAATGGACGCCGACGCCGTGCCGGTCATTAATGGGATCTTACGTCAAACGAACCGAGGAATTATCGGAAAGACGCAACGGGGCGAGCGAACCCGCGGTATCGCGACGGGTCGGCCGCCACGAAACGACCGGCGACGCGCCGATTTAAATTCTTATTGTGACGTTAAACCGACACCATTTACGTATCATTGATATTTGGCAGATCCCAATTAGACCGATATATTGTATATTGCTGTAGCTGTTCACTCTAATATCAACTACTATTTCCTCGGTCACCTCTCACAAATCAGACGTGTCGTTGACGACTATATTCTGCAACTCGGTACGAATGAAACCGTCACTACGACACGGTGGTGAAATGTCCGCCTCGAGGTCCGTCTCGGTTGCGACGTTCCAAAACCCTTTCATTTAACGTATATTTTGATATTATTGTAATCCTCGGTTGGGGCCTTGTTTCTACCCAGCACGATACATACATTAATATAGCTTAATGAATTTCTTGTTATAGTAAAGCATATACAGTTGTATGTCACACGAGGATGACTCCCTCGCTACCCGCCGTCTATAGCTGTTGCCGATATAGTGAGCGGGCGTACCGACTTATGCTGACGCAATGGGGATCGCATCAATGTATTTCATCTAGAGTTCCAAATTTTACCGCAAGAAAATCTATCGATAGTTTTTGGGGGACCGTACATAATTTGGGGGGAACTTATTTCATTGTAGAAAAGTATCTTGGCTTTTATAATGCACGTCTATAGGAATATTGATTCGATTTAATATAGGTTTTTAAGGCATAATACTCTTATAAACTGGGGAATGCCTGTAGAACTTTCCTAACATTCAAAGTACCACAACAATATTAAATACAATACCACAGAGTACTTGAGGTCCAGCCAACTTCATTCTAGTTCACATCAGGTCCAAAGGTTCAGGTCCACTTTAGGCAGTGATGGAGAAAGTGCCTGAAAATATTACTGAAGATAAAGTACTGCACTACTATGTAAAAATTTAAACTATGTACTGTAGTCTTCTTCAACACTATGCAAATAAAAGTTTAATTAGCTCAACTGAATCATACAAGTAGAAAAAGTAGCACAGTATTTGTAGGGTAACATAATTAATACTGTAACAATGAAATTAGGCTTTAAAAACGAAACTAAAAGTTATTAATATATTATACTGTACTGTACTTTAAAGAAAATAAAAATAAACACATTCAAAATTTGGTACGGGATGGAAAACGTGAATCTGGGCAATATTTTTGACGTGTCGCGTACCGCCGACACCGATGGGACGTGACTTTAGACACAAACATTTACGTAAATGCCCACTTTTATAGGATTACTGTACAAGTGCACTTAAATACAAGTACTCTAATGCACTCGACTCGTTCGCCCGACGACGCGACGTGAAGTGACGACGTCGGTCTCGCCTCCCACGGGTCGGCGGCGTTTCTCAGTTAACGGAGTCTGAGCTTGCCGTGGAGATGTGTTGTTGGTCCTTGAAGCTTCCTGGAAATGTGACCAATAGCTATACTATAATAAACAACTGTGTAAAACTATTATATTATAGGCAGGGGTTATTTGACCGGTACTCGGCACAATAACCACTGATTATTTGACCGAGATCTAAAATAAAACAATACTTTTACCCACAGAAACTTCTACAATTAAATAATACCAAAGTGTAATGACTTGTTTAATGCCCACAATCATCCCGACTACAATCCCATTAAAATCGTATGCGTACGATCCTCGCAGGTCCCGGTCAAATAGCCGACGGTTTATTTGGTCCAATAACAACTTTGTACACTTATAACAAAGGCACTTGTTTGTTTAATACCACAGAGAGAAACTGATTTCTCAAATCGGTTAGGTTGAAATTGGGTTTTTCCAATAGTTTTTGATGTGTTTAGAACGAGTCCGACCTCGGCGCTTCGCCAAAACTACAATTTTCCGAGTTTTTATTTTGTTTTGCTTCTTCTAATAGAAACGTGTGACCTTTATTTCCTTTAACACTAGAAACAACAACAACAATCATTCTTCCAAACTGAATTACACTTTCAACATGAGAGGTTAAACAAAATTGAAAACCCCATCTAACCTTTTGTGACGGACACACAAAAAATGAATCGACACACCCGGTTTCTTACGCGACGCATCGCGGTTACATTTTGTGGACGTGACCAAAATAGGACGAAGCTACGACAATATTGACGGATTCTTATTGCACTAGCGGGCAAAAACTTTTGCGCAATTTAATATTTAAATTTCTTTCGTTTCAATTTCACATTCTCTGCTCTGACCAATCAGAGGACAGTTCAAATCTAGTGAGAGATTTATGCAAGTGCAAATTAGTTTTTAAATGTATTCCAGCTTCCCTAGTGACCTATAAATGCTAATGACTCACTGACAAAACATTAATGAAATAACTTCTTTCATCAGTTAAATAAAGTAACCTTTATATATTATTTGAAGTATTAAGGGATAGGAAAGGTTAGGTTAGGATTTCTTTCTTTTTTTCTCAGAACACCAATACCACCAAAAGTAGTTTTTCGATTTGGTTCATATTTTCCATAGGTGTTCTTACTATAATATTTTAGAAGAGGCGAAAACTTTTTATTTTAATTAAAATCACTTTTTTCTTTATTTTTCATATGATCTTAAATCACCTGTAGTGGGCAAGGGATGAAGGTTGGAGGAAATGGGGGTAAAACACTGAAAAACAGAGCGGGCGACACTAAAATGACGTCTCCGCGCTCTGCGGCGAATAATTACATTTACCGTAAGGACTCCGAAAAATTTGCCGTTCCGTGTTTGTTTATAGCCGACTCGCAGAGTCCGAACCTACTCTTGCATCCACAAAAATACAAATTACACCGTGACGCTTCTATAAAGTTGCTTTAGTTGGTACCAGATATCAAAATAAGTACTTTGTTTAATATGGCAAGTCCACCCCCTGGCTAGGAAGTTAGGTAAGGTTAGGTAAGTCGCTTTGACTGGTTATATTACATCAGATTATACAGTATTAGCATCTAGCAAATGTCACCTCTTCAAATTCTATAACACCACCACCTGTGGAAAAAATTAACAAAATCAAACTCGTCCCGGTAACCGAGGTCATATCTCCATAACGGCTAATTTATATCAGAAATGAAGGTTAGAATTGCTCGAAACACAAAATACACTAGGGAAAACCTATTTTTGCCATTTCACTTGTCACTAAACGAATCTCGGGAATTTTATAATTGCAATCAGTAATTTTGACAATTCTAAGACAATTTTCTTCAATAACATTTCTGGAACAAAATACGTTTAAGCGAGATATTTCACAGTTTATCATGTATGTCTGTTCATGGCGGTACACACCCAGGTTAGTTTAGGTTTGGTTAGGTTAAATCCAAAACTTTTCCGATGGGTTTTTGTGCGTTTTGAACACTTTTTACCGCACTTCTTATAGCTCTAGTTTGTGAGGGGCAGGGTGGTAAATTTTTTACAAGTGGACAACCATTGACTTTTTGTTGAACAATGTGTTTTTCCAATAGTTTAGACGATGTTAAAACACGTTCCTTCTACGACGTTTTCCTCAGAAATGACTTAAAATTACCTAATCTCCCTGCTATATTTAAGTCATTTGTGAAGGAAACGTCACTGAAGAAAAGTGGGTTAATATTGGTCCGTTGGCTGTCCGCAGGTTCCCGCCGTGTTTACCCGAGGTTATACTCCTAACTCGTCTCCTCCTCGTAGGTTAGGTTAGGTAGGTTCTTTGGTACGAGAATTAGTTTTTGGTGTACTTTTGGTATTTTACTCAAATTTGACCTCTATTTCATTGGCAAAATTCGCAGTTTGTTAAAATTGAAAATGTTCTTTTTTTTTTGCAAAACACGTTACTTTACAAAAGAAAAGGCCACATTAGAGTAAAACACTGAAAATTCTCGAAAAATAAACATATTCTCATACAAAACCCGATGACAGCCAATGGACGAATATTTACCTAAACTGTAGGAACAACACATTGATCAACAACTCCATGGTTGTCCACTTATATTAATTCACCAGGGGCTTATCTTAAAACTATTGATTTGCGCCACAAATGAAGGTCAAATTCGTTCATAACATCAAAAACCACCGGAAAAACATACTTTAAACTTTGATGTCATATAGTGGCAACAAGTGAAAATATACCAATACAGTACTTCACCAGATGACCCAGCACAATTAACTAAATTAACCATTAAATACACTCAGTCTAACCATAATAATTCTCCAATAACTTCTTAGTATCATTAATGTTAAATATCTGGTATAATATTATGAAGAAATGTCTTACCGATGCCTTAGGACGATATTTTCGGGGCTGTCAGATCGTGGTACACTTGGTCCGTCCTCCACCTTCTTCCTCTGTCTTGTGGCTCCAGCTGGTGATGGATCCATGAACCACCAGACGAGAAACTCTCTCCTGTACCCCGTGATGAAGGTTTAGTAGTGCTGTTGACTCATAGATGGCGCTCACCTCCAACTCTCCCCTGTACCCGTGATGAAGGTTTAGTAGTGCTGTTGACTCATAGATGGCGCTCACCTCCAACTCTCCCCTGTACCCGTGATGAAGGTTTAGTAGTGCTGTTGACTCATAGATGACGCTCACCTCCAACTCTCCCCTGTACCCCGTGATGAAGGTTTAGTAGTGCTGTTAACTCATAGATGGCGATCACCTCCATATCATTCCTTATCTTATTACTTTTTTACGTTGAATATATAAAACAGCCATTTGAATAATCATTTATTAACATTTACATAAAACTATGTTAGCATGTAATAGAGTCTGTGAAAATAAAATGATTTTTGGTGTGAAATAACTGAAAACATTAAGATTTCAGTAATTTAACAAGAAAGAAAATGTGCCTTCGTTGTTGGGGGACTACAGAAACTTCTACGTCTTGGAGGAACTAAAGTAAATTATAGATCTATTATATATATACAAACTTTGAAGTATTCTCACCACATTCATTAACAATACTGTACGTTTGTAAAGCCTATATGTTGCTGGTACTTATATACTGCCTGGAATACTTAAATACTGCTGGTTCACTTAAAGGGTGAAACTTTTATTATTTAGAATCAGTGAGAAGTTGAACCATTTTTATTGTTACCAATACTTGTCACGATGTTGTCAAATAAGGCTTTGAGACTCTATGGTTTGCTTGAAAGGATAAAGGCAGTTGCTTACACTTTTAAAGAGGCCAATGAATTCCATAGTAGATTTAGGAATGTATAGAAGGAACCCAGCCAGACATTTATTGAATTAGTTTATTTTATTACTAAGCTTAAAGACTTTTGAATTATTAAATGAGCTTATTATGAGTCACAATTACCTAGAGATTCATATGTGTATTTCTGTGAAAGTGACAACTGTAAAGAAACTTCCAACTTTGATAATTATTATATTTTTATTCATAGTCTTTCACATAAAAGTCAACTGTGATCTGTTTTTTGAATTTTTGATAAATATCGCATGACGAATTCTACGGCTTTCTATGGGCGGCCAAACACAGACACCACCGTAAAGCCGCTAATGGTTGTTACGCCTCTTGAATTCCCAGTAAAACCACATTCATTAATCTCTAAAGTGAAAAATTAACAAGTTAGAAATTAAAAAACAGTAAAATTGACAATAGCAAGACGATAACCAACACATAGTGAAGTTTTATAGAAAAACATTAAATAAATATGAAATGTCTTAAACAGTTGTGATGTGGTGGTTAGCCTAGTTAAGATTTTCCAAAGCTCCCCCCCCCCTTCCCCCAACACACCGTCGCCCTTAAATACCCTGAAAGCTGTGGCAGGAGGTCAGTACTGCTCGTAACCCAACAGAAGTTGTATTACAAGACCCGTGGTTATACATGTCGTCGTTCTTCAGTTGTTGTTTTTAATTCACTTGAGTATATTAATGTTTTTGTCTTGGTTAATGATGTGTTTGCTGAATTATTTATATTTGTTTTAACTTGGTAATATATTAATATAACTGGTGAGCTATTACTATTTGTGATTTAACTTGTAATATACTTTTGCATTTAACCCCCCTTTATTTCTTTATTTCAGACGCGTGAGATCTATCTGGAGCAAGTACTAGCCTTGTTTCGGCGGCGGGATAAATTTAGTCCAGGTTCCGGTGAAAATCGTCCACCCTACCTTAGTCATGTGGACAAACCCAGCCCAACTAGTGAAGACTTGTTACTTTTGTGCTAGTTTAGGTATATAATATACGTGTTTGCACATTAAATTTCAATATAACCATGTACTATTTTTTGACACTTCTCTCTTGGGTCGATTTGTAGTTTAAACCAACCACTGCTTTAGAGTTAAACCATCCGTATTATGGGTTGATTTTGATAATTTTAAGATTTAAGTTTCCCCTCTTGAATTGCATACGCCCTATCTGGTTAAATTGCATACGCTTGTAGTGGATTTCTCCCCTACAAACGCTGTTTGTCGCTGCCTAGCCGACCCCACCAATTCCCCAGTGTATTCCTCGTGGTCTAGGTCAACCAGTGCCGCCATACATCACGGAGCGGGGGTCAACTACTAAACCATGCCTTCCCCCCCCCCCCCCCCGGCTGTTTAAGACCTGACCTCGTGGTGACCTGCATCTTTCTACCTACACCAACCAGCCAGCAACACCTCCACCTGCCTGGTGGTCTTCGCTCCCGCTGGCGAGCATGGCGACCCACAAGCTGTCTTTCTCTGAGCGTCATCACCAACCAGCTCTCTACATCACGCTTGTAACCACACTGCCTTCCCAGCACCAAGCTGCATTGTACGTCCAATACAACATGTATACAGAGCACATAGTGAGTTTCCTTTCTCCATTCCATCCTGTGTGTGAATCAAACATCTTGAACCCCCCACACGTTTCCTGGTTAAATTGCATGCACTATACCGGGTTAAATAACTTCAGTTAAAACTAAACATTAAATAACCTACCTCCCTCCAAGGAACATCAAGAGCAGTATGGGCAACTCTTAATGTTCTCAGGGTAGATGATCCTTAATGATACTCCCAGCTCCATACAACCACTCGGTAGCTTCAAACAATTTGTGGTGTGAACAGGGCCGGCGCTACCCACTAGGCGATCGCCTTGGGCGCCAACATCTGGAGGCGCCACAAATTCAGGGCAAACTTGGATAAAATTAAAAATGAAGGGATAACTGTGGTGGAGGCGTGGAGGGTCGGAACAGGATGTTAGAAGGGTGGGGGGGGTCGGAGGGAAGCGAGGGTAGGTAGCCGACTGTGTTTTCATTTTTTAATATTATTCGTTAACCTCCCGGAGGGACTAACCCGGGTCCTTATCTTTGGCGGCCTGGAGAACTGTCGAGCAGTGACCTGAAGGCTGACATCTGAGAAACCCTTCTCTCAACCCCACCATCCCCTCCCCTTCCCTGTCTTTGTCGGGATGAGGCAAGGTTACATGACCTCTGAAGTTTACGTCAAGAATTTATTGACTTAATGTAATAACAATAATAGGTTATTTGCATGGGTTTAGTAATAAAGCCACAAGATGAAAACAATGTAGTAATGGGTTACTGTACCTACATTAGCTTATCAAAACTTTCAAGGGGGCGCACATCTAAAAGCTTGCCTAGGGCGCCAAATCATCTTGCACCGGCCCTGGGTGTGAAGCTTTCGTTCATCAGAAACTTAAAACCTGATCAAATGGAATCTCTATCCTCGAGCTAATATCACTTTCTAATTGGTTCTCTGCCATGGACTTGATAAATTTAATATGCCTTGTTAGTGGGTCGTGTATTGTTTCTACCCTTGGTCAAACCTGCCGGTGTAAACTCCCACCTGGTCCTGTAGCTCGTAAAAATATGGAAGCTTAGGCAGCCGAATTTTCTAACGACACTGTGGTCGTCTCCCAATATGACTCTTTCTAAATGCTCTGTTAATTCTTCTAGTCTTTGAATCTTCAGTGTACTCTCCTCTTAATAGTTTCCATCTAATCGGCATACTCAGGAGTACCTACCTATCTTGGGGGGGGGGGAGGCGCGCGCGGATTCCCACCATCTTCTGGGGGCAGAATCCTAATGTTTCTACGAAGAATTCTACCCTCTTTAGGGAGGAATCCTATGGTCTTCTAGGGGGGAAACCTACAATATATGGTTCTTAAATTTGCATGGAGAACAACTACGGTATAATGTATGATTACATGTAACCCCTTTAATGAATGAATACTTGATGATTGGAGTAAAGAAACTTAAACGAAAAGTATAGCTATATTTACAAATGCTTACCACTAATAACAAAGACAAAGCTAATCACATGAACATTCTAAGTTACTCTAAGGTGGCCAACATCACTGACAACTAAATAAATACGTTTCAAGAACAAAAATACAAAGCACAAAATACATATGCTTTAAGAACAGCGTCCTTCAACGCATCATATTGACAAGCTTGATCATCGGTAAGGTTTTTACTCTACCTAAGAATGCTGATTGAACTAGAATACTCCACTGTGAAATAGGCCAACTCAACTGTTTGGCAATTTCTCGAATAAGTTAGAAATTTTCAGGCTCATTCTCATCAAAACAATGTACTAATTTAACATGTTTGGGAGCATCAAAAGTAGTGGCTTGTGAAGTGTTTGAACTGGAAATTTGATTGCTTAGAAAATCCCTTTCCTTTTCCTCACTTTCCGAATGTTTTATAGCCAATTAATGTGCTCTCTGAGCCTTCCTATCATATATCTTAAGTTTCACCGATTCACTAGTACCTTCTTCACACAAATATAAAACACTAAGTGATAACTCGGCACTAACCCAATAATCAAGGGCATTATTTTTAATCTGCTTCAGTTGCACATGCTCTGTACTCCACTTTATATAATTTAGCAGAGCTATCCAATCACCTTTCTTCATGTTTACATCAATCAGTTGTTTCTTGGGTTATTAGTAAATCCATTAACATTAAACTCCAGGGTTACAAGTGAATCAACTGTTGGACCAAATAATTCAAAATCCGGGAGAGACGCCCCTAGGGGGGGCTCCCCGCAACAGTGGCGGTCCCAGGGGCTCTCTCAGGGACAGCGGCATCCCCAGGGGCCCTGGCAGGCGGGGGGGGGGGGGAAGAGGGGGAGGAGAAGTTAAGTGAATGGAAATGAAAAGGGAGGGAGGGAGGGGAGGGGAGAGGAGAGGAGGGAAGGGAAGGGAAGGGAGGGAGGGGAAGGGAAGGAATGGAGTTGTTTTACAATGGGTAGAAATATTAGTATTGTTATAGTGAGCGATCAGTACGTGGTGGTATGGGCTGCATGCGGTTGTGGTGTTTAAACTCCTTGATACACTACCCGTTCAGAGTAGTACTGTTGTTGTGGTTGTGTTATGGTTGGTACACATATAATATAATTGGACTTTTAGTAACAAAACCCAATTGAAGTTTCTTGTTTTAATATAAAAGGATTATGTTTATAATTCCTGAGTGTATATCAACCGTAAGTTCCACTATTTAAGAGTGAATGAGAAACAGGACGGCGTTTGTGTAATATAAACGTGGATCAACGTCCGTTCGATATTAGTTGGTTTGAGAACGGCATGGGTAAGTCGTTCCCCCTCGAGGGAAGACGGAGCCATCCTCTGCGGCTCTCAAATAACGTCTTCCTCTAGTCAAGGATATCAAACTACTGCCCGCTTTAGGTGGCCAGGAGCCGGCTACTTTATGCCTTTACTCAGCATAGTATGACGCAGCTTCCTTTGGGCACACCTTATCATGGGCATTGAACATGTCACCTCATAGCCAGTGGAAAGTTACAGAGGGTGAATCTGAATATAAATCAGATGTAAGTAACCCATTTATATAATACTGTACTTCTGTTGATGAGACAGGGGCCATTACATGGTTGTTGTGGTTGTGTTGTGGTTGTTGTGGTGGTTGTTGTGTTAACAGTATAAGTGCCAAGATAACATGTAGACATATACAGTCAACCCTCACTTTAGGCGGTTAATGTAACCCACAGGGTGCCGCGGAAAGTGAGGAACGCTTAAAGTGAATAATATAACATATGGGATTAATTGAAATAGAGTCCGGGCCGACCCCCAAACTCCACTTTTTGACGACACACAACTATGTTGTAGTAAAAATATTATCTTAACTTGATGATGGTATGCACAAACAATTAATAATTAAGAGAAATATCAATAATATTAGGTTTTCAAATACTTACATTAGTAGAAAAGATGGCTGGGCACACGGGGATGGGCGGTTGGTTCCGAGGCAGAGGGCAGATTATTGGCCCTCACCTGTATCACTTGTATCAATTGTATCACTATCCACCATAGAGGCTTGCAGGGCCTCTTTGTCAAACCCCTCAAAGTCCATAGCTTCACTACAATTATCACTATCACTGACTTGGGCCGGCTGTGGTGGGTGGCGGGTGAAGAACTCGGTAATGTTTTGATGACTGGGCGACCTTGTGCGCACCATGCTCGCGCAGCTTACGCAACATGGCGGATGGCGGGAGGTGTGAATCCAAAAATGGCGAGGCTCACCAGCCGCTCTCCGCGTAAAAGGGTACACGCACCGCGGAATGTGAGCATTCCTGTTTCGGCAGGGTACCGCGTAAACGTGGAAACGCGGAATGTGGGACCGCGGAATGTGGGACCGCGTAAAGCGAGGGTTGACTGTACAGTATACACAAGTACTTGTTCATATCCTCAACTTACAGAGACAGACAGGCACACAAACAGAGACAGACAGAAAGTCAGATCAGCAACCTGGGACTTGGTCACATATGGCAGCAGGGTCTACCATTAGACAACACATTAAGCTTCCCATACCTTCCCAGGCGGTAGTACCTCCCTGTTTGGTAGCTGCCTACTACACTACACTACACAACACAACTGTATGTACACAAGAGGAATATTATCAGTTTTGGACTAATTTACATAATGCAGGACTTGAAATAAAAGCTTTTTTTTTCAGATTACAGTAACTTTATTATGTACAAAAGTCAATTATAAAATATTTCCTTTTGGCAAATACGGAATCAGTGAGGACGATAAATTATAAATACGGTACACATTTACAGAAACGTCATTCCTTGATCCTCCGTACTTCTGTCTCAAACGGCAAAGTGACTTCGTCGTCGCTACGTTCGCATAGTAACCTTTGCTACTATTGGGTACGGTACATAAGATGGAGTAGTCATGTGATGAGTATGGGGTTGTTGGCATTGCAGGGGTAAGGATATTGTGTCACTTTCTCCATTAATAAAACTGTGTGGGTGGTGGTCATTTGCAGCTATTCTGTATAATACATAAATATTCTCACACCAGCGGAGTGAGTGAAACTAAATTGCAAGCCAGCAATATTCCTGCAGAGAAATTACCACCATTCATTTTCTTCATCATCTTTGCACTCATATTACCCTGATAGTCCTCAATTTGTGAAAAAGTTATTGTGGCATTTTTCTACTGGAATACTCTATTATCACCAGGGAGTGGCATATGAAGGGTCGGTGTACGAGACGCGGGGCTATTCTACGGTACGGAACTTTTACGATGGGATCGGCAACTGTGCTCGTCGGAGATGTGTTTCGTTATGACTCGTACCACTTTTCCTCCTCGCATAAGGAGTACAACTTGAAGCCACACTGAAACCATGACTTGGCACACATCAACAGATCTCATCACTGCTTAATTACTCACTTATACAGTGGTTAGGATTCGTGGTGTGAGAACTCGTTCGCCGAAAAAAAATTGTAGGTCGTCGTCAAAATACATTTATGGGCCAAAATGAGAACAGAGCTGGAGACAGACAAATTGTATTTCATCCTACAATTTGCAACAACAACCTTTTCTGAACACTAATGTTACTCTAAACCAGTAATGTGTTTACATTCTAAGTTATGGGTAGGATTGTTGAGGGTCAGTATATTATGGAACACTAAGGATCTGGCACTGAGGGACTTTGATGAGAGCAGAGGGGGAAGGGGGTTGTAAGTACATATTCCTGGGGCCGAACACAAGTCCGAGCAGAAGTCGCCAACTACCTCGTGGTGAAATACGACAAACTCTTAAGTTGCACATTTCGACTTGAAATGGGTATTGCCACAGTAGTCAGTCAAAGGCTTCAACTCTTTGATGTGTGTAAGACTAGTCCACTGTTGGTATTATTACTAATTTATTTGCTATAGACTTGTGATATGGTGAAAGGAGCACTAAGACATTACCCTAATGGAGATGATTCGAGTTCAATCGGTAAGTACAGAGTAGGGGTGTAACCCACATGTGCATATTTCATTCACATTATTGTTCATTGTGCTTACACAGTGTTCAATGAAAACAAATACTTTTGATAAACAGTTTGGTAAATGAACTCATTAATATATACAGGGGGATCTAAAGGTCCCTGTGCACCTAGAATAATTAACAACGTAGTTATTTACCTTGTACGACTTATAACGACGTAGGTACAACGAGGTACAATTAAATAGGTCGTTATTGCAGGTGCACAAGGACTTTCTGATCACCCGGTAGTATCCCAAACCATACATTAACATGGGATTTATCATAATAACAAAACATATGTTAACTTTATATGCAGTTAACAACACATTCAGCAGTACAGTATACAGTACCTTATCAGCTGCCCACACTTGTTTTTTTTTTAATAACTACGGTCTATTAATGAAAATTCTTCATCAATTTAACTGTTAAAACAATGCAAAACTATTAAAAAATTATCTACCAAAATGGAAGGTGTACATTAAATATTGGCAGTGATATAAAAATGTTGCATTGATGTGAGAATTGAGAACCAAAATTAAGAATCAAGCAATCTGGATGATGTTCAGCCATCTCTCTCCTTCTTCATCCATGAACATAGTCACAGGATCAACTCTTCCAATAATCAGAAATCGCATATGAAGGAAAAAATTGGGGGCATTATGGAACATGGACATATTTCTAATTCAGCCTTAATTAAAAGAAAAAGCACTATGTGAAAAATAGACCTACATACAACCACTACTGCTGCTATGGCATAGTACAGTTACCAGTGACACAAGATACTATGTACAGTCCTCTAAAGTGGTTCACTGATATGGGTACATTCAAGATAAAACTTTGAGTGTACTGTACATTAACTGGTCGAGTCGTGTAGAAGCACTTCACGCGACCGCAACACGGGTTATCACGCGAAGGATTGTATACCTATTATTTTTCTCTACGATGTACATTATGCTGCCACACACGGCAAACATCGTCATCTAGACCCGGTCAAAATTCAGGCATTGGCATGAACAGCAATACGGGAGAAGTGTTTTATACGTTTGAAAAAGTGTGATTTATCAAAACTGAATAATACATTCGGTCAAAAAATAAAAATAAAAAATAAAGTTTGTGGTGAGATGCATGCTACAATATTTGTATTATACCTATAAGTACACTGTTAGCTTAAATCATCATGTACTGTACTAGAAAATTTCTAATTGTACCATTTACAAAATTGTTTATATTACTGTTACTGCCTTTATTATCAAATCTGTTAACCTCCAAGTCCTAGTAACCTTTAACATGTTCCCTATAATTTATATAATTTTCTAACAATTTCAATTTACAAAAGGCACTTGGAACAACACCAAAATATTATTACATGGCAAGAGAGTGGTTGAAACAAACATGAAGCTTTGTGCTCTGCCTCTAAGTCATGGAAATAAAAGAGGCAGTACTCACTTATATTGCTGTGTTCATTAATGAGTCTAGTCTCACTTTGCAAAAAGAGTATTAAAACATTACTGGTTATAATGCCCCCTCTCCTTAAAAAAGAAAAAAAATTATATATATATATATATATATATATATATATATATATATATATATATATATATATATATATATATATATATATATATATATATATATATATATATATATATATATAAAGCAGCATCCATCCTTATTATTGCCTGGCAATTTGAAACTTGTCTGTTAAGGTTATTGTCACTAAACATTTTGTGGTTCAAAGTGGCATGTTATGGCAGCTACAGAACAGGTCAAGTTCAGTACTGAAAAATGTAAGAAATTCTTGTGATTGTTACATCCTTGGGTCCAATGCCGAGTCATATACTGTGATCGTGTAGTATTTAACAGTCTCAAGTTGCATGGAATTTTGCCTGTAAATTGCATTTAAGTTTGTCTGTTCTTTGACCACCTGAACTTGCCTTAGTAGTAAAGGATCCACCTGAGAGTCCCCATTTGCCTCCTTACCCCCGCATTCTCTTTAACACAATGGAATAAGACATGTTGCGGCAGATCCTAATCCTCAAGAGATGCACGCTCACAGACGAATCCCACAAGATTCTCCTACATATTATCTACAGTTTAACACAATAATGTATCAGACACACCCAAGATTGTCACACAGCATCTGAAACAACTAAGTGCTACCCTTAAGGATATAGGCTCTCCCTTATAGCTTACTGTGTTTGACCCACTTGTCATGAATTCATCTCCTCTGATAACAGCATTCCGTCAGTCACTATATACAAAGCACTGTTTACCTATTTACTTGACAAGAAGAAAATAATGTTAAACATAAAGGACAAATATCCATGGCCAAAGGCTATCACATACAGTGGTAAATGATTTTTTTTTTTTTCTTCCATGTGATGGGGCAGCCAACTATATGTTTTGTAATAATAAAAAGTCTCAAACAATATCATATTAATACTCTCGGTCATGTCAACTTCATATTTAATTTTGCCTATACGTATACTGTATAAATAATATGAGGCCACAGGGGAAAGAGGGGCAAATCAGCTAAGATCGTGTTTCAAGCTATGAACGGTTTGTTTTTGTGCACATTAGAGTGTATGTATCTCTGTAATGCACCAGATGAATTGAATGAAACTGGTTTAAAATAATAGGAAATTTTGTGTACTCTCAGACTATGTTACATTTTTTTTTGTGTGTGTGTGTCACTTAGCTGTAAGTCTAAGCTGGTTGATTCACCCCTCTTTCCCTGAGTACCTAAGTATCTGTTTACTGCATGAAGAATTTGACTGCACCACCACAACAACACTGTCGACTACTGCACTTACATACAGTACTAGTGCCGACTGCTTATCACACGCACACGCCACTCACACTGAAGTGCTCCCATCAACCTAAACATGAGACCATTAAGGAACCTTACATTCCCATACATAAAGTTTATACAATCTAAGAATCTCTTATCATACACAGGAGCTGCCTCATAAATATTTTCCATCCAGGAGAGTCAGTGGCAATGTTCACACCAGTTAAGAGTATTGTACCAGTGCCCCCACCTCTTAGGCTCACCTCACAAGTCATAATGATACACAGTGCTACTATGTCCGAGGTAATTTGAGAACATCACATTTTACTTTCTAGTTTTAAACATCAACACATGAGATACTGAATGATAAGTAATTTTAACAGTTGCAATAAAAGATTAGCACAATCTAACTACTGTAGAGTGAATATGCCATATACTTAACAGGAATGATAGTGACACTTAATTATAATATTTAATGAAGCTTAGGTTTTCAGTTTAGCCATGTGATGTTAATGAATGATTCTTGTTCCAAAAAAAAATTATATATATATATATATATATATATATATATATATATATATAATATATATATATATATATATATATATATATATATATATATATATATATATATATATATATATATTAAAAATAAAAGGTTTACATACTATCTTTATGGAAAGCATTAATGGCTCTTGTCATTTGAGTTGCCACAAAACTATGCACAGATAAAGCCTGCCATAAATGTCATTGTTGCAGGATATCTGATACAGTATAATAAAAAAGCAAAAATAGTACAGTGTAATGCAAGATACACTTGACAAAGATGGAGGAAGCCATGAAGCTTTAGCTTGAAATAAAACTAGTATTGTTCAAATTTGACTTCAAACATCACATGCAATTATAGTAAATTTGCTGATCATGTGAAGTAGAAATTCCAGCTGAAACCATCCAAGCAAACAAAACTAAGTTTGAGAATGACAAACAATTGGCAACTAATGAATTCATAAGAACTCTAAGAATGAAATCTAACTATTCAAAGAGCTTTGATAAAACATACTCAAAGCTGACCTGCAGTGGCACAAATTGTCAGAGAGGTTTACCCATAATACATACATTAAATAACGAACCTATATACAAATACTAAAGCATACACAGATGATGATGATAATAATGAAAAATGATCCAGATGAACAAGGCATGGATGAATACAAAAGTACCATGAAGGATGGTTACTGACTCCCCTGGGGCAAAAGCTCTGGTAATGATCCATGTTACTTTAATCCACTTATAAACATTCCACATCAGTCTGGCTCATACAAATGTAAACTAATCCAACTCACCCTGTGGCCATACATACATTATAAACACATGTACACATTCATACATGCAAAAAAAAACTTCCAGGAGCTGATAAATCGCGAGTCGTCGTCGCAACATACATGTCACTCACTCGGGGTGAAAATAAAAAGTTGGACAATACAGTGTTCTTGACTTACAAAACACTTCAAGATCTACATGTGATGGTTTCCAAGAATACATCAGATATTTGTCCAAAAGGTATGCGCACCACATGTACATATAAATAAGGTATATACAGGGCTATACCCTATTGTGTGAATATGAACACCTTTGACAAGTCCACTGTGCAATACATTCACTAGCTTTCAACATTTATGTGAATGAAACTCCTCTTCAACTTCTCCAGCTAAACCAAAGTATCCATCACAATTACTGGTGCTAAGACCACACTAGACCGTCTTTGCGACGACTTCCCGCCCTTTCTTCGCGATATTTTTTTAACCTCGACTCTTCTAATCTTGAGGAAGTTCCTCTCTTCTTGAATGTTATCGCCAGACAATAGTCATAAATCTACATTAATTCCACCAGTGACATACTTTATTCTGCATTACCAATGTCTAAACAATGCTGATAAGACTATTTTACTGGTCTTAGGAATGTGTCGTGAGGAGCCTTGTAGCCGTGAACGGAAGAAAGAGGGAGAGGAATGCTGTGATGAAGGACACCCTGGCTGACCCTGGAGATGAGTTCAGGGTTAGTTCTTCATTCTTAACTACTTCATTTTCACTACGGTCTGGCTGGTGTGTGTCTGTAAAAGATAATTATACATAAGTCATGATGTAATTAATTAAATCCTTCAGCATTCAACCCAAGAATTTGTCTACTGACGTAACAACTGACAGTAAAGGCACTGCTGTCAAATTAACTAATTTCGTAATTTTCATTAACATGTCAATATCTGGAATCGTTTGGTGCATTAAGCAGACTGCAATTGCCATTTCCATTATCACTTCTAAGCATTTCCTGTCCACTATTATATGGTACCTATAGTAAAAATTTACTTAGCTTTAGACAGTACAGTACAGTACAAGTTTTTAAATTGCATGTCCAATTCCTATTACTTAGAAACATATTTTAGAACAAATTTCACCTACAGGTTAAGTACTGTATATACTGCATTTTGAACTAATTCATATACTGTACTGTATTTAGATGCTGTAGCTCAAATGCATATAGCTAATACATTCTGAAATGTTTATTTAAATTCATGATATTGGTTGTGCTTCTAAATTCAGTACAAAAATAAATTCAGATAGATTGCATTTGCTGTACTATGATGTAGAGCAGACATGTTGGGAGCAGCACAGTACTGTACAGGCAGACCCAGGTTTATGAAAGGGCTCTGTTCCTGGAATGCCTTTCAGAAATCACATTTTCATTAATTGAAGCACAGTTTCCTATAAACTCTTATTATAAAAGCCGAGATACCCGCTATATTCCTACAAGGTAAGTTTTAAAATACCACAAAACATGTTATTAAATGTTTGTTTTTGTGTGTGTCTGTGTGCACAATGATTATAAGCCAATAATAAGCATTTAAGTACAGTAATAATTAATACAGGTAGAGTGCTGTATTTAAAGAGAAACCAGATGAAATTTGCAACAGAGTGAACAGAATGGAACAGTAAACCAACATGTATAATAATTATGTTACATAGTGTGGTAATACAGTACAAAGACCCTTATTATATAATTAAGAGATACTTTCTGCACAAAAAAACAACAACAACAACTATCCCACGCTGGACCCCCGATAAGTTATTTTGTTATCCTAAATTCCCGCTGCTTTGTTTACAAGGGATGAACGCCATCTCGGCCATCGTCTAATGCACCGCTCGCCCTCCCTCGTTGCATTGTTGACATTCTCCACACCTCCAAACATTTCATCACCTCCAAATTCCACACTCACTCTTACATCTCTACACCTTAATTGGAAATAATCAGCATATAAAATTTAAGAAAATACAGTAGAATTGGACAAACTGTGGTGGTGTGAGTGACAAGTCTACCTGTCCTCACAAGAGTCTGAGAAGTAAGTTATATGGTGATTGTAGGAGAAAGATGACACACTGAAAGCTTAGTTTTGTAGACTTAACCCTTTCACAGCGGGAGGTTACCCAAAGCTGAATAAAATGTCTGGTGGAAGCCAGAATAAAATGGCAAATGCGTAACACACGGTGAAAGGGTGAATAACATTGTGAGTGTTAGAGAATAATTACATAAATTAGTGAAATAAGCAGGAGTATTGGTAGTAAAAAAAATACTAATGTTAATATTTTAATAATGTCAGGATTTTTAACTGTAAATCAAAACTTGGATTTTCTTTTGTAACTGCGAATTTTCGTAAATCAAATCTTCGTAAATCAGGGTCTGCCTATGCTGTACTGTAGACTGAAGTTACAAATCAATGATTCACAAATTTGTACAGAACAATACACAAGTTTCTAACAGTGGTGGGCGGTAGTGAAGTAACTTTACTATATTACTCTCCAGCTCTGGTTTCTAATACTGTATAACCTAGGAAGGAACCTGTAGTTTTTTTATGGCTCCTAATGCCTACAACAAACAAATACATTTCTCTTCATACCTGGCACAGCACAGAATAGTATCTTTGACTCTTCACTTTCATAAAACAAAAGCTGGATGAACTAAGAGGAACAATGTAAGTAGCAATGACAATTTTCTGTTCTGGGAAAAAAAAAGGTTCTGTTTTAAGCCTTTAAGTGAAGCTGGGTCTATTCCTTCCTGTGTTGATAGCTATAACCTTTAACTCTGGTGATGTGGAGTATCAAGTCTTGGCATACAGAATTATGATATCCAAATGACTGTCTTTTATTTGGTGTTCAAAAGCACAAACTCGGACTGATAACCACTGTACCAAAACGCCAAGATTAAATGCATTTTAGTTTTAACTGTAACAAAATTGTGGAATAATGTCATAAAACATAGTTATATATCTTATGGTCAGGCAGGCCCATAAATAAGTAAAAAAAAAAAAAAAAAAAAATAGGACACTGAAAATAGGTTTGAGGAACAAAAGTTTTAAAACCAAGTTCAAATCTGTTGAGGTTTCGGCCGGTGGCGATAAAGTCGGCGAGGATGGACGACCGCCGGGCAAATACTCACCTGTTTTCTTGGTGGTGGTCTTGATGGTGTGAGGATCAGCACTCTTGTGAGAGGTGGTCTTTAGGGAAGTGGTGCTGAGGGAGGTGGTGGTAGTGGAAGTGGTGGTGGTCTTAGGGGTAGTAGTGGTGGTAGTAGACTTGGTGGTGGAGGTGGTAGTAGTGGTGGTGCCTCTAGTGGCTGGCAGGCCTGCAATGAGATACACAAAATACACCACGGCTAAGCATCTAGCGACTAGAAGAGGATTTTTGTAGTGTTCTAGAATCTACATTTGACCAAACTGCTTTAAGCATCCCAGAATCCAATTTTACTATATTGTATCTTATATCGTACAGTCAGGAAAGACCGGGGGACTTTTCAAAGAACCACGATAATCAACGGTAACAAGACTAAGCTTTCAATTTTTTTTTCCTTTTAAATTTGATAAAGTAGCAAACTGCTAATAAAGCAGTTGGGAGACATAGATACCTCTCATGACTACTGTGCTGATCCAAAACTTTGTGTGCACCATATAATGCAAATAAAACAACAACTTGCAACAATGATAAGAGAGATGTTAGTTAGGTACAGCAGTACTTTAACTGCAAACAAAAGGCAATATCTTAATGTTTTTATCACCTTTATCTGAGTCTTTGAATTGCTTAAGTTTTGTGATAATGTGAAGAATGTGACGACTGGTCAGGCTACGAAGGACAGTTTCTTCGGAGTTCCTTTACCGCTTAATCTAAGTGTAAGACTATTTCTATGAGAGCGGTGAAACACTACAAACAAATTACAATACTGTACTGTACTGATGAACTTTTGCTAATGTGAAATAGCTTAAAGGGACTATACAGTAACCATTTAGTTATGATCCATTTGACTACTTGAGACTAGATTTTGGAACTATCAAGAAAAGACTAACTAGTATGTATGAGTCTTGTTTACATATCAAGAGAAGCATAAGCAAATCAATTGGCATGAAAAGGAGCAAACACCTGTTGTCGCTAAATAACTAGGAGTGGCTCACTAAACATAAGCAAGATGTGAGAGAATGCATAGCCAAACAAAATATACACAATCAAACTCATAAGGGGGGCGAGGGACATAAATCTTCATCCAGATGTTAATCTATAGAACAAGCAATGCATAAGAAATGTGAAAGTGCAGACTGGGTTTGGTGAGGACAGGATTTCATTTTAAGGTTGAGGTCAGACTTGGGAGAGGAAGATTGGTAGGAGGGCATCTGGCGATAGCCACAAAAACCAATCCATATATCGTAGGATAAAATTTATTAGCAAATATACGACACGTTAAAAGATGCAAATAATCACGGCGATAATACTGTAGATGGCCTGTTCTATGCAATGGATTTTGTAATAATTTTTTGGGTGGCGACACGAAGAATCGCTCCTCTGTATTCCCCGTGTCGTACGATGCGACTAAAGAGGAGGACGATGGTAGGAATCCTGTCACTGCAAAACAAAATCTCTCACAAACGTGCTGGAAGCCTTAAATGTTGGCTATCTTAACAGGCTTAGTGCAGTCCTCAGTTTAAAAAATATCCAAGTGGTAGTTACAGTGTATTTAGAGAATGACAATGCTGTACACATTAGTTTTTTTGGTGCATCCAGTTGAATGTTAGTTTGGTAGTGTTAGATTATTAGTTAGGAATAAAAGAAAGGAATGCTGATTAAATGGCGAAAGAGGAAAGACATTTACTGCGGGGAGTATGAGGCAAGTGTAATAAATAATGATGAGGAGGAAGATGTTTACAAGTTTGGTGTTTCAATTATATGTTGTTGATAAATAACTATGGAGTGTCTGGGTTGAAATAGACGAGGGATAATGGTAGAACTTCATTCAAACCCTGAGAAGTGAACTGATAGTAAAACACTACAAGATAATGAATAATAACGGGGAATAGGTGACTGACCATGAGAGTGAAATACAAAGGACTGGACTGATAAATACTGTACTATGTGTAAGAAGAGTGTCTTTGTCCCGGTAGTGTTTCCCCTTCCCTCAAAACTGGGGGAGGGACAAGGTGTAAAATTGAGAGGAGAGGGACAGTGTGTATGCCAATCAGCTATTATATAACGATAAAAGTCATGTTCTAGGATTTCATTATGAATAAAAATGACTTTCCTTTCAATTCTAATACAATTTACTATGAGATAATTTCATGTCTTTTCTGTATTTTTGGTCAATTTTGTAGATATGTAGTGTACAGTATACATGTACTGACACCTAGAATAATTCACAGTTTTCTTTTAATTTGGCTCCAATTGGTTGTACTGTAGTTGCATGCGGGGTTGTATTCTCAGAAAAAGTCTTGTTAAAACCTTACTATGGATTAGATATTTAATTCTTTGGGTCACTGAGATAGTTATAAAATTTTTATATAAGCTTCTTCCTCAGATCATGTGATGTGATGTTATATTTTGAGGTGGTGACAATGGCATCTGTAGGGTTAATTTACTGTACTATGTATTTCCACACTCAGGAGAAGGTCATCATATCTGGACTGATTTACATTAAATTTTAATTGGGTGAAATTGGTGATCATTTAAATTCATACTGATTAATGCAACACTGTATATGAAGGCAAGAGTCTGTAATAGTAGAGGAGTGATGGTTCTGTCCTGGGGCTGCCTTAGTGTTACAGTTGAGGAAGTGAAGGTGGTTGAGTGCAGTGATGGCCACTCTGCCTCCATGTGTTTCAATAAGAGGCCATCCTGCCTCTGTGACCCACTGTTAGTAAGGTGTACAAAGGATTTTTTAGCTCATGAACTGTCAGAAAGGCAAGAAGGAGTTTGTAAGATTCAGGCTTTTGGAGGAGTGTGGATAAGGCAGACTGTAGGAGACATATGCTGGTAATAGGATAAAAGTGAGAAAAAATCATAAGAGGAAGTAATTAAATGGAAACCTGATTGAAACTAAGGTGAGACCTGTACAGACATGAATGACTGACTGGTTGGTGACAAAGTTGAATAACAGGTTAGATGAAGGTAGGAAATGGATCAAGTTAGTTATAGGATAAGTACTTCAGTAAAGTGTGGAGGTGGTAATAATGTTGACATGGTGTAGGAATGACCACCGTAAGGACATTTTAATAGAGTGGGGAAGTGGTTCATGATGGTACAGTTTCAAGGCGCTGCTACAAGCATATTGAAGGTCATTTATTGAAGAGAAATGGACTAACAATGTATTGAAGACAGAGAATCACACCAAACATCTTCTGTAATGGGGGGGGGGATGGGGGAGATGATGGGTTACTAAGATGCAGGAATACAGTGGGAAGAAATTATACTACACGGAAAAGTTGGATACTGAAAAAGGAGGTCGTGGTAAAGTAGGTTTGGGTGAAGTAAAATGGCAGTGTAGCTTGATACAGTACAGCATTAGGGTGAAGTTCCATGTCCTCGGTTAGCATTTATTCCATTGCATATGTTTTTAGACAATGGAGTTGGATGACGAGAAAAAAAATATATACCCAAATGAATGAGAGAGTGAGTGAATTTTGGTGCATCAAAATCGTCAAGTACATTATGCAAGAAATAGAGAACAACTGCCCAAAGAAAATAACAAAAACGAAGTGATTCATAAGGGCCAATTAGATAAATAAATATATATATACTGTATATGCAAAAAAAAAAGCTTGAATAATCTAGACCACATGCTATAACTTAAACAAAAGCAACTGAAGAACACAACATCACAATTGTCCCACAAAAGCTGCTGAATTCATGACCTTAATTGGCTCTATGTACAATATGATAACCGAGACTAAATAAATGTCATTCTCTGAGGTATATTTGAACCCTAGTGTGCATGCAGCGTGTATGATAAAAGTTACCTCACACAAGCAGCACATTCCATAAGAGTTAAAAATGTGGTTAAGTGGATCTAAACACATGTGGAGACTAGATAAAGCTAATTCAATCCCTCTGAAAGTTGAAGTAATGTTAGCTAGTTTGTGTTAGGTGATGCCTCAGATTTGGATGAGAGAGTTTCATTTGCAGTTTTCACGAATTATCTGTTTTTCTTAAATTGTGACTGAAGATGTGCTACAGAGTGAGTGAATCAAAGCATTGTAAATACTGTGGGTATCTCTTAGTAGTCAAGTGAATGAATGGCTCTTGAGAACTTAACATGCTTTAGTCTTAACTCGTAAAATATGCACGTAACACTGGAGAGAAAATAACCGGTTAAGTTTACCTGCTGTTAGGAAATGTGGGAGGTTGTGACTACAGATATACAGTCGTGCTATACATCTGTTAGCCAGAGCACCTTATCGTACAGCATTACATCTGTATTGTTTAATTTATCTTACGTGTTAGGCGGTACGGGTACATACCGTTGTTGGGGATGTGGTTGTTGGCCTGGTCGTGAGCTGGCTGGGAGGCAGGATCACAACAAACTTTAAACACTACTTTCATGTGGTGCGTCGAACATCGCCCACCAATACGACGGTGCAGGTCGTCCTTGCTCGAGGTTGCTGCGGGAAAGACCACGAGCGTTACTACCAAGACCTTGTCCAGCGGGATTTAGTTCAATGTCACACAAGAGGAGGATCAGATGTTCAATGGATCAGTCCTACAGATTAATACAAAAGTAGATTTTTTTTTAAAATAAACTATGAGGAAAAAAATTAAGCTAGCAATAATAAAATTAACATCCAACTTCTTATACTTACACAGGTATTTTGTAATAAGATCATTGCCGAGAAACAAATTAATATAATAGACAAATTTAGGAAACTAAATACAGGTATTATACTGTAATCATAAAAGTTGTTAAAGCAATGATTTAATAAGACAATAGATCACAGAGTCATCTAAATCATTATGTGAAAATCCGCAACTTACAAATAAAGTAATAGTCCTGGCCGGGGCGGAACTCTAGACCGCCAGGCTGAGGCGTGAAGGAGCGAAAGGTGATGGTGAAGTACATGAGCTTGTATGGCTTGTCACACACGGCGATCACCCGGGGCGAGGGGTTGGTGATCCTACACGTGTCGTACTCCTCCTTGCTCACCTGTAATTAACCAAATATAATTAGCAATTGATGTCAAGTAGAAGTTTATCAATATTCAATGATGTTAAGTAGAAGTTTAGCAATATTCAATGATGTTAAGTAGAAGTTTAGCAATATTCAATGATGTTAAGTAGAAGTTTAGCAATATTCAATGATGTTAAGTAGAAGTTTAGCAATATTCAATGATGTTAAGTAGAAGTTTATCAATATTCAATGATGTTAAGTAGAAGTTTAGCAATATTCAATGATGTTAAGTAGAAGTTTATCAATATTCAATGATGTTAAGTAGAAGTTTATCAATATTCAATGATGTTAAGTAGAAGTTTATCAATATTCAATGATGTTAAGTAGAAGTTTATCAATATTCAATGATGTTAAGTAGAAGTTTATCAATATTCAATGATGTTAAGTTGAAGCTTAGCAATATTCTCCATTTAAATTAGTGCTGAGAGAAGAGAGGGAGAGAGTGAGAGAGAGAGGGAGAGAGAGTGAAGGGAAAGGAAGTATAAAAGGAAGAGAGAGGAAGTAAAGATGGAAAGTGGAGAGGAAGATATGATATGTAAATTGGGAAGGGGGAAGAGACTGCAAGGAAGGGGGAAGAGACTGCAAGGAAGGGGGAAGAGACTGCAAGGAAGGGGGAAGAGACTGAAAGGAAGGGGGAAGAGACTGTATGGAAGGGGGAAGAGACTGTAAGGAAGGGGGAAGAGACTGTAAGGAAGGGGGAAGAGACTGGAAGGAAGGGGGAAGAGACTGGAAGGAAGGGGGAAGAGACTGGAAGGAAAGGGGGAAGAGACTGAAAGGAAGGGGGAAGAGACTGAAAGGAAGGAGGAAGAGACTGGAAGGAAGGGACTGGAAGGAATGGAAAGAGGAAGAAGGGATTGGAAAGACAGGGAAGGGGCGTTAATATTTTAATCCCCTCCTCTACTGTTTCCCCTTCCCTCTGAAACTGACAAAATGGAAGGGGGGTGAGAGGGAGGGGGAAGAAAAAAGAAAAGAAGGAAGCAACAATCTTTATTGCTTTCATCCCTTTGTCTCCCTTTCATTCTCTTCTCCCATCCCTTCTGGTTTGGATCTAAAGACATCTGATATAAAAGGCCTGATCCTCGTTGGTACAGACCCCCCCCCCCCCCTCCCCGCCCTTCTGGAAAACTCGAGCATCACCTGAAGGCAAGAAAATGCTCCAGAAAGTTCAACAGTCCTCTGGGAAGCTTTAGGTATTTCTCTGAACCATCAAAATAGGCTTGGAGCTTACTAGTGGAATCTGAAGCTTTCCCAGAGGCTCTAAACCCTACCAGATAACCCCGGAGCTTATCAGAACCAAGACTCCGACCCGATAGTTTTATAACACAATATGAATTTTCGCCATTCTATCACTGAAGAGGGTTAACCTTTTGTTATTAATAAAATGTATCAACAAACCTTTCATTTCTACTCAGTCAAAACCTAACCTATCCTCATTCCTCTACCTGTCCTTACAACACTCTCCTAACCTATCCTCATTCCTTCTACCTGTCCTTACAACACTCTCCTCACCTATCCTCATTCCTTCTACCTGTCCTTACAACACTCTCCTCACCTATCCTCATTCCTTCTACCTGTCCTTACAACACTCTCCTCACCTATCCTCATTCCTTCTACCTGTCCTTACAACACTCTCCTCACCTATCCTTGTGTTGAAGTCACCTGTTAATGAACTCTCACCCACCTTACCCCACATATACACCTGGCCAAATACCTTTCACCCTCCTTAATTGACGTACACATTTTAGTAAGAAAAAATCGGATAATTTCCTTCAGACTCTTCCATTTACTAATACTTAAAAAATATAGTTTGAGAGAGAAAAAGAGAAATATATAGATATCATGAGGTGTACACGATATATTAAAGGTGTACATGATATATTAAAGGTGTACATGATATATTAAAGGTGTACATGATATATTAAAGGTGTACACGATATATCAAGAGGTGTACATGAACTGCCAAGTCCTCACAGCCACGACTAATGGAGATGACTTAGCGGTTATATAGCTGTCGACGTATTGCATTACACAGCAGATAAAACCTAGCTTTTGTCTGTAGATGATACGCAGGAGTGGTGGAGTGATGGAGTGTTGGTGGAGTGATGGAGTGTTGGTGGTGTGGTGGAGTGAAAGTGGAGTGTGTAAGTGTGTATGTATGTGTGTGTAATCCAATCTTAGGACCTCACGCCATCCCATCCACTTTCCCTTCCTTACTACACTACACTTATAGCTGGAGATGGAATGGAAAGTGGAAGAAATAGAATGGGAGAGGAGAAAATGTAAAGCGTAGGGGAGATAAAGTAAAATGGATGGGGTTAAAATAAGGTGAAGAGGAGGGAGATCACCATATATGCTCCCCCCTCCCCAGCCACAGTTGATGACGTCACTAATACGTCACAACTATGGCCCCCCCAAAAAGACAGACAGACAGACAGACAGACATTTTCTAAGTGAAGAAGACAACGTGAGGGGAGATAAACAAGATTGTCCCTGTTAAGTTGCCCTTCTAAACAAAACCTCCTCACTCACAAACACCCATCAGTCAGGTCAGGTATGGTGTATATAATGAAATAAGGATGGCGGGCGGGTAGAGGTTAAGGAAGCTTTTAGCATTACTCACGAATGACTTTCTCCTGCAGCCAACATCACGCCCATCCTCGAATTTCTCTTCCGTGTGTGTGTGTGTGTGTGTGTGTGTGTGTGTGTGTGTGTGTGTGTGTGTGTCTGTCTGTCTGTCTGTGTGTAAAGAGAGTTCACTACCACACACACACACACACACACACACACACACACACACTAGATCATGTGAGGAAAAATAGTGAAAAAATACTAACTGGGATAAAATTTGGAGCCATGACAAATAACACCAGATATTTACAGTTTTATGTCCTCCCCTCACCCCCCTCCTCCGCCCCTCTCCCCTATCCCTCACCCCTCCTCTATCCCTCATCCTTCCCTGCCCCTCACCCCCTCCCCTACCCTCCCCCCTTCCTCTCCCGACTTCATACACATCTCATTCCACCTCGACCCCTCCCTCACCCACCACCCCAAAACTTTCACACATGCTCCTCTGATGCTCCTCTTATGCTCCTCTGATCTCACCAGGATGTTTGTATCTGCAGGAGGAAAGCTTAAACGTCGGGTGTGGTGGTGGTGTGGCTGGAGGGAAGGATGTGGTAGGTGTGGTGTGGCTGGAGGGAAGGATGTGGTAGGTGTGGTGTGGGTGGAGGGAAGGATGTGGTAGGTGTGGTGTGGGTGGAGGGAAGGATGTGGTAGGTGTGGTGTGGCTGGCGGGAAGGATGTGGGAGGTGTGGTGTGGCTGGCGGGAAGGATGTGGGAGGTGTGGTGTGGCTGGCGGGAAGGATGTGGTAGGTGTGGTGTGGGTGGAGGGAAGGAGGTGGTAGGTGTGGAGGGAAGGAGGTGGTAGGCGTGGTGTGGCTGGAGGGAAGGAAGTGGTAGGTGTGGTGTGGCTGGAGGGAAGGAGGTGGTAGGTGGTAGTAGTTGGGGGAAGGGGAGGGGGAGGTGATGGGGTGGGCGGGTCTTTCCTATTACCCATCATCTCCACCACCCACACCTTTACTTTCTTCTCCCACACCACATCACTTTTTTTTTTTTTGAGAACTCCTCTTACGAAATTTCACCTTCTCTTCCCTTTCCTTCTCTCCGCTATCATTCTTTCCTATCTATCTTCATTTCCATTCTCCCAACGTCCTATTTCTCCTCACATTTATTCTCCATACCTCCTTTCCCCTTTCCACCTTCCTTCCCGCTACACTCACCAGCCCGGGTCAGCTTCTCCAGTGGGGGGTTAAAACCAGGTCATCACACACACTCACCCTCACATTATCTCACCGTGTGTTTGCACTGGTCATGGAAACTCGAGGCATAGTACTCAAGTTAGGTTAAGCCAGCGTCTAACTTTCATAATCACGCATTGTTGCCTAACCTCAGGTAAGCGGCCACACAAAGAGGGGGGCTACAGTTAACAGGGGGGTACAGTTAACAGGGGGGTATAGTTAACGGGGGGGGTACAGTTAACGGGGGGGTACAGTTAACAGGGGGGGTACAGTTAACAGGGGGGGGTACAGTTAACAGGGGGGGGTACAGTTAACAGGGGGGTACAGTTAACAGGGGGGGTACAGTTAACAGGGGCGGTACAGTTAACAGGAGGGGTGGTACAGTTAACAGGAGGGGTACAGTCAACAGGAGGGGTACAGTTAACAGGGGGGTACAGTTAACAGGGGGGGTACAGTTAACAGGGGGGGTACAGTCAACAGGAGGGGTACAGTTAACAGGGGGGTACAGTTAACAGATGGTGGGGGTTTCGCGTCACAAATTCACCTCATCGCGTACTAAGTGAATGTTATCTGGTCCGCCAAGTTACAGATCTTATGTATTCATGTATTCTCCAAGCACCGTTGTACTGTACCATCTGGCGTTACAGTGTGTACCAGCTGTTTGATTGTAAGTTATTCAAATGCCATTATTACCGGCTTCTATCCTCCTCCCCCCCCCCTCCCAAAAGGGTCTGTTACGTATGGTCAATATGCCAACAGAAGCTAAAATATCTTGAAATAGAGAAATGTCTTTTAAAATATTTCCACCATCAACCAACCAATCAGAATGTAAGAAATTGTACATTAACAACCCAGGAAATTAGGTTATAACTCATGAATCTTTGGTTGTAGGTTAAGTTGTGGATGAGGAGGGGAAGCACACGAACTCACCACCTTGTAAACACTGACTCAGATGTTTAAGAACTTCAAGGTGTTATGTTAAAGAGGGAGTTTAATCAGGAGGTATCTTAGTAGTTGTTAATATCTCCCATTTCACCTGATACCTGAGTGATTAGTGTTTTGTAAGTACTTTGATGGGGTAAATAATCAGTACACACACACACCTCTCTCTCTCTCAGCTGTTGAAATAGCTCACTTCTCCCAGCTCCTGAGATCGGGGTCAACGTGACTTGGTGACCTTTGAACCTATTAACCTTTGACTTCAGGATGCTGAGAGAGAGAGTGCATGAACGTGTGTGTGTGTGTGTACCATTCCTCGCTGATTACTCGTTCTGACGTACAGGTGTGATTCGGCTGGTTTCTACCTGTCTAAACACACTGCCGCTACCTGTCTTACCTGTACCACCTGATGCTATTAGTCAATGGAATGAGATTTGTGTCGCGGAGGAAAGGGAAAGTTGCAAAGGTGCTATTGTGTGTGTGTGTGTGTGGGGTGGGGGGTGGGGGGTGGGGGGGTATTTCTTAACTAATTATTATTACTGTTGTTGTTATTATTATTACAATACATATATCAAAAGTAATAAACTCAATTAAAAGAGCAACACGACTTGAGTTCTATATATTACCTTTTTATGATCAACCAATCAGAGAAGGATTGCAATATCTTCATTTTGATTGGCTGTGATACAAAGAAATAATATTATTGAAGACCTTGCACGACTATTCAATCACCATGACATGTTCCCCACGTTAATTATCTCCACCTATCTTATTCCTTCCTTCGTTATGGCACAGAACGAAGGACGAAAGGAGAGAAGAGAGAGAGAAGAAATGGTAGGTGTAGTAAGTGACAGGAAGGAGGTGAACAACACACACACCCACCCACACCCACCCACCCCCCCACACACACCCCCCTCCTAGCCCCCGAATGTAATATGCTTAAGTTTAGCCATCACAATGATCCATTTTCTGTGGTATAATGCCATGTTTATATTCCTGCCTCACTTAGTCTTTATCAGTGGTTCGTATTATAGTAGTTTGTGAAGAGATATTGCTCAGTCTTCCCTCCCTCCTTCCTCCCATCTCTCTTCCTCCCTCCCACTTCCCCTTCTCTCCTTCCCAGCTACCCACCTCTCTCTTTCTCTCTGTTCCACCTTGCTTCCTCCATCCCTTCCACCCACCCTTCCCTTCCTCCCCCCTCCTCTCCCTCCCACCATCCCCCCACCTTCTTTACTCCCCCCCCTCTACCACTCTCTAGCCTTTACATCCAGCAACCCCCCCCTCCCACCCCCTCTCTCTCCTACCTACCTACCCCCTCCCCTCTCACCGCCCCCCCCCCCCAAGCACTAAGGAGGCCGCAGTGTAACTTTGGGATTTGGGGGAGATTTTTTACCTCTGCTCTCACTCGACGCTGTTAATGCCCTGTTGACTCTGGCATTAATTGTTAGATGAAGGACGCGAGGAGGAGGAGGAGGAGGAGGAGGTGTAGGAGGAAGAGGAGGAGGGAGTGGTGATAGTGTAGGAGGAAGGGGTGGTTGACTGGTGGTGGTGTAGGAGGGGTAGGAATGGGTGGTGGTGATGGTGGTTTATGAGGGGGAGGAAGGGGTGGTGGTGGTGGTGATGGAGGAAGGGTGGAGGAAGGGGGGGGTAGGAGGAGGTGGGGTGGTGATGGAGGAAGAGAGGGGTGGTGTAGGTGGAGGAAGAGATGACGAAGAAGATAATTAAGAATGAAAAGAAGAAGGAATGGAAGGAGGAGGAGGAAGAAGAGACGGCAAAGAAGAAAATAAAGAAGTACGAAAGGGAGGAGAAGGCGATAGGGAGACGGGGAACATCACAAGGGAAATAAATACGAAAACAAATGAAAGAAATACAAAAACGAGAGAGAGAGAGAGAGAGAGAGAGAGAGAGAGAGAGAGAGAGAGAGAGAGAGAGAGAGAGAGAGAGAGAGAATATTGTTGGGTTCCGTTACAGTCAGATTGTCTTAATGATCAGGTGAAATAAGCTGGGGTGACTAATGATCAGGTGAAATAAGCTGGGGTGACTAATGATCAGGTGAAATAAGCTGGGGTGACTAATTTTCCTCCGTGATCCAAAATGTCTACCCACACCCCATCCTCCCCACCCCACCCTTGCCCTCCCCTTCCCACCCCACCCTTGCCCTCCCCAACCCACCCCATCCTTGCCCTCCCCAACCCACCCCACCCTTGCCCTCCCCTACCCACCCCATCCTTGCCCTCCCCTACCCCTCCCCTTCTCTCCCCTTGCAATAACTCACACGCACCTCGAGTACCACTTAACCCCTCCCTCTCGAGTACGACACCTCAAACACGACCTCTCCTCCTCCATACATCATCAAGGACGAGGTTAAGTGGTATAACTCAAGCAGGAAGCACTCCAGTTGTACTTGTGTCTGTAAGGGATGTACTTCTCGAGGGTGAGTACTATAATTCAAGCATTGTACTCAAGGGGGGTGTGTACTCTGCCTCAAGCAATGTACTCACGAGGGATATGTACTGTAGCTCAAGTACTGTGCTTCTAGAGGGGTAATTACTCTACCTCAGACCCTGTACTCACGAGGGAAAGTACAGTACTCTAACTCAAACCATGTACTCACGAGAGGTAAGTACTCTAACTCAAACCATGTACTCACGAGAGGTAATTACTCTACCAATAAACCCTGTACTCACGAATGATAAGTACTCTTAACTCAACCCCTATACTCACAAGTGATAAATACAATACTCTACCTTAATCCCTTATACTCAACAAAGAACAAGTACTCAACCTCACACCCTGTACTCACGTTATAGATGATGTACTTCTCAGCATCGTCCTCAGTAGTATCTTTGTTATAGACGGGACAGATGATGTTCACTTGGTCGTACTCAAAGGGGATGTTTCCTTTGTTGACGTCGATGATGTGATCAGTATTGTCTATTCGGAAGCTGTGGGAGAGAGAGAGAGAGAGATGGTTTAATGAATGAGAGAGAGAGAGAGAGAGAGAGAGAGAGAGAGAGAGAGAGAGAGAGAGAGAGAGAGTATGGATAATAATAATAATAATAATAATAATAATAATAATAATTGAATAAAATAACACAACACCAAGGCAGGAGTCACACACACACACACACACACACACACACACACACACACACACACACACACACACACACAGACACACGACCCAGATCAACTAATTCAAACGTAGACCAAGAAATACCTTGTGGGCGGGCTAGTGTTGAAGAATTCCCTCCCCCTGTCTGTCTGTCTGTCTGTCTGTCTCTTTGTGTGTGTGTGTGTGTGTGTGTGTGTGTGTGATCATATGACAAAAACACAACCATATCAAACAATTTCGTCCACATCACTACAGCAAAGCAAGATGAGGGGAAGGTATAGTCTTGACTTCAACAGACAGACAGACAGAGAGACAGACAGAGAGACAGACAGGTAAGACAGCACTGCCAACCACGAACAGACGTCCACAACCCCAGCGTGTAAAGAGTACCATAAATACGGTATAAATGCCACAAACTTTTAGAAGGTCAGTCTCGAAGTATCGTTTTTCAAGCGGCAGTGGCTCAATCTAACCACCCCACCCCCCCAAAAAAAAATATCTGGTTGGTCTAAGACTTTATCTTTTAATATGTGTGTGTGTGTGTGTGTGTGTGTGTGTGGAGGTATTTCTTTTTACATTACAGATACTGGTTGAAGACAATTACTACTATGGTACCTCTTCTAATTGGCCATTTTCTCAGGTAATTGACAGGTAAAATGGTTAAGATCTGGACATTTTCTCAGGTAATTGACAGGTAAAAATAGCTAAAACCTGGATATTTTTTAAAACAATTACACACTATACAAGTATAACTCTACCTGAGACAACAATTACGAAATAAATTGAGTAAAAGTTGATCATAGTTAAAAATGTCACGAAGGACTCCAAATAGAGAGAGAGAGAGAGAGAGAGAGACTATCTAACTGACAGGATCGAGAATGGTGTAAAGTGAATTTTAAAAGGTCAATGGTAAATATCTAAACTAGTAACAGGGAGATAACAAGGCTTGTTTATTTACAGCAGCTTCAACATACTCCCGGCAGGTAACCATTCTGAGTTGTAAGGTGAAAAAATTGTAATTCGGTTTTGTCTCAGCAAAGTGAAGTGTCAAGTGTTGGATCTAATCTGGTATAATGTTTCTGTATTTTACGTCGAAATGGACTTGAGTTACCTGAAGATTAGACACCCCAGCTTATTTCACCTGAAGATTAGACACCCCAGCTTATTTCACCTGAAGATTAGACACCCCCCTATAAAGCAAAGGTATTGAACTTCAAGAGACGACTGGAGAAGCACTAGGCAAAACAAGAGACGGCTACTAATGGTAAGATATTAAAAGTTAATTTAGAGAGAATTACAGCTGAAATAATGCAAAATACATAACTACAGCCACACACACACTGTAACCAACCCTCGCCTCCACAGGTTACAGTCACACACCTGAGAATTACTGTACCTGTAATTTATACCTGAATCTGTACCTGTATGTAGCGTATCCAACTGCATGTAAATTATCCAAGGTTAATCTAATCAACTAATGTAATAAAACTAAACTAAACCAAACCTAACCTAACCTAACCCAATCCAACCCAATCTAAGCCATGAGGTTGATTCTACCTGACCGTAACTCTCCGTCACCACTAGAGAGAGAGAGAGAGAGAGAGAGAGAGAGAGAGAGAGAGTCATCACAAGGAGTGGTTGAAGGTGGTGAAGGAGGCGATGAAGAAATAGAAGGAGGAGGATATAGGTAAGACCCGAGACACACTACAAGAGCTATTGTTGTTGTGGCTGGGGGGGGGGGGGAGTGTTGTCTTTGGTGGAGAGGGAGAGAGGGGGAGAGAGGGAGGGTCATGGAGGTGGGGAGGTTGTTTTGATAGTGGGGTGTGTGTGTAGTGTTATGGTTCCGGGTGTATGTGTGTGTGAGTGTACCTCTGAGAATCTATCTTTAAAACGTCTAGCGTCTTGAAGTGAGGTAATACAAGGCTTTCTCACACCTCCTCCCCCTCTCCCCCAATTACCGTGAGGGTTAGTGTGTCTTAAAAACATTGGCGAATTTGTCTTTACACCGTAGCTTAAGTGATAATGGTGGTGGTGAGGGTGATAGTGGTGAGGGTGATAGTGGTGAGGGTGTTAGTGGTGAGGGTGATAGTGGTGAGGGTGATAGTGGTGAGGGTGATAGTGGTGAGGGTGATAGTGGTGAGGGTGATAGTGGTGAGGGTGTTAGTGGTGAGGGTGATAGTGGTGGTAGTGGTGGTGTGACGCGCTGATGTGTGCCTCGGTACAGGGTTGTTATGACAGGTGTACAGTAGTGTTGTGACGGGGAAAGTGACGTTGGTGCTACTGGCCTCTTGTGTTACGACTAGGAGAGAGGGGGGGGGGAGAGGGGGGGAGGGAGAGAGGGGGAGAGGGGGGTGCTTATCCCCTTCGATAACGTGTAACCAGATGACGTATGTAACAACTCCTGACAACACCTCAATCTGTGGTCAGCTGACGCGTGTAAACATCGACCATCACCTCCTGACAACACCTCAATCTGTGGTCAGCTGACGCGTGTAAACACATAACCGAGACGATATTTTTATTATCATGAAATCTACAACACACACACACACACACACACACACACACACACACACACACACACACACACACCTGAACATCACCTGGGGAGGGGGGGGTGGGGTTGACACGTGTCCTCAGATAACAGGTGAACTCTTTACGTAAGGAACAAGGTGGAGGTCTTCAGCAGCAGTTAATACGCCAGGTTAAGGCACTTGAGGTTGACCTTTATGGGGTCGTAACTCAAAGGCCGCGACTGACTCTAGCCTCGAGGTGTGTGTACAGTGGATGGTCCTGTGTCTGGCTCTTGGGTGGGTAGGGAGGGGGAGAGGTGAGGTAAGGGGGGGGGTTAGGATAGGAGAAGTGGATGAGGAGAAGTAAGGGGGAGAGGAGAGGTAAGGGGAGGAGAGGTAAGGGAGGGGTAAGGAGAGGTAAGGGAGGGTTGATGAGAGGTTAGGAGAGGAGAGGTAAGGGAGGGGTGAGGAGAGGTAAGGGAGGGTTGAGGAGAGGTAAGGGAGGGGTGAGGAGAGGTAAGGGAGGGTTGAGGAGAGGTAAGGAGAGGAGAAGTAAGGGAGGGGTGAGGAGAGGTAAGGAGAGGAGAGGTAAGGGAGGGGTGAGGAGAGGTAAGGAGGGAGAGGAGAGGTAAGGGAGGGGAGAGGAGAGGTAAGGGAGGGGTGAGGAGAGGTAAGGTGAGGAGGGGAAAGTAAGGGAAGGAGAGGAGAAGTAAGGGAGGGAGAGGAGAGAGATTCAAGTGGGCGTGTACAGGCTAGTAGCATGAACCTCTTTGCCTAGAAATGGGGCATGGGCGTGTGGGCATGGGCGTGTGGGCACAGGGGCAGTCAAGAGATAAGACTCACCCTCCCCCCACCCACCCCTACCTAATTTACACTACCTGTGCCTTCCATTACTTACACACACACACACACACACACACACACACACACACACACACACACACACACACACCGGACGAATATTTCAATTTGTGACCAAGATAAAATGTTAATGGAGGTAATTAAAGGGGCAATTAATGATGGTGGATGATAATGGTGGGGGTTAATGGTGGGGGGTAAAGGGGGTTCATGGTGGGAGTTAATAGTAAGGTGATAATGGTGGGGGTTAATGGTGGCGGGGGTAAAGGGAGTTCATGGTGGGAGTTAATGGTAGGTGATAATGGTAGGTGATAATGGTGGGGGGGTTTAATGGTGGGGCTTTAATGGTGAGTGATAATGGTGGGGGATAATGGTGGGTATTAATAGTGAAGGTTAATGGTGGGAAATAACGGTGGGGTTAATGGTGAGGGTTAATGGTAGTAATTAATGGTAGTGGTTAATGGTAGTAGTTAATGGTAGTGGTTAATGGTAGTAGTTAATGGTAGGTTGTACGATTCAGATGCAATTTAGATACTGTTCAGGGCGAGGCTGGAGTACTGTACTGTGGAGAGTTACCACCTATATGATTCATTGCTGTAGCTACTGTTGCTGTCTGCTGTTATTGTCTGCTGCTGTTGTTGTTACTGTCTGCTGTCTGTTGTTATTGTTGTTATTGTCTGCTGTCTGTTATTGTCTGCTGTTGTTGTCTGGTGTTATTATTGTTATTGTCTGCTGTTATTATTGATATTGTTGTTATTGTCTGCTGCTGTTGTTGTTATTGTCTGCTGTCTGTTATTGTCTGCTGTTGTTGTCTGCTGTTATTATTGTTATTGTCTGCTGTTATTATTGTTATTGTCTGCTGTTGTTGCTGTTATTGTCTGCTGCTGCTGTTAGTCTACCACTCCTGCCGTCTACTTGTCTTCTAGCAACAGACCGACAACGACGTAAAAGCAACAGCATCACAGCAGGAATAATAACAGTGACAACAGCAAAAAAAAAAAAGCGAAAAAACAGCAGAGAGAGAGAGAGAGAGAGAGAGAGAGAGAGAGAGAGAGAGAGAGAGAGAGAGAGAGTTCATATCCGGTGTAAGAGCTGCCTAAGGACCTCCCCGCAGGGCTTGAGAGAGAGAGAGAGAGAGAGAGAGATTAACATACACACACACACACACACACACACACACACACACACACATCCGTCAAACGTTTCCTAAAAAGTACAGTATCATCTTGTTAGTAGAAGCATAACGTTATCACAGCTAACACTCATCATTAATCTTTTAAGTTATACCTTTAGTAAGTACTCCATTCAAGGGTAGGGTAGGGTAGGGTAGGGTAGGGTAGGGTAGGGTAGGGTAGGTTTGGTTAGGTTAGGTTAGGTTAGTATCTGGTTTAATCTTCAGGTGATTTACATTATTATTAACACATTTTCCTCACCCGGTTTGTTATTTTTGAAGAGCGAGTTTAGCGAGAAAGTTTTCCTTGGCTGGCCGGGAGGAGGAGGAGGAGGACCCTGAAGGCCTCAATAATATAAACTTAATAACACGCCACAACATGATATAATTTACCATGAGAGAGAACCTGTTACACAAGACCCGCTCAACGCCACTATCCACACGATCCACTAATTCACAACATTTAACGTCTATCCACACAAACGCAGTCTCTCTCTCTCTCTCTCTCTCTCTCTCTCTCTCTCTCTCTCAAGATCGGGGAAAAAAGAAGAAGAAAGACCTGGTAAAAATATTCGGGGTAGGCAAAGCGAACTGTCAGGTCCTAAGGTTAAAATTTACAAGGTCTTTGTAATAACTGACACAGCTACACCTCTAACCTTCTACCATCTCCCTCATCATCACCATCACTATCCTCAACACCAACAACCATCACTCAACTACAGCTAATGCGTGTTTGGACAAATAATCCCTTAGCACTTGCTCTTATCACGCCATATTGACTACGCCTCGGGAAAACAGTCTCTGGGTACGGGGGACATAGAGCCCTGTGTCCCTTGCGGCTGGTGGCCCAAAGTGCGGGAAATATTTTGGCGGCAACTTACGACTTCAAGACGGATTGCGCCGTTGCCAAGTCTTTAGATTCTATCGTTGAGAATTCACAGATTTATCTTGAAAAGTGACCTGAGGATATGGAGTGTAGTGTTAATGGATAAACCTTCCAATACTGAACTATTATACAGCTGATCCTCGGCTACTACGAACGTCTCACTTCACAGACCAGTCCTTAGCGGCCAGATGGCAATGTGTGGCACCGTGTCTGAGTGACTGCCGTATCATCCCGACTAATGATACGGATCTCGCGCCAATAAAAATGAGGCTGTACAATGAAATTATGCTAAGTGGCACTTGAATACTGGCATCTGAGGCCTGCCACCCCGCGCTGACTTACTGGGGCCTTGTAACCCGGGGCCATGGCTCAGTGTTTTCCAACCCAAGCTAATTAATTGTTCATAGAGAGAGAGAGAGAGAGAGGGCTTGCTAAGTGACGTGGAAATTATGAATATTCAAAGGCTGCTTCATCTCTCAGGAAGTTTGATATATGGTGGCCATATTGGTCGACACTCTCTCTCTCTCTCTCTCTCTCTCTCTCTCTCTCTCTCTCTCTCTCTCTCTCTCATCTCCGTCCATCATTTCTCTGTATCCATCTCCTATGTTAACACACACACACACTTAAATCTTCTCTTCAGCCATTACAAACAAATAAACAACCACAAAGACCAACACACCTACACAACGACAATAATAATAATAATCTCGTCTCTTCCTTCTTCTGTTCCATTCCTTCCTTTCCCTTCCTTTAATATGACGGAACTGAGATATGGAAGAGAGAGCAGAAGGAGGTGGGGATTGAGAGAGAGAGAGAGAGAGAGAGAGTCGTGTTAAGGGCTGGTGGTCTAAACTCCCCCTTAGATTACATTATATGTGTAATAAGCCGCAAAATATGACAACGAGGGGAGGGGAGGGAAAGGGAGGGCACGCGTCACCATTGTACAATTCCCTCTCTCCCTCGCTCCTTCCCTCCCTCCCTCCTTCCCTCCCTCCCTCCCTCCCTCCCTGGTCGTTCCCCTCCACCACCTCTCCCTCATCGTATAATTCACAATCAGGTCCGTCAACCACGTAACACTAACTGGGGAAGGGTTAGGTTAGGTTATTGCTGAGTCAGATTGTTAGGTTAGTTTAGTTTTGGTTAGGTTAGTTTAGTTTTGGTTAGGTTAGGTTAGGGTGTTTAAGCATCGTAGGTGGAATAAACTAAGGTATGTTCATCTTAAGGTTAGGTTAGGTTACGTTTGGTTAGGTTAGGCTAGATTAGGTTAGGTTAGGCTAGGTTAGGTTAGGTTAGGTTACGTTTGGTTAGGTTAGGTTAGGTTAGGTTAGGTTAGGTTGATCCACGACTTTCTTGAGACACTTGGCATCGGTCACCCAATCTGTGGACTTCTCGAGGCTGTCTGCTCATCCATTTTTCATTTACCGCCACCCTCTAATGCCTCTCGTAATCTTCCTCTTCTTCTCCCCTACTTCACTTTCCTCCCCTCCTTTCTCTCTCCCTCCTGCCCTCTTCTCCTTCCGTCTTTGCCCTCCCCCCCCCCTCCTCTTCTCTCCCTCCTGCCCTCTTCACCTTCCGTCTTTGCCCTCCCCCCCCCTCCTCTTCTCTCCCTCCTCTCCTCCATTCACCCTCTTCCACTCCCTACCTCATTCACCTTCCTCCCATGTCTCTCCTTCCTTCACCCTCCCTCTCCCTACCCTCCCTTCATCTCCCTGTACCTCCCCCCACCCTCCCCTATCCTCCGGAACTATCAGATACTGTGGCGGCCATAAATCATGACAAGGTTTTATCTGAGGACAGTCACAAGTAGAGGGGGGATAAGGGGGCGGTGGGTGGCGGGGATGGGTGGGTGGCAGGGGTGGCAGGGATGAGTGGGTGGGTAGATGGGTGGTAGAGAGCCGCCCCTGCCGACTAGATAAGGTGGTGAAGTAGACGCAACACATTATGAGGGTGGTCTGGTACCTCTATTCTCACCCAAACAATTCAAGTGACTTAACACACCTGGCAAGATGGCGTTAGAATTACACCCTGACTAGACCTTGTGAGATTGTGGGGGTTTTATTTCATGTTTCTTTACCATTATCACCATCACTGCCTCCACCATCGTCACCTACTACCACCATCACCACTACCATCATCACCACTACCTACACCACCACTACCTCCACCATCACTACTACCTCCACCACCATCACCACTACCTACACCACCACTACCTCCATCATCACTACTACCTCCATCACAACAACCACTATCACCTCCTCCACCACCATTACCAGCACCACCATCTCTCCAACCACAACTACCACCACCACACACTCATTAGTATGCTGTTCTTGTCGACAACATAATATTACTTTTATCCCGATGATGCATCATACTTTATCACACTATAGTACCATTATCACCACACACACTACACCACTACCACCAACAACCACTATCTACAAACATTCCTACTACCAACCACAACAATCATCACCATCCCCTACCACCACTACCCCTCCACCATCACCATCCCCTACCACCACCCCCCCAACCAGCACACTCATGGAAACCACATCGAGAGAGAGAGAGAGAGAGAGAGAGAGAGAGAGAGAGCACAGTAAATTCAGACACCTCAGATTGTTTTTGCCCCTGAAGGGAGAAGAGTGGCCAGGCAGGGGGAAGGGGAGGGGGTGTGAAGGGGGGGGAGGGGGGATGAAGGGGGGGAGGGGTTAAGCACCACTTTTAACTATAAATTTGGCAGTTTATAACACCAGCGAGTCCATTAAACAACACTGTCAACCAATAGCAGAAAAAAAACACCATTAAACACCATTACGAGATTCAATAAATATTTTTAGAGAATTAAGGAAGGAGGGTGGGGGAGGGGTGGGGGGGGGGGAACTGGGGGAATGTTATCTCAAGGTGGTGGAATGATCACCTATTTAATTTGCACCTGTAGTCACCCGATAAATTTGCACCTGGATTACACACCTGATTCGGTTATGTTAGCGTGAGGGTAGATTAGCGTTAGGCTGGGGAGGGACATGGGGAGGTGGGGAGAGTGATGGGGAGGTGGGGAGAGTGATGGGGAGGTGGGGAGAGCGATGGGGAGGTGGGGAGAGTGATGGGGAGGTGGGGAGAGTGATGGGGAGGTGGGGAGAGTGATAAGGAGGTGGGGAGAGTGATAAGGAGGTGGGGAGAGTGATGGGGAGGTGGGGAGAGTGATGGGGAGGTGTGGGGGGCGATGCCGAGGAGTAAATGATTTTCCAAGACTCTCTCTCTCTCTCTCCCATTATAGTAATTTATCGGTTTTCTCAAGTAGTTCCACAGGTTCTTCGCCTCGTCTTAACCCCATTAGAAGAAATTCTACCCATTTCTTTCACCTATTTTGTTATCTTTTGCCTATTAACGTCCTATTTCGGGGTTTGACTAGATATTTTAGCCAATCTATATCCGATTTTCACATCACTATTTTGGTTGTATATGTTAATGTCTGTTTATTTTCCCTATTTTCCTATTACAGCTATTTAAGGGTCTTTTTCCCCCTATTTAGCATAATTACTTTTCATTCCCTATTACAGAAACATTCTCTAAATAATTATAATAACCCTATTTTCACCTTTCCAGATTTAACACCACAATTACGTTTCTCACCAATTACTATAAATCCAACTACAGCTGCTCGCTTCCCACCTCTTAAGACAAACTAACACTCAGAAACACTATTTATTTCCTATTTTCTTTGCGAGTTAAGTCCATAACCAATTTATTCCTTCAGTAGCAACAACAACAACAAAGACAATAACAAAAACACATCACAACAACAACACAACCTCCTCCCCGTCAGTAGAAAAATTGGCTCCCCGGACCTGACCATGAGAGGTGCTTTTTAGGGATATAATTCTGACATCTCGGCTTGCTGGCTGAAGAGGAGGGGTGGGTGAGGGGGGGGTGAGGGGAGGGGGGGGGTAGTAAGGGAGAGAGGGGTGAGGTTGGGGAAGGTAGGGGAAGGGTGGTGAAGGAAGAGAAAGGAGTGACGGGGAGGTAGGGGTGAGGGGGGAAGGTAGGGGTGAGGGGGAGAGGTAGGGGTGAGGGGGGAGGTAGGGTTGAGGGGGGGAGGTAGGGGTGAGGAGGGGAGGTAGGGGTGAGGGGGGGAGGTAGGGGTGAGGGGGGAGGTAGGGGTGAGGAGGGGAGGTAGGGGTGAGGAGGGGAGGTGAGGAGGGGACGGAAATGAGTGTGTCCAGAGTCGAGTTGGAAATCTTTTGAAGAGTCGAGGAAATAAAACTGAGTTAGCAAGAGAGAGAGAGAGAGAGAGAGAGAGAGAGAGAGAGAGAGTAAGAACGGTTGATTTAGGGTGTGGGGGAAGGGGGTAGTGGTGGGGGGGGGGGGGTGTTGACACCTACCGGAAGATTTGGTGCCGAGTTGGTGGTTGTGGTGAAGATGTTGGTGATAATGATGGTGATAGTGATGATAGTGGTTGGTGGTGATAGCGATGATGGTGATAGTGGTGATGGTGCAGTACAGGCGGCGGAAGTGGCATCAGCAATAGTCCCCCGAGCTGAGGCGGGTGGGGGGGGCGGCAGGGTGGTGGGGGGGGCGACAGGGTGGGGGGCGGCAGGGTGGTAGGGGGGGGGGCAAGGTGGGGGGCGCGGGGTGGCGGTAGGACGGCAGGGTGGCGGTAGGGTGGCGTCAAAGAGCAACGACAGCAAGGAGGGCGGCGTAGATGGCGCCAGGGCGGCAGGACCCCCGAGAGGCAGGAGTTAATGGCCCGTTATGGATTACTTCTGGCCTGAGGAGCCCGCCCACACGTTACTACTGACGCTCCGCCCGCTGCCCATGATCACCACACCCGCCGCCCACTACCACGCCAACCGGTATGGGCGGGGGTAGTTAAATGGGTGTGTACATGGGCAGATGGAATTGTTACGTGGGCGTGTATGGGCGTGGGAGACAGAACCAGAAATTACACGGGCGTGAATGAGGGCGCGCACCCACTCTTAAGAGACCACTTCGTACTTCCCCTTCCCCCCTCCTCCTCCCCCTACACCCCCCCACTTTAAACCAAACCCTCTACATAAAAGAAGGGAAGTGAGTATATGTCCCTCTCCCTCCCCTCTTAACCCCTCTCTTAACCCCCCCCCTCTTACCCCCTACTGGGCGGTCAGGGAGCAATGTGGTCACCAAGATGGGTGGTTGCCGAGTCTATAGCGTAGGGGAGAGGGAGGAGGGATTAAGAAAGAGGGGAGAAGAGAGGAAGGAGGGATTAAGAAAGAGGGTAAGAGGAGGGAGAAAGAGTGAGGGAGAGTGCGAGGAAGGGGGGGGGGCGTAGAGAAAAGGGAAAGAGTGAAAGGAAGGGGTAAAACTGAGGGTAGAGGGGAGGGGTGTGAAAGTAGGGGTACAGGAAGGGAGGGGAGGAAGGGGAAGAGGGTAAGATTCATGGAAAGAGAAAACGCAAAGGAAGGAGAGAGAGAGAGAGAGAGGGGGGGGACATCATCCATCACCCATACCAGTAAGAGTGATGACGCCTCTCTCTCTCTCTCTCTCTCTCTCTCTCTCTCTCTCTCTCTCTCTCTCTCTCTCTGTATATAAAATAACCGAAAAAATGCGACGAAAAAGATAATGCAAAGAAAATGAAAATAACGAAGGAGAAATAGAAATAAAAATAATGTTTCTTGGGAATAATAACAACAAATAAACAACAGCAACAACCCGAATAATAATAATAATAAACTAAACAAATTAAAAAAAATAACTGACAATAAAGGAGTTAATAAAATAAATAAATAAAATTAACAAGAGTAAAATAAAATAATAAAAAAAATTAAAAAACAAACAAAATTTTAATCAATTTTCCACACTCCCTCCTCCTCCTCGTCTTCCTTCCTTCCTTCCTTCCTCCTCTTCCTTCCTCCCTCCCTCTCACCCTCTTATCTCACTCCTCCGTCCTTGTCTCCTACCCCGATTTTCATTTTCTTTTTCTCCCTCTATCTCTTATTCATTATTCTCTTCTCCCTTCATTCTTCCCATCCTCTCCATTCCTCCCCTTGCTTCTCTTCTTTTCCCTCTCCCTTCCTTCTCCCCTTCCTCGGCTCCCTTACTTCTCTTCACCCCTCCCTCCTCCCATTCTCCCTCTCCTCCCTTTATTCTCTTCTCTCTCCCTCTCCTCCCTTTCTTCTCTCCCCTCCTCAGGACAATATCAATGTAGCCACAACAGGCCATCAATCTCGGGCGTGGAGCAGTGTTACCACATCGGCCGTCACTCCTGTCAAGGGATTTGCCTCCTCTCACGACTGACAGTGATTTGACAGGTGGAAGAATGCGCTGGTGACAAGTCTCTCTCTCTCTGTCTGTCTGTCTGTCTGTCTGTCTGTCAGTCTCTCTGTCTGTCTGTCTGTCTGTCTCTCTCTGTCTCGTCTCGTTTCCTTTCTATTTCATTGTATCTCGTGTCAGTCTCTCATCTTTATATTCATTGTCACACACACACACACACACACACACACACACACACACACACACACACACACACACACGATCGCCATAAAACTAATTTCACAAGCTTGAAAAAAAACAGACCATTTTTTTTCTACAACTCAACTTTCACAAACAGCGTACCATGACCTGCCCTCAGAAACCTTATTAAGATCACCCGAAAATTAGACACCCTAGCTTATAATCACCTGTTGATTAATTACCCTTGAGATATTGATAGGGTTAGGTTAAGTCAGGTGGGGATGGGTTAGATTTGGTTAGTGTTAGATGTCGATGGGTTAGGTTAAGTTAGATTAGGTCAGGTTAGGTTAATGTTAAGGTGCTTAAACTTCATGTGAAATAAGCAGGGGTGTTTAATCTTCAGGTGAACCCGATCCTCCAGGTCAGGTCAGGTCAAGTCAGCGTTAAAATGTGAAATAACCTGGAGGGGGTGTCTAATCTTCACGTGATCCTCCAAAAACTGGGCCCTCAAAATTAATGGATGGCAGCTAAAATCCTCCCACTTGATACCCCGCCGATGTTTACGCCGCCTTTCTTTGATATAATTCACTTTTCAATCTGATTTCCATAGTGTCTGGCGGCCGTCCAGATCCCCGGAGTATCTAGGGGTCTTGACTGGAGTAGTGGTGTGGCTTGATGGTGTGGTGGTGTGGCTTGATGGTGTGGTGGTGTGGCTTGATGGTGTGGTGGTGTGGCTTGATGGTGTGGGGGTGTGGCTTGATGGTGTGATGGTGGTAGATGGTGTGAATTGACGTAGATGGTGGTGAGAAAGCCCCTAAGTCAAGCTGGTCTGTGGCTGGTGGGAAGTAGAGCAAGCAAGACAAGAGAGGTGAGGAAGATAACGGGATCAAGACAAGAGAGGTGAGGAAGATAACGGGATCAAGACAAGAGAGGTGAGGAAGATAACGGGATCAAGACAAGAGAGGTGAGGAAGATAACGGGATCAAGACAAGAGAGGTGAGGAAGATAACGGGATCAAGACAAGAGAGGTGAGGAAGATAACGGGATCAAGACAAGAGAGGTGAGGAAGATAACGGGATCAAGACAAGAGAGGTGAGGAAGATAACGGGATCAAGACAAGAGAGGTGAGGAAGATAACGGGATCAAGACAAGAGAGGTGAGGAACATAACGGGATCAAGACAAGAGAGGTGAGGAAGATAACGGGATCAAGACAAGAGAGGTGAGGAAGACTCGAGACTCGCCCGAGGAACAGCTGGGAGCAAGACCATTGGTGGCTACCTTCTCTGTCTGACCCGTCCACTTGACAGATGGGGGAGGAGGGGGGGGGGGCTGGTGACCTGACAGTAAATAAGCCTGGATTTGGCACTCGCTTGAAGGCTGGGAGTAAAGCTGGTGTCCATTAGGTGCCAGCTTGGTGGAGAAGGTCATACATTTTGTGGGTTGAGCTTAATGACAAGTAAGGCTTTAAGCTTTTATTGCTCTGGTTTGCCGGAGGATAAAGGTGACGGCTTGAAAGAAGTAGCTGACTGAACAAGAAGCTGAGAGGCAGGTGAAGGACGTCAAATGCACAGTTCCACCACACTACACCACCACCACAGTTCCACCACACTACACCACCACCACAGTTCCACCACACTACACCACCACCACAGTTCCACCACACTACACCCTCACCACAGTTCCACCACACTACACCACCACCACAGTTCCACCACACTACACCACCACCACAGTTCACCACACTACACCACAATCTAATTTAATCATGGAATCTTATGGGTGTTGATCAAGCACGCTCGTAAACACACACAAAAAACAAGTGAGCATCATGAAGTAGTGTTGCAGAAGAACATTACTTATAAAAAAAAACTATAAACGCCATAATAACACGCTCGTCTCTTGTTTATTTTTTCTTGGCGCGAGTTCCAGCAATAAACGCCTGAAAGACCAGCTGACTTGGCTAGTAATTTTCCCGCCAAATGTGTCTAGAGGTAAACAAACTGGCCCTGTAGTCTCAGTATGTTATTATTACAATCACCCGGTGTCAAAATACTAAAATATCATATCAACAAACATTTATAAAGTGTGTGGAGATAATTTTTGTTACAAGATATATCAAAGAATTTTTAATAATTTTTCATCCATTTAGAAAATTATTATGAACTCAATTCAAAATCTGTCCTGTAGGCTGATGAAGAGACAGACAGACAGACAGACAGACACACACACACACACACACAGACTTATCACCATGAGAGAGAGAGAGAGAGAGAGAGAGAGAGTCCAGCGTTTCTGAGAGCAAAGTACACGTCAGAAAAATAGAGATGAAGATAATGAAGGAGAAATGTAAGTTAATTCCTATGATTAGAGCAACCCCTTGAGTGTATACCCCCCCCCCCCCCACACACCGTCATGCTGCCCACCCCCGCCCACCACAAACCCCGGCCCACCTCCCCCCCACCACTAATATTACACCAGATTCAACAAACAGCTCATCCCAAACACGGTATTTTTCCCTCACGTCTACCCCCCACTATCCCCTCCTACCCACTCCCCCCTCCTACCCACTCCCCCCTCCTACCCACTCCCCCCTCCTACCCACTCCCCCCTCCTACACCACCTACCCCCTTCCCTTCCTACCCACCTCCCACCCTCTACTACCTTTTACCCACCTCCCCCTCCTACCCACACCTACCCCCCTCCCCCACCTCCCCCTCTCAGACTAGCTTAAAGTCGGGTAATATAATGATCAGGTTAACATAGAGAAATATTAAGAAAAAAGAAACTATGACTACTTAAAAATATAAAATAAAGTGTATAAAATAATCAAAAAACGTAATATCGATAAAAACTAAATAAAATAGTAAAAATAAATATGTAGTTTGACAAGAGATATGACATAAGAATATGATAAAAATAAAAAAAATAAAAAAAATCAAGAATGAATGGCAGTGGTGCAGTATTTGGGAGGAGGAGGAGGAGAGGGAAGAGGAAGGAGAAGAAAAAGCAGGAGGAGATGGAGGGGGAATAAGAGGAGGGGGAGGGGGAAGAAGAGTAAGAGGAGGATTAGAAAGAAGAAGAGGTGGATGAGGAGGAATAGAGAAGGAAGAGAAGGAGGAGGAAGAGAAGGAGGAGGAATAGAGAAGGAAGAGAAGGAGAGAAGGAGGACACCATAACACAACAGTACTCATCCTCTCCTTCCTGTAGTCGACACCCGAGTCTCCACACCTGACCACGACAACAACACTTACCTGAAACAAGAGAAACAATCATTAATAAACAGCAAATGTAAACAAATTACCTGGATATAAGTATTAAATTTCTGGTTGTATTTACATCTTGGGGAGATAGGGGTGGGGAGAGAGGGGAGAGGAGGGGGTAGGGGCTGGGGAGGGTAAGGGACTGGGGAGGAACTGGGGCTGGAAGAGGAGGGAAAGGAGGAGAAGGGAGGGAAGGGAGGGGCAGGGATTGAAAGAGCCTTGAGGGCCGTCGCCAGGTAGACTCCAGGTAATTCAAAGGATAATTACAGGTAAAAAATCAGACCACCAGAATGTTATTACAACAAACTCGACTGTGATGGATGGATGTCATATTTTATAACAAAATTGACGTATGATGCGTATTTATAAAGATAATTCATTACAAAAACTCAAAGTGTGGATGATAGATGCGTAGAAGAACGTATGATGGATGCATTATATACCGTTTGATGGATTAGTTAAATAGCGTATAATAACTGCGTAGAAAAGTGTATAATGGATGCGTAAAAGAACGGATGATGGATGAGTTGTAAAAGGCAATTAAGGAAGAAAAAAGCGTATGACAGGTGTACACACTAGTGAGCTAAACAGCTGTGACCACCTAGTCCAGATAACAGATGTTTACACACACACACACACAGAGGTAAAGCAAGAGGGCCATAAGCACATGAAAGCCAGCACCACACGAGCTAACAGGCACACAGCGACAGCACGAGCATTCAATAGCGTCTGGCGAAAAAAAAATCCCCATTTCCACAGTAGCATGGACGCCCTAAAACGTCCATCACCAATGACAGCACGGTGCTACGCCAGACGGACCTTCTTGCCTGCAGTGGCGATGTTTTATGGTACGAACAAAGATGTAAACACTAGATGGTGAGGTTGGAGTAGCGCCTTGAGGAGTACCTCGAGTGAAGGACCACTTGGAGGATTAGTTGAGGTGTTGGGGAAGGGGTGAGAGGGGGGAAGAGGGAGAGGGGGAGGGGAGAAGAGGGAAGTAAGATGGAGAATATAATCACAAATGAGGCCAAAAGTGTCTTAAAACCACACACACACACACACACACACACACAGGGTCGTCAAGTGGCACAAAAGAGCATCACGTCAGAGGAAGAAGAAAACCCATGAACGTACAGTTAAAATTAGGCCTGGGACAAGAATACTGCCTCTATACTTGTGGTGCCAGGGGAGCAGGGGGAAGAGGGAAGGGGGGAGGGGGGGGAGGGGATGGCAGAGAGGGGGGGAGGGGGAGGGAAAGAGATATATAGTGTAAAGTTGTGTGAGAGAGAGAGAGAGAGAGAGAGAGAGAGAGAGAAATATCTGAGACTTTCTATAATCTCTCCCTCCCTTTCTTTCTCCTCCTCTCGCCAGCTAACCATTTCCCTCTTTTAATCACCATCTCCACTCCCCATTTCCTGAGGTGTTGTCAATTGGTGCAGCTTCATCTCGTGTTTTTTCCTATTTTCCTTCCCTCCCTATTTCCGATTTTCCTTCCCTCCTTATTTCCTATTTTCTCATCTTTTCCTACCATTTCCCTTCCTTTACCCCCCAATTTCACCTATTTTCTTCATTTTATCACAGTTTTCCCCATTTCTTCCCTTCTTTATCCCTATTTCCCCCATTTCCCACCTTCATTATCGCACATTTTGCTATTATTCCCTCCTTTAACACCTATTTTCCTAGTTACTACCTTTATCCAATAGTTTTACCACTTCTTACATATATCTATTAATCTGACTATGTTATTTGTTGCTATTTGGTATGTATGTATGTATGTATGTATGTGTGACTGTGTGTGTGTGAGATGACAGACGTCGAGAACAGTACAGATGTAATTTATCAGAGAGAGAGAGAGAGAGAGAGAGAGGGGGGGGGAAACTGATTAGAGAGAGATTGGAGGGGACGGAATGATTAGCATAAAGGGAAATTGAAGGAAGAATATGGAGGTGAAGGAGGGAAGGAAAGTGAGGGGTAATAAGGGGGAAGAGGGAAAGAGGGAAGAGGAGGCAAGGAAGGAAGGGAGGGAGAGAAGAGAGGAGAAGAAGGCTAAGGGAGGGAAGAGGAAGAGAGGAGGAGGAGAAGCAGGGAGGAAGAACAAGGGTAAAGGAGTGAGAGAGAAGGTGATAGGGAGAACAACAACAGAGAAAGAAAGCAGGGAGAGAGGAGGGGGGGGCTGAGGGAGATGGAGGAAGGGAGACAGGGAGAAAGGGTGAGTGAAAGTATTAGGGAGACAGGGTGAGTAAGTGAGGGGTAAAGGGAGGACAGGGAGAAAGGGTGAGTGAGAGTATTAGGGAGACAGGGTGAGTAAGTGAGGGGTAAAGGGAGACAGGGAGAAAGGGTGAGTGAGAGTATCAGGGAGACAGGGTGAGGAAGTGAGGGAGTAAGTGGGACAGGGAGAGTAAGAGGAGTTAAGGGAGAAAGGGAGAGAGGCAGGAAGCGTGAAGGATGGATGATGGCTGACACAATAACAGTGTTTACAGTAGAGCGTCTGACCTGACCCACGACCCACAGGAAAATAAGACACGATCTAGGAAAATACGCCGGAGAATGCTAGAAAAATACGCCGGAGAATGCTAGAAAATACGCCAGAGAATGCTAGGAAAATACGCCAGGGAATGCTAGTAAAATACGCCGGAGAATGCTAGGAAAATACGCCAGGGAATGCTAGTAAAATACGCCAGAGAATGTAAGGAAAATACGCCGGAGAATGCTAGGAAAATACGCCGGAGAATGCTAGGAAAATACGCCAGAGAATGCTAGTAAAATACGCCGGGGATATCAGGAAAATACGTCAACATCAGGAGAAACTTGGAATATAGCCCCTGTTACTACTACTACTATCCCTACCACCACTACTACCACCACTACTACCCCTTCTACCACCACTACTACCCCTTCTACCACCACAAGAGCCAAACTGAGCTAATTAATGCCTACCTTTTTGCCCAGGTAGGAGTCACCCCTCAGACTCACCTCAGCGTATCAGGCAAGTCAGTAAATCATAACGTGAGCACAATATAAAGATAAGTGAGGCTAGGAGGAGTTGGATAGACCCCCCCTCATCACCTGATCCCCCTCTCCTATCCTCCCCTCTCCTATTCTCCCCTCTCCTATCTTTCCCCTCCCCTATCCCTCCCCCCTCTCTCTCTCTCCCATCCTTCCCTCTCTCTCCCCTCTCCTATCCTTCCTTACTTCCCCCTCTCCTATCCCTACCTTCCCCCTCTCCTATCCTTCCCTCTCCCTTCTATCCTTCCCTCTCCCTTCTATCCCTCCTCCCCTCCCTATATCTCCTTTATCTCGTTCCACCAATCACAGCCTGTCCTCATTCCCTGTAAGGGGGAGGGGGGGATGTAGTGCCGACCAATAGCAAGTCTCTATCAACTTTTCTGAACTGTCAATTTGAGGAGGGGAGGGAGGGGGGGGAGAGGGGGGGGTGACGTTGAAAACAAACTCAAGGGTCTAGGCCAATCAAATATCGCTCAACCACCCCCACCCCCCCCTCTATTTAACCAATCACAAGTCACCATAGAGTAAACCCCCCCCCCTTCCTCTGACCAATGATATCAACGGGAGCTTTACCGACGACAAATTGTTATTCTTGCGATCAGCTGAGGTAGTGAGGAACTGGGGTACAGGACTTTGGCATCTATGGATGGGGATACATAAGGCTCCTTTATCCGTGACGAGGTTCGGGGATTTTGCCGGGCCGGTTTTGTCTCGAATCACATCTCAGTCGGGACCTTCAAATATCGGCTATGCTTCTTTAACCCTTCCTCCTTGGTACCCGATCGTAGCTACCCGATACCCATCCCCATAGCACCCGATACCCACTCTTCAGGGGTAGTCTATGCCACACAGCCAGGGATCACGTGTAGGGGGAGTACCCACACACGCTGGTAAAGTACCCACAAACGTACATACACACACACACACCAGTTAATTACAGGTACAGGTGTAAAGGACAGACAGGTACAATTATGCCCAGGTGTCGACTGTATCTCTCTCGCGCGCGCACGCACACACGCACGCACGCACACACACACACTACATCCTTGACCACCAAAGGGTCAAGATGTACCTGGCGCTCCTCTCGGAGCAGCCAGGTCAACTGTTATGTTGGACCATACCAACTCCCTCCCCTCAACCCTCCTCCCCACCGGAATATCAACATGTTCTCGCCAGAAGTTACTATTTCATTTAGGAAAGGAATGGAACCAGTGTTAAACCGAGGTGAACAGTGGTGAACAGTGCTTAAGTCAGTGAGAACAACTCAACAGTAACAGTGGTACCCAAGTTGACCTTCACACAGTGAGGTCCCAGGTACCCAGTGATAACGGCCCGACCCAACAACCAGCGATGTGTTAATCCGTCTACGATAGGAAGGCCTGGAACCACACCTCACTCACATAACACCATCTGTGAGGGAATTACTACACCACGTGAGGCCCCTCATAACACCATATGTGAAGGAGTTACTACACCACGTGAGGCCCCTCATAACACCATCTGTGAGGGAATTACTACACCACGTGAGGCCCCTCGTAACACCATCTGTGAGGGAATTACTACACCACGTGAGGCCCCTCATAACACCATCTGTGAGGGAATTACTACACCACGTGAGGCCCCTCATAACACCATCTGTGAGGGAATTACTACACCACGTGAGGCCCCTCATAACACCATCTGAGGGAACTACTACACCACGTGAGGTCCCTCATAACACCATCTGTGAGGGAATTACTACACCACGTGAGGCCCCTCATAACACCATCTGTGAGGGAATTACTACACCACGTGAGGCCCCTCATAACACCATCTGTGAGGGAATTACTACACCACGTGAGGCCCCTCATAACACCATCTGGGAGGGAGTTACTACACTACGTGTTTGCTGTTCAACACCTACATTAATCTGTTTGTTCACTGTATGTTCCTTTACCTTTCTCTAATGAAGGCTTTTGTTAAACCACCAATGTATGTAATAAGTCATTTATGTCCAATGTATATTTTCAGCCTTCGGGCTGCAGAACTTTTTAAAAAAACCGTCAATTATTATTATTATTATTATTATTATTATTATTATTATTATTATTACACACACACACACACACACACACACACACACTGACAACTTAACAATCCGATAATTTAATCACACTACCCGATTTACCCGATTCAAGTCCCAACTAATTTAGGTCATATTCTCAACTAATTCGATATAGTAACAATTTCACTCCTATCTACTGTAATCCGGTACAGTAAGTAATCCGCTAGAGCTTTAATCTAATCCAGCACATGAAGTAATCCGCTATAACTCCTCTCTTAATCCGGCCTACCGTGAGAACGTTAAGTAATCTGTATGTCATAAAGGCGCTCCCCCTCCTCTCCTTTCCCACAGTAATCTCAAACAGAAAAGGAACCATTAAACCGTACGACAATAAATTCACACGACGAATAGACGCGATTTAGCGATTTATTTCCACAAGTTAATGACGTAGGTTAAAATCCTCCCGGGTTGGCCAATGAGAACAGCTGAGATATATGACGTCATTAAAAATTGGAGCTCAAGTATCGTACCAGCCAATCAGTGGTGTGCATGTAGTGACGTCATTGTTTAGGTTTACCAATGGCAAGGGTAGGGAGGATCGGACACAGTAATTTGAGCGTGTAAAATATGTAGATTATGATTCTCAGTTACCAATGGGTGAGATGGGTACAGATAACGTCATACAGAGCAGCCACTGAGACAGACGAATGCAGTTGATGTCACATAAAGCAGCCAATGAGACGGTCGAATGCAGATGACGTCATAGAAACCAGCTAATGAGACGGTCGAATGCAGATGACGTCATAGGAACTAGCTAATGAGACTGGCGAGTGCAGATGACGTCAAATAAACCAGCCAATGAGACGGGCAAATGGAGATGACGTCATAGAAACCAGCCAATGAGACGGGCGAATGCAGATGACGCGCCGCCACTCACCCAATAATGATAATTGTGAACGGGTAATAATTCGGCGTCAACCGTCATTAATTACCAAGGGCGTCACACTCACACGTTCACCCATCACACTCAACTCTCCAGTTAATTTGCATATACAAGGACACGTGAGGAGTGTGGCAGACAACACACCGTCGCCTCACCCTCGATAAGGCGGAAGTTGACAGCTGATGACAGTGGTGTAGGGTGGCGTTGAGTTCCCTCCTACCACCACAATAACCTTTACCACAGCTAACACAAACAAACAAATGATACCTTTCTAGACAGACAGCGGACAGACAGACAGACAGAATGATATATTAAATAACACCTTTATATTTTATCCAGGTGAAGATTAACTCGATACAAACTCCGACTCAATATCTTACCCAAACTGACATACGGACAGATGGATAAAAAAAAAAAGAATTCCTTGTATAAACTTTCTTCAGGTAATTGCAGGTAAGCTCGGCAAATAAACGATCGGTTAATTGAAACTGTTATTTATTTGGTAACTCTGAAAGGTTACCTCTGTGTGTGGGTGTGTGTGTAAGTGTGTCTGTGTGTGTGGGTGTGTGTGTAAGTGTGTGTGTGTGTGTGAGTGTGTGAGTGTGTCTGTGTGTGTGTGTGTGTGTATGTGTGTGTGTTATTCTTCTTCACTTTTTATTGGATAGAATGTCAACTAATACCTAATATGCCAAAATAAATTGAAGAAAATGTCTGTCTCTCTTTTTTTTCGAGAGAGAATATGTGTAAGAGTGTGTGTGTGTGTGTGTGTGTGTGTGTATGTAAGTGTGTGTGTGTAAGTGTGTGTGTGTGTAAGTGTGTCTGTGTGTAAGTGAGTGTGTGTGTGTGTGTAAGAGTGTGTGTGTGTGTGTGTGAGTGTAAGAGTGTGTGTGTGTGTGTAAGAGTGTGTGTGTGTGTGTAAGAGTGTGTGTGTGTGTGTGTGTGTGTGTGTGTAAGTGTGTAAGTGTGTGCGTAAGTGTGTGTGTATGTGTAAGTGTGTGTAAGTGTGTGTGTATGTGTGTGTGTGTGTGTAAGTGTGTGTGTGTGTAAGTGTGTGTGTGTGTGTAAGTGTGTGTGTAAGTGTGTGTGTATGTGTAAGTGTGTGTAAGTGTGTGTGTATGTGTGTGTGTGTGTGTGTGTGTGTGTGTGTGTCTGTGTGTGTGTGTAAGTGTGTGTAAGAGTGTGTGTGTGTGTGTGTGTAAGTGTGTAAGTGTGTGTGTATGTGTAAGTGTGTGTAAGTGTGTATGTGTGTGTGTGTGTGTGTGTGTAAGTGTGTGTGTAAGTGTGTGTGTAAGTGTGTGTGTATGTGTAAGTGTGTGTGTATGTGTGTGTGTAAGTGTGTAAGTGTGTGTGTGTAAGTGTGTGTGTGTGTGTGTAAGTGTGTGTGTGTGTGTGTGTGTGTAAGTGAGTGTGTGTGTGTGTAAGAGTGTGTGTGTGTGTGAGTGTAAGAGTGTGTGTGTGTGTGTAAGAGTGTGTGTGTGTGTAAGAGTGTGTGAGTGTAAGAGTGTGTGTGTGTGTGTGTGTGTGTGTGTGTGTGTAAGTGTGTGTGTAAGTGTGTGCGTAAGTGTGTGTGTATGTGTAAGTGTGTGTAAGTGTGTGTGTATGTGTGTGTGTGTAAGTGTGTGTGTAAGTGTGTGTGTGTGTGTGTAAGTGTGTGTGTAAGTGTGTGCGTAAGTGTGTGTGTATGTGTAAGTGTGTGTAAGTGTGTGTGTATGTGTGTAAGTGTGTAAGTGTGTGTGTGTGTAAGTGTGTGTGTGTGTGTGTGTAAGTGTGTGTAAGTGTGTGTGTATGTGTGTGTGTGTAAGTGTGTGTGTGTGTGTGTGTAAGTGTGTGTGTGTGTGTATGTGTGTGTGTGTAAGTGTGTGTAAGTGTGTGTGTGTGTAAGTGTGTGTGTATGTGTAAGTGTGTGTAAGTGTGTGTGTATGTGTGTGTGTAAGTGTGTAAGTGTGTGTGTGTAAGTGTGTGTGTGTGTGTGTGTAAGTGTGTGTGTGTGTGTGTCAGCTGGTCGAGTGGGTCATTAAATCTCAGGGTTTTTAGCACCTCGCCCCCAGCCACGAGTATACCTTGGATGACCTTGCCTGACCCATCTTCCCTGCTCAAGTGACCTCACATGACCCCATCACGATTCTTTTCCCTTTCTCTGTGATGACCTTGGCTGAAGTAACCCTAGCTGCCTTATTACAGGTGTGCACGTGACTTGAATCCCTCACAGGTGTGTTGAGGTACAGGTGTGGTAATTACTCCTTTACACTTGCATATACCTGGCGTTTACCTGATATTGGCACGGGGTTTGGCCTTATCTACACACAAACAGGTTAATGGTAAAACACACACACAAACAGAGGTTAATGGTACACACACACAGGTTAATGGCATACTTACACAGGTTAATGGCACGTACACACGGGGGGGGGGTGAGGGGGGGTGGCGGGATAGTGAAGGCCAGCCACCTACACTAAGCCAAGTGCTCCCCATCCCACCACACCTTCGCTACCACACCGCCACTACCACACCGCCACGGCCAAACCTTCACTACCACACCCTCTTCGCTACCACACGACACCCACCACACCTTCGCTACCACACCGCCACTACCACACCACCACGGCCAAACCTTCACTACCACACCCTCTTCGCTACCACACGACACCCACCACACCTCCACTACCACACCACCACGGCCAAACCTTCACTACCACACCCTCTTCGCTACCACACGACACCCACCACACCTTCGCTACCACACCTCCACGGCCAAACCTTCACTACCACACCCTCTTCGCTACCACACGACACCCACCACACCTCCACTACCACACGACACCCACCACACCTCCACTACCACACCTTCACTATAATACACCATCACCACCACCATATGATGAATGCAAATGTGTGATAATAATAGTGACTTTTTGCAGAGGATGAGAAACACATTTTGGCTCCTGACTGACACGTACTGATGGTGAGGAAGAGAGTGACTGATAGTGAGGAAAATAGTGACTGATAGTGAGGAAAAAGTGACTGATAGTGAGGAAAATATTGACTGATAGTGAGCTGAAGCAGACCAGTCAATCTTGATATTATTGTTTACTTAGTCATTGTATTTTCCTAACCTAACCCAACTCTCCTTACCACCAGCTGTTTACCTTCTCCTACCCCACCTCCCCTACCCTACCTCCTTTCCCTTACCTCACCTACCCCACCTCCCCTACCTCTATACACTCACAGAGAAGGAAGGAGGGGGGAGGGAGAGGTGGGGAGGGAAGGGGCGGGGGGGGGGGGGGGGGGGAAGGAGGAGACGCCCGAACCTATACACTAATGACCAACATCCCATCAGGTAAGAGCCAGGTTTAATTACTGGGGTGACGGCGGCGGCTGCGGCTGCGGCTAACATCTTTACCTGCGGCGGTCAGCAAACTTCTTTTCGGGGGCCGATTTGAGGTTCCGTTGCAACATCAGTGGGCAATATTATCTTTATATCAAACAGGGTAAAGGTGCGTAACCCCTCGGTGTTGTGTGCGTAAGGGAGTGATGGTCTTTAGGTAAAGGGAACGTAAGGGCGTAGAGGTTGAGATAGTCAGGGCGGTGGGTTACGTCTTGAAGGAGTTTTCTATTGAGCAGCGTAACAAGATGTGCTGAGGAACCTCCGTCTTTGGCTAAGGTATACACACACACACACACGGTCTTTTCACCGCCCAGGGACGCTTAGTGTGCAGGTAGAGTGTGGGAGGGAGGGAGGAGTGACGCCGCCAACCACAACTACCACCATCACCATCACCACTACCACCATCACCACTACCACCATCTCCACCACTATTACCACCGGCCAAAATCACAACCACCACCTCTACTACCACCACCTAACGCATACAGAATGGGGGGGGGGGTATGGAGGAGGGGGTAGGGGGAGGAGACACAGGTGGGGAGACAGGTGGAAATGACCGAGTAACGCATAGAGATAACGCATGGAGACGCATAGTGGTGAGGCAGTTAACGCATGGACAAGACGCACAGAGGTAATACAAATCTTCCTCTTCCCCCCCCCCCCTTTTTCTCATCCTTTCTCTCTTCCTCCATTCTCCTCACCCCCTTCCTCACCCTCGCTTCTTCTCCTCCTCCCTCTTCTCATTCTTATTGTTTCTTCTCCTTCCTCTTCCATTTCTTCTTCTCTTTCCTCTCGTTTCTCACTATCTCTCACCCCTCCCTCCCTGTCCTCCCGTTTCTCACCCCTTCCCTCCCTGTCCTCACCCTCTCCTCCCTCTCTCCTCCCGTTTCTCACCTCTCCTCCCTCTCCTCTCTCTCTCTCTCTCCTCTTCCTCACCATTATCAGCTCACATCTTCACGGCAGGAGGACCAAGGCGTCGAGGAGAGTAATTGGCCAAGAATTGCGGCATAAATTCCTCTAGCACACCTTTCCCCTGTTGAGGTCACCCCTGCCACTACCTCCCTGCCACTACCCCCCCCTGCTACTACCTCCCTGGAACTACCCACCCCTCCCACTACCCCCTGCCACTGCCACAATCCCTTCCACTACCTCCCCCCTGCTACTACCTCCCTGGAACTACCCCCCCCCCCATGCCACTACCACTATCCCCTGCCACTACCACAATCCCTTCCACCACTACCTCCATTAACCACAGTCACTACCAATACGCCCCTGCCACTACCCCCTGCCACCACCATCACTACCACCATCATCATCATTGCCACATCATCACCACCACCCACCACCACCATCACTACCACCATTACCACCACCTCTTCCCCCTTCATTACCGTAATTGTGGTTAATAAATAATAAAGGCGCGGACCATCAATATTGTTTAGGGACGCTCACACACACTCACCGATAGTTGACACGGGAAAAAAGTCGGGTGGGAAGGAAGTCGGTTGGGAATAAAGTCGGTTGGGAAGTAAGTCGGATGGGAACAATGTCAGGAGGAAAAAAGTCGGTTCGGAAGGGAGAAAATTGGGAGAGAAGGGCACAACGGAAAGCAAGTCGGGAAAAAAATCGATTGAGATGTAATTCGGGAGGAGAGAGAGAGAGAGAGAGAGAGAGAGAGAGAGAGAGAGAGAGAGAGAGAGAGACCTTCCACCACCACACCACCACAACACCACTCCCCACCACCACCACACACTCCCCTCCTCACCACCACCACAACACCACTCCACTCACCACCACCACCACACCACTCCCCTCACCACAACACCACTCCCCTCACCACCACCACACCACTCCCCTCACCACCACTCCCCTCATCACCACCCGTCTGTCACACTCCCCTCAGATAACCCACAGTCAAAACACTTTAAATACTCCCCTCTTAATCCACCCATGATCTCCCCTTTCTCCTCCCCACCCCTTCTCCCCTCTCCCCAAGGGTAAGGGAGATTAGCTACCGTCAACATCATGTATTGGATTCACACAAAAAAATTCTTAAGTTCAAAACATTTCACCCTAGTTTGTGTATATGTATGTATGTATGTATGTATGTATGTATGTATGTATGTATATATGTATGTATGTATGTGTGTGTGTCAAGATATCATTTACAGTCGAGTCTTCGCGTAATTTTGAAGCTATTTTGGACCTCCTATCCTAACGTAACGTAACGTAACCTAACGTAACCTAACGTAACGCAACGTAACCTAACCTCAATCATCCACACAGACAACAGACAACCAAAGACCTGACAGAACAATTCACTCTTCCTCTCTCCCCCCTCCCTCCCCCCTCTCCTCCCTCTCTCTCGTGATAATTACCAACAAACTGGGCAACGTCCTCGACCCAATCTCTCGTCCACCCCAGCCGTCCAAGAACAAGGATTAAATTCAGCCTTGAAGAAGAGGAAGAAGAAGAATGGAAGAAAAGATGAGGAGGAGGAGGATGAAAGAAGAAGAAGAGAATGGAAGATAAGAAGAAGAAGAAGAAGAAGAAGAAGAAGAAGAAGAAAGAAAAGAAGAAGAAAAGAAGAAGAAAGAAGAAGAAGAAGAAGAAGAAGAAGAATAAGAAGAAGACAACAAGACAGGGAGGGGTAGTGGAGGGGTTATTCTCTCGATGAGCTTATACCAGATTCACAAAATTTCTTGGGTTATTATTTTTTTCCCCTAAGAGTTATGGTGAGAAAATGAGGTTTAGTTATGGTAGAGTCTCAGTGTAAATTGGGGGCCATTTTGTGATCTTTTAACGTAAGAATCTTTGAGAATCGTGTATCCAGGGGTTAGAATCGCTAAGAATTCGGGGGTAAGAATCACTAAGAATCCGGGGGTAAGAGTGACTAAGAATCCGGGGGTAAGAATCACTAAGAATCCGGGGGTAAGAATCACTAAGAATCCGGGGGTAAGAATCACTAAGAATCCGGGGGTAAGAATCACTAAGAATCCGGGGGTTAGAATCACTAAGAATCCAGGGGTAAGAATCACTAAGAATCCGGGGGTAAGAATCACTAAGAATCCGGGGGTAAGAATCACTAAGAATCCGGGGGTTAGAATCACTAAGAATCCAGGGGTAAGAATCACTAAGAATCCGGGGGTTAGAATCACTAAGAATCCAGGGGTAAGAATGACTAAGAATCCAGGGGTAAGAATGACTAAGAATCCGGGGGTAAGAATGACTAAGAATCCGGGGGTAAGAATGACTAAGAATCCAGGGGTAAGAATGACTAAGAATCCAGGGGTAAGAATCACTAAGAATCCGGGGGTAAGAATCACTAAGAATCCGGGGGTAAGAATCACTAAGAATCCGGGGGTAAGAATCACTAAGAATCCGGGGGTAAGAATCACTAAGAATCCGGGGGTAAGAATCACTAAGAATCCGGGGGTAAGAATCACTAAGAATCCGGGGGTAAGAATCACTAAGAATCCAGGGGTAAGACTCACTAAAAATCCGGGGGTAAGACTCACTAAAAATCCGGGGGTAAGAATGACTAAGAATTCGGGGGTAAGACTAACTAAGAATTCGGGGGTAAGAATGTCAAAATTCACGGGTAAGAATCACTAAGAATCTGAGAGAATAAGACTTTCAGAATCCGCGAGTGTGTAGCGGTCAGCCGGAACACGGTAAGAAGACAGGGGTAGAGATGGTCTGTCGAGTTCCATCATGACCATTAATGCCACCACGTTAGGCCAGGGAGGGGGGGTGAGGGGGGAGGGGAGGGGGGTGTGAAGGGGGAGGGGAGGGGGGTGTGAAGGGGGAGGGGGGAGTGAGGGGGAGGGCTTGGAGAAGGAGAGAGAGGGAAGAAGGTCGAAAAAGGAGGATGAAGAGAGAGGGAAGGGGGGAGAAGAGGGAAATGGAGAAGGGCAAGGAAGGGAGAGAAGGAGGAAGAGAGAAGGAGGAGGAATACCAGAAAGAAAATCACATACTCTAGTAGCCACGTCTCTCTCTCTCTCTCTCTCTCTCTCTCTCCGGAACACCGTGACCGGTAACCCAAACATCCTCACCTCCGGCCCTCCTCATCCGGACGGTCAATCCAGCATCCGGCACCTTTTCCGGCCCTCCGTTTTTAATGACCGTAATCCCTCCCGGCTAATATTACGGTTATAACCAAGAACAGTACTGGAACAATGTTAACCGCAATGTAACAAAACAATGGTACAATGTTAACTTTAACCGCAATGTAACAAAAACAATGGTACAATGTTAACGTTAACCGCAATGTAACAAAACCAATGGTATAATGTTAACTTTAACCACAATGTAACAAAACAATGGTACAATGTTAACTTTAACCGCAATGTAACAAAAACAATGGTACAATGTTAACGTTAACCGCAATGTAACAAAAACAATGGTACAATGTTAAGTGCATTTTCAGATCACTATATAGTTAAGGGAAAAAATAACTTTGGGACTTTTGGGAATTTCTTACCCATTTCTCTTTCGCCCACACCCATTTCCACACCCCATCTCCACACCCCATCTCCCACATTCACCCATACATCTCACCCAAAATTGCCAGTCAACCACCAGCCCACCCACTTTCCCCTCCCTCTCCCCATTCCACCTTTTCCACCCACTCACCTCCGCCATCTCCCCATTCCACCCACCCACCCACATTTCCCCCAACGATCCTCACTGGAATCAAACTAGACATTCCCGTTAGTTCCAGTTTCAATTCCAGGACTGGTTGCCTGGAATCGGGGGGGGGGAGGGGGGGTAATGACGTAGGCAAGAACGGCGATGGAACAGGAAACGTTAATTATGAGGGAACGTTTATTTTCACGTCTCTCTCTCTCTCTCTCTCTCTCTCTCACCAAATAAAACATAATCTGGACTTTACGAGGCGATATGGAGAGTCCTTTACCCCCCCCCCCCCCACCTTCCTTCCTTCCTCCCCATCTTCATTCCTTCTCCTCCCTCCCCACCTTCCTTCACTTTCCCACCACCCCTTTCCCTCCCATACCCAACCTCCCTACCACTCTTCCTCGCCACACTCCCCATTACCCTCCCCACCTCCCCATTATCCTCCCCAGCAGCGTTAGGTCTCCCCGTTATAACACACGTCAGAGACCAGTGATGACCAAATACGCGCTGACTGAATCTAAATATCGGAAAGCCGTAAAGTCGGTCTGAGTTGGTCTGTAAACCTGGAAATGGTCTCATTCAACTCGTTGCCGCGGAGACCAGGATGTGACCAGAGAGGAGGAGGAGGACAGGGTGATAAAGAGGGATAGAGGAGGAGGAGGAGGAGATAAGAGGGGTAAGGTGTGACTAGGGAGGTGTAGGGAGGAAGAGGAAGGGGAGGAAGAAGAGGATGAGGAGGAGGAGGAGGAGGAGGAGGTCAGCTTCCCCACCCCCCCCCCCCCCTCCTCCTTACAGCGACCCACCAATCATTGCTCCCTGGAACAAGCTGAGGTGGCTGGTTTAAGAGTCAAGCCAATAGGGACACCCAGAACAAGCAATTTTAAAAGCTGTTTTCTAGACGTTATCAAATGGTTTGTGTGTGTGTTAGTATCAGTTCCTTGGAAGGGGGAGAGGGGGAAGGGGGAGAGGGGGGAAGGGGGAGAGGGGGAGGGGGTGAATGGTTTCTAAGATCTCTTGGTTTCTATTTGAGTTTCTGTATAAATAATTGCTACAGTAACTACAACAGCCTCTTCCCTCACTGGCCTATTGCATAAATAATTGCTACAGTAACTACAACAGCCTCTTCCCTCACTGGCCTATTGTATAAATAATTGCTACAGTAACTACAATAGCCTCTTCCCTCACTGGCCTATTGTATAAATAATTGCTACAGTAACTACAAGAGCCTCTTCCCTCACTGGCCTATTGTATAAATAATTGCTACAGTAACTACAAGAGCCTCTTCCCTCACCGCCTACAGTAGCCTCTATTAACACGTGTCACGGTACGTAAAATAAGCAGCTCTCCAGCCTTCACCCAACCCATTAGGCCAACGGTGGGGTGCGGAGAGGAGGATGGGTGATGGGAGGGGAGGGAGGAGGGGAGGAGGAGGAAGGGGGGAGGGGGAGGAAGGGGGGAGGAGGAGGAAGGGAAGAGGAGGAGAAAGGAAGGGAAGAGGAGGAGAAAGGGACGGAAAAGGAGGGGGAAATAAGGAGAGAGGAAAGACAGGAAAAGAAAGGAGGAGAGGAAAGGGAAACGGGGGAGGGAAAAGGGGAGGGAGAAAGGGGGGGGCAGAAGGAAAAAGACGATAAAAGGGGGAAATAACAAGAGGGGAAAAAGAAATGGAAAGGAGAACTCTAAATAACGTCAGAGGTTTCCAGCAACAGTTTCCCAATTTGCCCCCCCCCCCCCACACACACAGGCTTTGGTAGTCCTTGGCGTCGATGGAACGATTTATCGATACTGGACGTCCACACAGCTCTTTAGGCCTCGTTAGGGTGAGTGTTGACGGGGGCCCCCCCCCTTCACGGAGCTACAGCTCTTGTGGTAGTTAGGTAGTTAGAGAGCTTTTGGAGTTAAGTAGTGGTAGTAAGTAAGTAAGTAAGAATATTAGATAAGGAAGGAGTCAGAGAGAGAGAGAGAGAGAGAGAGAGAGAGAGAGGTTTTCACAGGACGACGTGTTTATCCTGAGGCTCCGAAGACGTCGAAATGGACCAATATTTGCACACACACTGGCCGGGCGCCTGCTGGGTAGTGACCTGGCTTTAGTGGGTATTTTGATAGTGTGTGTGTGTGTGTGTGTGTGTTAATAAAGGCTACTGTAGGCCGGTGAGGGAAGGAAATGGTATTGTAGTTACTGTAGCAAGTGTGTGTGTGTGTGTGTGTGTGTGTGCGCGCGCTGTGTGTGTGTGTGTGTGTGTGTGTGTGTGTGTGTGTGTGTGTGTGTATCAAACTGCTCGACCCTTTTGGGTTATTTTTATGGCCATTTTATGTATTTTATGATAATTTTCAGTTTCATGGCCATGTTTAACATGTAAAGGTCACTATTGATAACCCAAGACATTTATTCTTTACTTCAAGGCCATTTATGGATACCCTGGGGGCCATTTATAGATACCCCGAGGCCATTTTTGGCCATCTGAGAGACTTTTGTTATAATTTTCAGGCTTTTTGATATATTTCTTGCAGGATATTTCATATTTTCCATCTCTCTCTCTCTCTCTCTCTCTCTCTCTCTCTCTCTCTCTCATACAAAAATTTTTTATCATATAATTATTACCCTTATCATTATTACTATTATTATCGCTATTATTACGATTATGAGAGAGAGAGAGAGAGAGAGAGAGAGAGAGAGAGAGGGCTATTATTAACCCCCCCCCCACAAGCCACACAGGGCGAGACGTTGTTTACATTTGACCACATGTGTGTTTGTTTACTAACACGACCCCTTAACCGCAGCTTCACGTTCACCGCAAACAATTTAAAGATCCTCATAATTTTAACCGCAATGGTGTTAAATACTGTCATTAAATGTTAACACCTCCATGTTTATCACGTGACCACAACTGGTTAATGTATGTTAATGTTAAAAATGTCCTTAACTTAGTGATTAATAATGTGTATGGGATTTAAATGTTGAGAGAGAGAGAGAGAGAGAGAGAACGGGGAGGAAGAGCAGAAAGAAGAGAAGATGAAGAAAGAGGGAAGAGAAGAAGGGATGAGGAGAGGGGGAAGAAGAAGAGGGGAAGAGAGGGGACACTGAAGCCCAGTAGTGGTCAATGTTTACACAAGAGCTATAGAAAGAGAGGGGGGAGGGGGGAGGGTGAGAGGGGAGATGGCTGTGTTTACCATGGTCAGTAGAGACAACATGGCGCTACTACCCCACCACCTCCCCCCCCCCCTCTCTTTCACACCTCCTGGGGGTAAGAGGGGCTCCTTCTACACCCAATATTTCCCCGCCACACACATTATCCCCCACCACCCCTCCCCCTAACACACACACACACACACACATATATCCACCTTATTGCTACTATTTTCTGCCCTCCTGATTTTTTCCCCCCGTCTGATATTTTTTTTCCTCGCCACTTTCTTATCCTGTCGCCATATTTTCCCCGCCACTTTTGTTATTTTGTCCTTCTTTGTTCCCGCCCTTTTTTTGCTATTTTTCTCGCCATATTATTTATTTTCCCGCCACTTTGAATAATAATAATAATAATAATAATAATAATAATAATAATAACCAAAGCAACAAAAAAGAATAATAATAATAATAATAATAAACAATAACAACAATAATAATAAATAAACAAATTAATAAAAAAAATCATAGGGGTTCCTCACCATTACAGACTTTACACCATTAATTGAGTCTCGGGATTCAATTGGTGGTTCATAATGGCGCTTGACGATGGGGGACAGTGATGGCGCCCCAGAGCTCCTTAAATCTCACACGACCTTATCTTAAATTCTGCAATTAACTGGTGAGCGTGAAGTGTGTGTGTGTGTGTGTATTAATATATCGCTAACTTCAATTAATATATCGCTACCTTCAATATATCCCTAGCTTCATTTAATATATCGCCAAGTTCAATTAATATATCGCTAACTTTTATCAGTATATCGCTAAATTCAATTAATATATCGCTAACCAATCAATATATTGCTACTTTCAATATATCGCTACTTTCAATATATCGCTCGCTTCAATTAATATATCGCTAACCAATCAATATATCGCTAGCTTCAATTAATATATCGCTAACCAATCAATATATCGCTAACTTGAATCCATATATAGCTACGTTTAACATATAGCGATTATTTCCCCCTTATATCGCCAGAGTGTTTATCGTTAACATAAGCCCTACTCGTCATCATAACCCTGACCCTTAGATATCGCCTGAACCCTTCTATAAGACCCTGATCTAAAAATATCGCCTCATTCCTCACGACCATACCCGTTACTTGAGGGGCTGACCTAAGCATATCGCCTGCACTCATCCGGAGCAATAACCCGGTTGAGTGCATGGTGTTGAGGGACTTTTTCTTCGAGTGCATACTACTACCTGTGGATTATGAGTGTGTGAGGCTGGTGAGTGCGTACCTGGGGTTAACGAATGCATACCTGGGGTTAATGATTGCATACCTGGGAGCTAATAAGTGAATACCTGACATACCTAAGTGCATACCTGGGATTAATGAGTGCATACCTAAGGCTAATGAGTGCATATCTGAAGCTAAAGAAGTGCATACCTGAGGCAAAGAATGCATAGTGTTGAGTGAAATCTCTTGCCGTTAAGAGTGAATGTCGTCCAAGCTAGAGTACCATCCTACCAACCCAGAGTGAATATTATCCGACGCTGAGTACCTTCTTTACCGAGTGCTTATGATCGTCCAATACCTAGAGTGCTATTCGAGTGCATGTTATCCATCAGTGTTAACTCATATTGGTGTTTATCCTCCTAGAGTACATATGGCACTCTGATTACCCAGAGTATCTTCTTGCCCTTAAGAGTACACGTTACCCTCCCCTTCAGTATACACACAGAGTACCAGACTACCTTGTACTATCCTCCTCCATCCTTGAGTACAAATCCAGAGTACTTTCCCATCCCTATTCTTTCTTTCCCGACAGTACCTTATCATCCTTCCCTCCCTCGGCCTCTCTCACCTCAGAGTACATATTTTACCTCCCCGCCCCCTCCCCCGACAGTGTATATAGAACATCTTCTCCCCCCCCCCCCCACTACCCTTCTCCTCCAACCCGAAAGAGAACACACCCCCTCTCCCCTCTCAGCGTACACAACCCCCTCTCCTTCAACCCGACAGAGTACACCCCCTTCCCGACAGAGTACCCCCCCCCCTCCACCCTCGGGCAAGTAGCGGGGCGCGGGGGGAACAATGGAGGTGGTGGTCGGAGATAAATTCCCTCACCCCGAAGTTAATTATTGACTGGACATAAACAAATCCCTCCTCTCTTCCACCCCCTCCCTCCACCCCCACCCCCTCCCTCCACCCCCACCCCCTCCCTCCACCTCCACCTCCTCCCTCCACTTTTAACATTATTATCAAAATCTTCCCTCCAGCCCCCTCACCTTCCTTCCCTCCAGACATAATTGCCCTCCCTTCCCTCCCTCCAGACACCAGTCAAGTTATTTCCCTCCCTTTCCCTCCTTCCCTTCCTTTACTTTCTGTCCTGCTTCCCTCCCTCCCTCCCTCCCTCCAAATCAAATATTGCGTTACACCGTCAATATCAGTTCTGCGTCACTGCGTCAATATCAATTCTGCGTCAATGGCACCCTAAATCAAGTTCTGCGTCACTACACCAAACCCTTTCCATTAAACTACACTCGGTCTTGCGTCTCTGCGTCAGACTTGGCTGAGTTGTGCGTCATTGTCGAGTTCAGGTCAGCTGCTGATGTTGAGGTCAGGAGCGGTGTATCTGGGGGCGAGGAGGAGGAAGAGGAAGAGTTTGAAGAGGAGGAAGAGTTTGAAGAGGAGGAAGAGTTTGAAGAGGAGGAAGAGGAGGAGGAGGAGGGGTAAGATTTTGAAGAGGAGGAAGAGTCGAGTAGGAGGAGGAGTAGTAGGTAGAGGAGGAAAAGGAGGAGGAAGAGTAGTGGGTGTAGAGGAAGAGGAGGAGGAAGAGAAGACTGGAAATAAAAAACAAAAAATCATCTCCTCCCAAAAGACAAAAAAATATACCAAAATAAAGACCCCGATTTCTCTTCAGATTTTCACCACCACAGATTTAGCTTCGGTCAATAACCAAATATCAGATTTTGACCTCCAGGTGTGACATAAGTTGACCTAATATCCGTGTAAACTTGTCCACTGGTGACGTAATCAGGTGTAAAATGTTAGTGTAAATATTTGTGTTTATGTAAAAATTGTGCTTCATTAAGATCAGGTATTTACACAAGACTAAAGAGATATGAACTTGACCTCTGACCTACAGTGTGACCTTGACCTCTGACCTACAGCTGTGACCTTGACCTCTGACTTACAGCTATCAACTTGACCTCGAATTTCTATCAATAATCACTAACTAAAATCACTACAGCTAGTTATTGTCTCAGCAACACTAACTTTAAAAAAAAATTATATCATCCCTTAAGTATAAAAACACTCTTCAGTCATGTAAGAAAGGATAGGTAATTAGCATATTAAAACACCACTTGCCATTCCTTTTTATCCTTTCCCATCACTTTCCCACCCCTACCTATCCCTTCCCATCACTTTTCCATCCCTCCCTATCCCTTCCCATCACTTTCCCATCCCTACCCACCACTTTTCCATCCCTGGTTCAACTGGATCCGGCTGGCCCGTCAAACCCCGTTGCCGGATAGGGGACTCGAGCCAGCGTAGATGGTGACGATAACAGCGACAAGGGTGTGGAAGATGAGAATAACAGGGTGTGAAGGGTGGGGGGTGATAAAGGGAGGGAGGGAGAGATGATGAAGAAGGGAATGAAGGAAGAGTGTATCAAGGAGAGGGGAGGGAGGGTGTGAAGGAAGGCAAGAAAGAGGTGTGAAGGAAGACAAGAAGGAAACAATAAAGGAAGGGAGGGGGTGTGAAGGAAAGAAGGGAGGGAGAGAAGGGGTGTGAAGGAAGGAAGGAAGGAAGGAAGGGAGGGAGGGGGTAGATGAAGGCCAAGCAGAATAGCGTAATAAGCAACACCAAGATAATGATGATGACCGCCTTAAGATAATGGGGGGGGGGATCCTCTGATGAATACTGATGCTGCCAGCCACAAGGAGAGGGGGGAGGGGAAGGAGAGGGGGGAGGGGAAGGAGTGAGGTGAGAGAGGGGGGAGGAAGGGGTGAGGTGAGAGAGGGGGGAGGAAGGGTGAGGTGAGAGAGGGGGGAGGAAGGGGTGAGGTGAGAAAGGGGGAGGAAGGGGTGAGAGAGGGGGAAAAGGGGGTGAGAGAGGGGGAAAAGGGGGGTGACAGAGGGGGAAGGGGGGTGAGAGAAGGTATGATAGAAAGGGAGAGAAGGTAGGAAAGGAGAAAGGAGGTGTAGTAGAGGTATAGAAAGGAAGAGATGAGAGAGAGAGAAAGAGAGAGAGAGGAAAGGGAGGAAGGAGAGGGAGAGAGGAAAAGGGGGAGGAGGGGAAAAGATGGAAGGGAGAGGAAGAAAGAATGATGTAAGGATAACACAAGAGGTAGAGGAGGAAGATGATAAAGGTACCGAGACAGGGAGAAGAGATGGTGGAAAAAGAAATTAAAAATCACCTCCCACTCTATCTGGGAATCACCCTTAACACTACCGGTCATTCTAATTCTGTTGGTCGTAGCACTTGTGAGTACGTTACCCCCTCCCCCCCCCCCCCCACTATTATAATGTTCCCACAATAATGGTACTAGTGTCATTCCCTTAGATGTGTTAGATCGTATGTGTTACACCCCATCTACCCATGGTGTCGACACAATACTCCCTCATATCGATCCAGATGTCTGTCTACAAAACCCACTGTGTTACACCAACCCCAACTGAAACTATTACTTTCCTGACTCCCCCGAGTTTAGTTCTAGTCTCCTACTACCTCATTCCTTCTCCTTCATTAGCCATTACATCAGTAGTATTCCTCTTCATCTAGATACCTTTTTAGATCAGTGTTTATCTTCCTTTGCCCACAAATTTGATGTACTTAGGTTCTGTGAGACCAAATTCACTAACGGTATTGACCATTTGTATAGCATTCCTAATTATAAGAGACACTGATTTAGGGTAATTAAGGTAAGGTAAGGTTGGGTTGTATCAGGTGCAGTGAGGTGAGATTAGATGAAGTTAGGTTAGGATGGATGAGATTAGGTTAGGATGGATGAGGTTAGGTTGGATGAAGTCAGGTCAGGTCACTTATCTCAGGTGTGGCTCCCAGGTAGAGGCTCATCAACACACTTACCTGTAACACAATAAATTCATTAATTACCAACAAATAAAAGACTTAAATGGCTGTGAAATATATAGGGATTAAGAACATATAATCCTAAGCACAAAAACGGATTAATTATACAACATTTGGTCTTGATTATGACAAATACAGATTAATTATAGTTATATATATTTAAAACTCGGTTAAAATGACACCTAATATAATTAAATCATTAAACCTATAATAGTCAGATTTAATTATATTTTGACAAATTTAATGATTAATTATAGGAATTATATTAGCTGGGGTTAATTATTTTGTGAGATATATACGGGGTAATTATAGCTTCTAGCTTGATTTAGTTAAGCTATGACAAGAACATAATTATAGAGGCATAGAATATATTAATAAGTTCAATATCTATAATGTAAACATGTACAATAATATATGAACACTGGATTGTAAGGGGGAAGGGGGATTTAAGGGGGGAGGGGGATTGAGGGAGAAGGGGGCTTTAGGGGGAGGGGGATTGAGGGAGAAGGGGGATTTAGGGAGGAGGGGGAGTGGGGGAGGAAGGGGATTGGGGGGGGGAGGGAATTGAAGGCGGAGGGGGAATGGTGGTGGGAATTGGAGGGGGGAGATGAGGAAGAAGGGGGATCGAGGGAGGAATTGGAGGAGGGAGAGAGAGAGAGGAAATTAATAAGACCAAACAAATACAAATTACAAATATTACATAACCAATCCCTTCAATATTTTTCCACCTTACATTAAAAAAAAAAATATACAAATAAACAATTACAAAAAAAAAAACAAGAAATAAAAACAAAAAAACAAACTGGCTGTGTGTGGTGACAAGTGAGAGGGACTCGCTACCACAACAAGAAAATAATTGCCGTGAACTTCTCTAAATATGTACATTACACTTTGGTTTGTGTGAACGTTTGTAAGGCCATCACTTCTGCATCCCAGTGTATTTTGTAACTATTAACAGGTGTGTATGTATATATGTATGTATGTGTATGTGTTCCCATGCCTGGTAAGCTGACAACAATTTAAATGCCAAAAATGTTTCTCTATGTCCACGTTTTTGTATCTACGTTTTGTTGTACTTATTATTAAAAAAAACGTTGCTAAGTAGAGAACATTTACTCACTTGGTATGCTAAGAGTGTCTGCCGTGAACATGTCTTTTAAATGCGCACATAATTGTACCGCTTAGTGTGATTGTTAGTATACAAATTGATTCTCCACGTTCCTTACTGCCCGTTGGTCTTTGTACTTATTAAAGGATGTTTTGTATATAACTATTTCGTACCTAATGAGATGTTGATGGTTTTGAGACGACTGTGTGATGTTCAACTTGAGTACCAGTTAGTGAGGAAGGTTTAAAGCACAGAACAAAGTATAAAAAAACAAAACTAAATAAAAATAAAACGACTCAAAATTATTTAAATATATAAAAATACGATATATATAATCTCTTTTCAATTGATCTACATTAAGATACAGGAAATATTAATACATATGAGTTATTTTTCAGTTCCAAGTTGATCGTTGCCAGATTCTCTATAATTATATGTTCTTGTAAAATAAAAAGAACTTGTTGATTCATATTCCCTCCTAGTAAGTGATTTCTCGTTATGTTAGATCTATAGGATATTAAACTAATTATAAAGACTCACTCAAAGCAATTGTGAGTATTAATCTAAACCCATGAGGCGTATTTCCAATATAATTATTATCTATCTTCGTTATTGTGTAGATAATATTTCTAGTATCATAATAATATTTCAACCTTACCGCATCATGTGTCATAATTTAAACAAAATATAAAGATTGCTATGATATTAACCCAAGGTAAATCGTATATAGAACAAGGAAGATTCAAATGGCGAATCCAACTAGTGACACTTTCTGAAATAATCGACATTTAGACAGAAACGCTATGTATTTTGCCGACATGATCACACTATTCACGAGACAAAAGCATTACATAAAATACATTCACCTAAATACCATAACAAACCACCAAATCAAATAAATATGTATATTATTACTTTATAACCTCATAATAGAAAACTTATCATTAATAAAGGGATAACTGAACTAAACTACCCCACACTACTAATTGGGATTGACCACTACAGACCCTTACATAAGACATCTTCTTAATGAACTGTGGCTTCTGGGCTCATTTTGTCACTCACGCCACTATGTCTAATGATGTTTTCTAGCCATAATACAGATGCGTCACCATTTATGGCTTACAATGGCTACCAAACACTGTATTATGTCTGGAGTAATTGACCCTCTGTACCCATCCCCGTCTCAGTTTCACATATCATGGGTCATGGGAGGTGTGGGTGAATGGGTGGGCAGCGTGGGTGGGTGATGTAGGTAACTGTCACGTTCAATTAAACACAGTAAAGACGTCAGTTCACAGTCAGATTGAAATGGAGAGAGAGAGAGAGAGAGAGAGAGAGAGAGAGAGAGAGAGAGAGAGAGAGAGAGAGAGAGAGAGAGAGAGAGAGAGAGAATAAAAAAAAACATGTGTCAGTCTCTTGTTTATTTAAAGAAAGAAAGAAAGAAAATAAAGAAAGAGAGAGTGAGAAAGAGAGACAGGAGGCCATGTTACAGTCACCACAAGACAGTCGAAGGCCAAATTCAGTTCATTTATTTAAGTTAGTGACTGGAGAGGCTTACATACACACAACATACCTACCTACCTGCCCTCCCTCCCTCCCTGCCCTCCCTCACTCACTCCCTCCCTCCCTGCCCTCACTCACTCCCTCCCTCCCTGCCCTCACTCACTCCCTCCCTGTGGGGTACATCCTCTGCTCTGCTCCAATAAATTCTAATTATTTTGATAAACACTTTTCTGCTTTGCTCTAAAAAATAGCTCTACTTTGCTATACACTATTTGGCTCCTTTACTCTGCCCGACTTTGCTCTATAAAACACCTCTACAGCTCTACAAAACACCTCTACAGCTCGACAAAACACCCCCCCCCCCCCAAAGTCCTGTAGAGCAACCAGGACGGGATTCCAAACACGACACTTAAGTCAGAGTTACCACTTAAGACGGGCACTTAATCACGAGGAGAAAAGAGGCTACTTGGCTCATTACTTAAGTGGAGGTGAGATTCTGAAACAAATTAAGTACAAGTGGACCTTACTGGCTTAGGGGGGGGGGGTGATGGTGGTGGTAGTGGTGATAATAATAATAATAATAATAATAATAATAATAATAATAATAATAATAATTACCATCGTTTCAAAATCATATAATTATTTTCTACCATTAATCGAATAATTATAAGTTATTCAACGATCTACTCCCAACAATTATCACCAACAATTAACGCCAACAATTATCTCCATCAATTAATTATCACCAACAATTCTAGATTATTTACCAAAAACTTAAAACATGACTTAAATTATTGTAATTAACTGGTCCTTTAATGTCCCAAATATCTAACCTAACCTGACCTAACCTAACCTGACCTGACCTGACCTGACCTAACCCAACTTAATCGAACAAATTAAACCTGATCAAACTTCCCAAATCAAACCTAACATAATCTGAGGAGGAGGAGGAGGAGGGGGGAATTAGGTGAAGAGAGAGAGAGAAAGGATGAATGAGGGGGAGAAAGAAGAGGAATTAGGGAAGAAGAAGAAGAAGAAGAAGAAGAAGAAGAGGAGGAGGAGGAGGAGGAGGAGGAGGAGGCGGGCCTGAGCGGTCACTGACTGGCAGCAACACAAACAAAGCCTCGACGCTTCAGTCACCTCTACCCTCACCCCTGTCACACCTACCCTGCCTGTCACACCTACCCTGCCTGTCTTACCCCTGTCACACCCTGTCACACCTACCCTGCCTGTCTTACCCCTGTCACACCTACCCTGCCTGTCACACCTACCCTCACCCCTGTCACACCTACCCTGCCTGTCTTACCCCTGTCACACCCTGTCACACCTACCCTGCCTGTCACACCTACCCTGCCTGTCTTACCCCTGTCACACCCTGTCACACCTACCCTGCCTGTCTTACCCCTGTCACACCTACCCTGCCTGTCACACCCTTGTCACACCTACCCTGCCTGTCTTACCCCTGTCACACCTACCCTGCCTGTCACACCCTTGTCACACCTACCCTGCCTGTCTTACCCCTGTCACACCTACCCTGCCTGTCTTACCCCTGTCACACCTACCCTGCCTGTCTTACCCCTGTCACACCTACCCTGCCTGTCACACCCTTGTCACACCTACCCTGCCTGTCTTACCCCTGTCACACCTACCCTGCCTGTCACACTGTCACACCTACCCTGCCTGTCTTACCCCTGTCACACCTACCCTGCCTGTCACACCTACCCTGCCTGTCTTACCCCTGTCACACCTACCCTGCCTGTCTTACCCCTGTCACACCTACCCTGCCTGTCTTACCCCTGTCACACCTACCCTGCCTGTCACACCCTGTCACACCTACCCTGCCTGTCTTACCCCTGTCACACCTACCCTGCCTGTCTTACCCCTGTCACACCTACCCTGCCTGTCACACCTACCCTGCCTGTCTTACCCCTGTCACACCTACCCTGCCTGTCTTACCCCTGTCACACCTACCCTGCCTGTCACACCCTGTCACACCTACCCTGCCTGTCTTACCCGTCACACCTACCCTGCCTGTCTTACCCCTGTCACACCTACCCTGCTTGTCACACCTACCCTGCCTGTCTTACCCCTGTCACACCTACCGTGCCTGGGATCACCTGAAAATTAGACACCCCAGATACATAGACGGGTATCCCTAACCACACCCTCCCTAACCACACCCTCCCTAGCCACACCCTCCTAACCACACCACCCTAACCACACCCTCCCTAACCACACCACCCTAACCACACCCTCCCTAGCCACACCATCCTAACCACACCCTCCCTAACCACACCCTCCCTAACCACACCACCCTAACCACACCCTCCCTAACCACACCCTCCCTAGCCACACCATCCTAACTACACATTGCTAATTTAATCAACATATCTCCGACAACCAGCCAATACCAGCACGGTAATTAACACGACTATAATGTGGGTGAGAGGGTGTGGGTGTGGGGTGGGTGTGTGAGGGTGAGGGTGTGGGTGTGAGGTGGGTGTGTGAGGGTGTGGGTGTGGGGGTGGGAGGGGGGAGGCGTCCAGCTGAGGGTGAGGGGAGGGGGGGGGGTTCTCTGTCAATTTTTTTTATGATATGCATTTCCTTGACTGAGAGAGAGAGAGAGAGAGAGAGAGAGAGAGAGAGAGAGAGAGAGATTGTGTGTTTTTTGACCAAGTTATTGTTTGTTTGTTTTTTATTTTGGTCTAATATTTAACTTCTGATTTATTATTATTATTATTATTATTATTATTATTAAGTCATTGAATGTTTGATAAAATTCTAGACGTAACAATCTCTCTCTCTCTCTCTCTCTCTCTCTCTCTCTCTCTCTCTCTCTCTCTCTCAGCTCTATCACGATGGCTAATAAGAGATAACTACGAAGGTCAGGTCAGCGGGTTGATGACCTCTGACCCCTTGGCTGCTGTCACCCTCTTACCTCCTCCTCTCCACTTCCTTTCGCCTTTTCTATTGAGGTATCTGTCTGTCTGTCTGTGTCTGTCTGTCTGTCTGTCTGTCTCATATTGCAATGGATCACACTTACGACATCACAACATTAAGAGACTTGAAGGATACCACACACACACACACACACACACACACAAGGTCATCACATTACGTTTGGCAACATCAATTAACATTCTTCAGCTCTGTTTAATGTATATAATGGTACAGTTCGCTACACTTCACACTCAACAACAGTCAACATTCTCTAAACACTAAAAACATTCAACATTAATAACATTCTTAACACAACATTCAACATTAATAACATTCTTAACACAACATTCAATATAAACAAAACCTACAAAATTATCTATACAACACAACATTCAACTTATAACATTCTAAACACAATACAACATTCAACATTATCTACAATAGCATGGAAGTTCAGCCTCAAAAGAGAGAGAGAGAGAGAGAGAGAGAGAGAGAGAGAGAGAGAGAGAGAGAATGTGGGTCTTCACGATAAATCCTTCTCAATCTTTCTACTTAACGTGAAACTGTCTGTCTGTCTGTGTCATCCCCCCCCCCCTTCCCCTTCCTCCTTGTCGAGCAGGTCATGGTGGTGGGGGAGGGGGAAGTGAGGGAGATGAAGGGGTAGGAGGAGAAGAGGAAGAGGGGGGTAGAGGGAAGAAGAGGGGGTAGGGTAGGGTGTGCCCCAGTCCACACACAAACAACCCCGCCCACCACCCCAACACATCCCCGCCCACCACCCCAACACAACCCCGCCCACCACCCCAACACATCCCCGTTCACCACCCCAACACATCCCCGTTCACCACCCCAACACATCCCCGCCCACCACCTCAACACATCCCCGCTCGCCACCCCAACACATCCCCGCTCGCCACCCCAACACATCCCCGCTCGCCACCCCAACACATCCCCGCTCGCCACCCCAACACATCCCCGCTCGCCACCCCAACACATCCCCGTTCGCCACCCCAACACATCCCCGCTCACCACCCCAACACATCCCCGCTCACCACCCCAACACATCCCCGCTCGCCACCCCAACACATCCCCGCTCACCACCCCAACACATCCCCAACACATCCCCGCCCACAACACCCACAACACTCCACTCCTAAATGGCGCCGCCCCTGATAAGACCTCCCGTAGCTTAATACCAGATAAGCGCCGAGGTCACTTAAGGCCCAGAGTCACATAACAACCCGGTGATATAGTGAACCATGTCGGCCCCCAGGTATGGCACGTTAATGACCCGCGCGTGAGAATTACCTGTGCCTCTCCACCAATCACACAACACGAGGCGATAACATCTGGCCAATTACGTCAACGTTCTCAAAACACAACACCTCACGCGTACATACTTACACACAGTGATGCTTGTAAATACGTACGTACATACATACATACATACAGACATACATATATCATGGCGTAAAATACAGCATGTACTTTTAAAATTGTGAAAATACTCAGAAAATATAAATACGTAATCCACCCACATTAACCCATGGTCACATCCCACACCCACACACTAACCCATGGTCACCACCCTCATCCATACACACCCACATCTTGGCATTCCGCCCATTCACACCCACATTATAGCCATCCACACACACCCTAAACATTATACACCTTCCAAAACCATCGAACACCCACCCACACCCCCAGAGGTTCACCCACACCCCTAGAGGCTCACCCACACCCCTAGAGGCTCACCCACACCATAAAACACTGGGGCCCTAACCTAACCTAACCTCAAGATCTATACCATGGCCTAAGTTAGGTCTGAGGGGTCCATTATGACAGGGGCCCATTAGAACTCGGGGCCCATCAGGACTAGGGGCCCATCAGAATTAGTGACTCATTAAGACTAGGGTCCCATCAGGACTAGGGGCTCATCAGAATTAGAGACCCATTAAGACTTATGGGCCCATCAGGACTAGAGACCCATCAAGACTAGGGGCCCATCAGGACTAGGGGCCCATCAGGACTAGGGGCCCATTAGGACTAGGGGCCCATCAAGACTAGGGGCCCATCAGGACTAGGGGCCCATCAGGACTAGGGGCCTCTTCACCCAGCGGAGTCACCTCGACCTTTCACTCTGACATTCACCCGTCCAGTAATTCTCGGTACTTGAGATAAATACTGATAACGAATTGAGAATTAGTGTAAATGTTGGAGCGGTGAGGAAGATGAGTTGTGGGTGGAGTGGGGGTGGTGAGGGGGGTGTGGGTGGGTGAGGGTGATGAGGAGGGTGAGGGTGATGAGGAGGGTGAGGGGGGTGTGGGTGGAGGGTGGTGAGGGGGTGGGGGTGGTGAGGGGGTGGGGGTGGTGAGGGGGGTGTGGTGGGTGGGGGGTGGTGAGGGGGGTGTGGGTGGAGGAGGAGAAGGATTAGTGGGTGGATGAGGAGGAGGATTAGTGGGTGGATGAGGAGGAGGATTAGTGGGTGGATGAGGAGGAGGATGAGTGGGTGGATGAGGAGGAGAAAGAGGATTAGTGGGTGGAGGAGAGGGAGGAGGAGGATGGAGAAGGGAGGAGGAGTGTGGAGGAGGGCGGAGGCTGCTCAGTGATGAACAGACGATTACAAAGAACAAACAATGTTGTGTTTGGCGGAGTGACCCAACACTTCTCTCTCTCTCTCTCTCTCTCTCTCTCTCTCTCATACTCCCTTCACCTGTCACCTCTTACCTTCCTCTTCCTTCCCCCTTCTCTCTCTTCCTCCTCCTCTCCCTCTCACTTGCCATTAACAGGTCTCTCTATACACAGTTAACACTCACAGGCAAGACAGTCATCCACTCACTCATCCACTTATCCATCTCCTTATTCAATCACTCAACTCATTCATCAACCTACTCAAGTACTGACTCACTCCCTTATCCACACCATCTTCACCCACTCACTCACCCATCCACCTACTCACCCACCTACTCACCCACTCATCCACCCACAGGTAACCACAATCGAGAAGAGCACTGGAGTGTGTTTGACCAAGTGGCATTTGTTTGTGGTAAGTGCGCGCAGAACACACGCTGATGAGGGCTATGTTTGTTGAGTAAGGTCCCAGCCAGTCATAACTAACACACACACACACACACACAGAGCCACAGACAGACAGACAGACAGACAGACAGACATACAGACAGACACAGACAGACAGACATACAGACAGACAGACACACACACACAGGTGAAAATCATAATAATATAAAAAACAAAGATAAATATTAAAATAGAACTGATGTAACTTTATGTAAATTAGTTAAAGATTTGTAAATAACTCCCCCCAAATCCTTCTCCTTTTCCCACATGATGAAGCGTGACTACAGGCGGAAGACGAGTGAACGTTCGTCTGGCATAGCATCCTAAGGTGTCGGTGTGAGGTGGAGAGGAACGCCAGGCGCTGTCAGGTGCTCGTGCTGACGTTGTTTTCATGACACGGAGCAGTGGAGAGTGTGAAGCGGGCCGTACCACTGACTGGGCCGCCCCAACACCACCACAAACCCACCTTCCATCACCCTCCGCCCCGCCCACAACCACACTCTCCCGACGCCCACAACATTGACGAGATCTCTCTACCTAACGCTGAGAGAGAGATAGCGTGAGACGGGAAGAGAAGAGCGCCTCTCCAGGGGCTCTGGGAACAAAGTCGCCATGATAATTCTACTGTTTGTTTTTGCCAGCCAGTGCTTTCAGATTACCAATGGCGGCGCCTCCGAACCTTTCGTCACGGTTCCTCACCACTTGTCAACATCACTCCTGCTGCTCACCACGGCAGCAGTCTCTCACAGCTAAAACAAAACACACTATTTAAAACATCAAACACCCCCTCCCCTCCACCAAAAGCGGACATAAGACAAGTGTTCGTTTTATCCAATGAAAGAAACGGGAGTCCTAAGTCAAGGTTACGACCAGGGATACGCAGACAGGTGTCATTTGGGCTGTGAACCGTCGACTGAGCACTGGGTGAAGACGGAACTCTCAAGAGGCCACGACTACCTCCATCTCTCCCTCCCTCCCTTCCTACCTCTCTCCCTCCCCACTTACCTCTCAGGGCTAGTCTCAGAGAATCCTAAGTTCATTATTTCCTTCCCCTAACAGGTCAAGTGTGTGTGTGTGTGTGTGTTTCTTTCTTCTTTTTCTTCAATATTATTATTATTATCAGACATCATGTTTACTACTACTAACACTATAGCTACTACAATTACTACTACCACGACTACAACAACTACCACAATCATATGAGCTCAATTTTGCCCTAAGATGTATTGTGTGTGGCCAGGTGAGTGTGTGACCAGGTGTGTGGCCAGGTGAGTGTGTGTGTGGCCAGGTGAGTGTGTGGCCAGGTGAGTGTGTGTGACCAGGTGAGTGTGTGTGACCAGGTGAGTGGCCAGGTGAGTGTGTGTGACCAGGTGAGTGTGTGTGACCAGGTGAGTGTGTGTGACCAGGTGAGTGTGTGTGACCAGGTGAGTGTGTGTGGCCAGGTGAGTGACAAGGTTCATTGTTTGTGTCAGTGTTGAGGATCACGGGGTGCTCTCTCTCTCTCTCTCTCTCTCTCTCTCTCTCTCTCTCTCTCTCTCTCTCTCTCTCTCTCTCTCTCTGTCACCGACCAGATTGTCATAAGTCTTTCTTGCCAATCCTTCACCTGTCATGACCTACCACACTACCATAAAGCTTGTGTGTGTGTGTGTATGTACCCATCCGCCAACACAGTTAAGACCCACGAGAAGACAGACCCACGACAGACAGACCCACCTCTCAACCTACACCCCCCACCCCCCACGAGACCACACAATGATCAATAGGGAGGAAATAAACATCCTCCCAAAAAAAAATATATATATATGACAGGTAGAGATAATTACGAATGGTTCTGAGATAAGAGTTTGGAGACCTCTTAAGTGTAGGAGGAGGGGGGGGGGTGGGGGGGTGTTTAATTGGAGGGGTAAAAACACAGGTGATACTCCCTTCTATTGAGTGAGAGAGAGAGAGAGAAAGAGAGAGAGAGAGACTACTTTTTTTCACCACCGTCTACATGTGGAAATAGTCCCGGAGCACAAGAGGAAAACTAACTCTCTCTCTCTCTCTCTCTCTCTCTCTCTCTCTCTCTCGTTGTAAATCTTCGGTCACCTCATTATACCCAGCAGCTGTTTGTGTCCTAAGTAAACCAATCAGGGTGTTACTGCTTGTTTGATCCATATTACCTGCGGAGAAGAAGGGAGGAAGAAGAAGGAAGAAGGAAGAGCGAAGGAAGAAGAGGGAAGGAAGAAGAAAGAGAAGAAGGAGATCGTGGGCTCCAGTTTCATGCACTTTTTATTATTGGTCTTGTCTAGATAACCTGACCACCCCCTCCACCCACGACCTGACCACCCCTTCCACCCACGACCTGACCACCCCTTCCACCCACGACCTGACCACCCCTTCCACCCACGACCTGACCACCCCTTCCACCCACGACCTGACCACCCCTTCCACCCACGACCTGACCACCCCTTCCACCCACGACCTGACCACCCCTTCCACCCACGACCTGACCACCCCCTCCACCCACGACCTGGCTCTATCTCCAACCATGACCCAACTAACTCTACCTTACCTGACTAACTCTATCAGACCCTACCTGGATCTAACCTTACCTGGCCATCTCGTAACACCAAATTTACCTGACTAACTCTACCTGACTCGCCGTACAGCCTCTCAACACTTACCTGGAAAAATAAGAAATTTACCGTTAGACAAGCACGTAAACAACATCGTCTGACTTAATATATATATATATACTTGAAAAATAATAAATATATATCTTTCAAAATTCACAATACGTGGAAATAGATTTTAAATGTTTTATCTATGGATATTTTTATTTTATTTTACGTAATAAATATTTTTTACAAGTATAGAACCAAGGAGAAATTAAAAAATATATTTAGTGTATTTTGTTAAGTTTAATATTTTTTGGTAATATTTAAAAATAAATGGTAAATATTTTAAGTATACGAATATTTTTTGTAGTATTTTTTCAATGTATTAAAACGTTCATTAATTTTAAAGAGACAAATCAAGTTTAAAATTGCTTAAAAAATAAAAAAAAAAAAAAAAAAGAAAAACAAATAAGTAATAAATTAATAAATTTGTCAAATAAACAGATACATTAATTAATTAATAAAAGCAAAATGTCATTTAGACTCGGAGAAATACAATACTTAAGAGAGAGAGAGAGAGAGAGAGAGAGAGAGAGAGAGAGAGAGAGAGAGAGAGAGAGAGAGACTTTTAGGTTTACAATTTGAACAAAGAATTTCCTCAAACACAAGATCAACAGGTGAGTGTCAGCCACGTGAACCGCTGTCAGCTGTGAGTGACGACCTGACTGACTGTGTGTGTGTGTGTGTGTGTGTGCGCGCACGTCCGTATCCAATTCTGATTTCACAAATTTACTCAGAATAAATTGGTGTTAAGTTTCATTTTTTAAAGGACATTTATGGCCCCAAGGTGAGTTCCTATCAGATGTAATTTTATCCATCAATATCTATAGGCCTAAAAATACATATTTAGACAATAGGCCTATCAATTGATCTTCACCCACATATGCTTCCCTTAGCAACGGTTGCTAAGGGAGTCGCGACGCCAGATCGACATATACACGGGCATTATTTTCCTCTTATTTTTACTGTTCAATTAAAGTCATTTTGTTGGTGATCCTGTAGGTGAAGTCGCCTCTGTCTACACCACGCCCATCACGCCCACTTCCACGCCCTGCCGCTTGCACTTCCACGCCTCGCCACCTCACACGCCCATCACGCCCACTTCCACGCCTCGCCACCTCACACGCCCATCATTTAAACCTCCCAACGCCCGACAGTTTCCACCTGCTCGCCCAACCACCTGTCTCTTTACTTGTCGTGCACACACACACACACACACACACTACCCTCCCTCCAAGTCGTCCCCCCAAACCCTCACACAGTCCTCCAGCCCCCACCACACCCCACAGCCCTCTACCACACCCCACTAGTCCTTCCCCCACCACACCCCACCCCTTCACATCCTTCCAGCCCCCACACCACCAGTCCCCTACCACACCCCACCAACCCACAGCCACACCCCCCACACCACCAGTCCCCTACCACACCCCACCAACCCACAGCCACACACCCCCCACACCACCAGTCCCCTACCACACCCCACAAACCCACAGCCACACCCCCCCACACCACCAGTCCCCTACCACACCCCCCCACACCACCAGTCCCCTACCACACCCCACCAACCCACAGCCACACCCCCCCACACCACCAGTCCCCTACCACACCCCCCCCACACCACCAGTCCCCTACCACACCCCACAAACCCACAGCCACACCCCCCCACACCACCAGTCCCCTACCACACCCCCCCACACCACCAGTCCCCTACCACACCCCACCAACCACACCCCCCCCCCACACCACCAACGCGCCCCGCCACCCCAGCCAACCAAACCCACAATCACTGTTTTTGCCCGAGTGTTTGTTATGTTCGCGTCAGGCCGATCGAGCTAGTCACAATTTACCGCTGTGCTTCTCAGATAGATACACCGAATGAATCCAAGAGATACGAACCCGGGATGACACGAATGGACACTCACCTTATCGCCACTATGACCAACGAACCAAAACCGAACCCCTACCCCCTCCCTTCTCTCTCTCTCTCTCTCCTTCCTCTCCTCCATCTTCCTCTCTGTTTACACCCCATTCTATTCTCCCTTCCCCTCCTCTCTCCATCCCACCCCTCTCCCCCTACCCCCCCCCCCCCTCTGGTAAGTTCGGTAAACCCACCCTCAATATACGGTTCACGGGGCTCTGGGAAGCGTACACCCAACACGGCCCCGACTGATTTTTACGGGGCATTCCGGGACTCGAGTAGTGTACCAGGTTCGATCCCAGGAAGTGATTCGGGGGGGGGGGGGGTGTTTTATCAGTTCTCTTCCAATCGTGGATTCTGACCTGACGGGGGAGGGGGGGTGGTGGGGTAGTATAATGTGAAGGGGGGGAAGAGGAGGGGGACTGGGAAGGGGAAAGAGATGGGAAAAGGGTGGATATAATTTTTTGGGTGTTGAGAGAGAGAGAGAGAGAGAGAGAGAGAGAGAGAGAGAGAGAGAGAGAGAGAGAGAGAGAGAGAGCACAACACTACTGGCTGGCATACTAGAAGGCGTGTCTCTTGTTCCTGTCCTGTTTATTATCGACGGTGATTCTAGATAGCCAACACTACGTTCCTCTCTCTCTTTCTCTCTCTCTCTCTCTCTGTGACCTGACCTTGGAGAAGAGGTCAGGAGGACTCATCTTTACACCCGCCCTGAAGGATGATTGGATGACGTCACGGGAGGAATGTGAGAGGCTGAACATACATACATACATACATACATACAGTACATACACTCAACTGTCCCCACCACACACACTTAGTAAAAATTATGAATAAATGTAAAAGTGATCGGTGATTGGCTACTTAGTTCCCCGTTGCTTAATTAATGGTTGTGCTTTGTTGTTTCGTATTATATTATACTACGTACTATAGTAAACAAACGGCCTTGAGTTGCCAGCTGTCTCCACCAGTGTTCGAAAAATCTTGAACGAGACTGTACATAAACACGCACCCACACCCACATAACCCTTCCCCCTACACACACACACACACAGGCACCTAAATAAACAGAGAGGGAAGAGGGTCGCCCCATAAAGTACACCAACTACACGTAAGGCCCATAGGAATACAATGGTAAGACCCGGTGATGAATGACCCAACCAGTGTGTGTCGACCATACCGACCAGCTGACTATGGGTGGTCCTGTACACACACACACACACACACACAGACAGACAGACAGACAGACACACACACACACACACACACTGCAATACTAGCTGGCTATACTTAAGAGATACGTCGCAACACTTATTATCAACTCTAGAGTAACACACGCAAGGTGGAATTACCAAAACACACTTCAACACAAGGTGGAACACTCAGAAATACAGTCAAGTATAAGCAGAAACACTAAGGCAAAACACTCATAAAGACCCCACCACCACCAAACACACGCTGCAACACTCAGAAACACCGTCTAACACACTTGGAAACACCATAACATATGCTGCAACACTCAGAAACATCTCCCCACCAACAGTGTGTGTGTGTGTGTGGACAATGCACATCAGCTGACCGAGCATGGGTGGTCCTCTGCTGTTGTTGACACTCACGCCACCACAACACACGCTGTAACACTGACCACCAACACATACACTGCAACAACAGCTAAAAAAAACACCCGTCTACATTAATTACTGCAGCAACACTAAACAACACCGCAGCAACACACACCAATACAAAAACTGGAGCAACACCCCAGTAACACCCACCACTGAAGCAACACCCAACAGCATCACAGCAACGCCCACCCATACACACACACTGCACCAACACGCACCACTGCAACACTCACCCCCTGCAACACCTCAGCAACACAGGCGGTAACAAACACAGGTAATTAAGGGAGTGTCCCCCTATACAGGTATGGGACCCCCCTGCACCCTCTGCCTGCTAGTGTTGTCTCAGCTCTTGTTAACTCCGCTGTGACGCCCTAAATCTTGACCCAAGCAGCTGACCCCCTCCTTGTGTGTCAAACTCCCTCCTTCCCCCTTCCCTCCCTCTCTCTCTCTCTCCCTCCATCCGCCCCCTCCCCCCTCGACCCTTCCTTACAGTTAGGGAAATTTGATAACTACAATTATTATATACGAAATGGGAAGACTGCAACATATTGAGTATTATAATGAGATTCCACCATGGCACAATGGGTAGTATAATGCCCCTACCATGGTGTCTCAAGCTGGAGGAGGGTGGGTAGGTGGGTAGGGAGGTGGGTAGGGAGGTAGGAAGGTGGATTGGTGGGCATGTGTAGGTGGGCAATAGGGTGTGTAGGTGGGCAAGAGGGTGGGTAGGTGGGCAAGAGGGTGTGTAGGTAGGCAGGAGGTTGGGCAGGAGGGCAAGACGGTAGGTAGGTGGGCAAGAAGGCAGAAAGGTGGGTTGGAGTGTGGGTAGGTGGGCAGGGGGGTGGGTAAGAAGGTGGGCAGGGGGGTGGATAAGAAGGTGGGCAGGGGGGGTGGATATGAAGGTGGGCAGGGGGGGTGGGTAAGAAGGGGGGGTGGGTAAGGTGGGAAGGGGGGGTGGGTAAGAAGGTGGGCAGGGGGGGGTGGGTAAGAAGGTGGGCAGGGGGGGGTGGGTAAGAAGGTGGGCAGGGGGGTGGATAGGTGGGCAGGGGGACAATTGGGCATGTGACAGCAAGGGCGCTCTTACAGTATAGCAGCTGGTGCCCCGACTACCCCAGATAATGACTACTCTCCTTGTTTCACCACTTTAATAACCACACAACTACACCACCACCACCACCACTACTACTACCACTACCACTACCACCACAACTACTATCACCTCTACCACACTTACCACTATCATTTCTATACTACCACTACTACCTGTACCACACATTTACTCGTACCACAACTACTACTACCACAACTACTACCACCACCACCATCACCAGTGTCACCAGCAACGTCACCAGTACACACACACAGGCTCTGAGGCAACACCCGGAGCCTTATATCCTCGTGGAATGCAACGTTGTTATTGCAAACCTTCGATCACAACAACTGAGCTTGTAGATTCTGTTATTATAATGCCTTAACATAATACCGGAGTCTGCAATGTTGCAATACCAATCTTGTTATTGTAAGGCTTTCAGGAAACAAAAAAAAATTAAGTGACTTAGGTATTGCATTGCACAACTTCAAACATACCTGTTGACTTGCAATGTTACAACGCCAGCATTATTATTGCAAAGTTTTCCAGCATAATATTTACGTGTTGCAGATATCGCATTGCAAAGCGCCTAGCGTAACATTTGGGCTTGCAAAGTTGCACTGCCAACCTTGTTATTCTGCGGTGGTGAATATAACGTTGGAAGGAAAGAATTATCGATAAACATCTTTGTTGAGGGCATTAAGGCTTATCCTGCCGTTATTACTGAGGGAGTGAACGACTGTGTGTACACGACCTCCTGCTCCTCTCCCCGACACACACACACACATGATCACACCTGACGCCTTAACTTACGACACTCTTCACCAGTAAACATTCTCCTCACTCATTCTTCAATGTTTTGATCATGAATATTTATCCTAACTCCAGACTCCACCAAGCCTAACCAAACCCAACCCAGCCCAGCCTAACCAAACCCAACCCAACCCAGCCTAACCAAACCCAACCCAGCCCAGCCTAACCAAACCCAACCCAGCCCAGCCTAACCAAACCCAACCCAGCCCAGCCTAACCAAACCCAGCCCAGCCTAACCCAACCCAGCCCAGCCTAACCAAACCCAACCCAGCCTAACCAAACCCAACCCAACCCAGCCCAGCATAACCAAACCCAACCCAACCCAGCCCAGCCTAACCAAACCCAACCCAACCCAGCCTAACCAAACCCAACCCAACCCAGCCCAGCCTAACCAAACCCAGCCCAGCCCAGCTTAACCCAACCCAGCCCAGCCCAAACCAAACCCAACCCAACCCAACCCAGCCCAGCCTAACCAAACCCAACCCAGCCCAGCCTAACCAAACCAAACCCAACCCAGCCCAGCATAACCAAACCCAACCCAACCCAGCATAACCAAACCCAACCCAACCCAGCCTAACCAAACCCAACCCAGCCCAGCCCAGCCTAACCAAACCCAACCCAACCCAACATAACCAAACCCAACCCAACCCAGCCCAGCCTAACCAAACCCAACCCAACCCAGCCCAGCCTAACCAAACCCAACCCAACCCAACCCAGCATAACCCCAGATTCTATTACATAATCTAGAAACATTCAAAATGGCGTCAACTTTACACTGAGACTCGACCTTAACTATATACCTAACTTAACCTAAACTGAAAATCAATTAGGGGTTAAAATTAACATCCAGAATATATGTTAACTTTGTCTCCTAACTTGTACTTAACACATCAAGTTAAGTTAGAGTCTCAGTGTAATTCCTTCTCCATTTTTTTTATTGCAAGGAATTATTGAATGCAACTTGCAACACCCCGATAGACACACGAGTCAGTGTCTATATTCATCATCGCCAGTACGAGCAATCAGTATCGCCGGGCGTTTCCTTCCTCTGCGCCAGTCAATGACACGCTTATAGATGCCACGCCTGCTGAGGGTTCTGCCTGCGGTGGCGATGAGAGAGAGAGAGAGAGAGAGAGAGAGAGAGAGAGAGAGAGAGAGAGAGAGAGAGAGAGAGAGTCATCAGTACTGCCCTCAGTTCCTAATTAATCAGTTACATCGCGGTGAATAAGTGAGTGAGTGAGTTGATATCCTGTCTCACTAATCCCCCCCCTCCCCTCCCCACACACACTCTCCCACCATCACCAGGGCGGGCACAGTCTGGGAGCAGCAACGTTAATTGTTTTGTCCCAGGTGTGGGGGCAGGGGGGGTAGAGGGGGGCAGGGGGTGGAGGAGGGGGGAAGGAGGGGGTGGAGGAGGGGGGGGGACGCTAGCTTCAGTGTTTACGAGGTGTAATTATTACTTGCGGTGAGCTGATACTGGGCTAGCGTTATCGCCCGCCCTCACCTGACGATACCCGAGTCACGATAGCCGCCTTTACGACACCCCCGGTCCTTCAAGGGTACCCGGGCCTATACACACGCTATCCGTCCCTCCTACAATACCCGTGTCATCTTCCCCTAACCACACCTACGATCTGGCCCCTACCTGACATAACTCAATTTACGATACCTTGTTAAGACTATATCAAATGCCACGATCAACAACTTACGATAGTCGGTACTTTGCGATACTAGGACTGAGGTAGAGCTTATAATATAAGGTCAGTTACGATAGCTGTACTCAAACAGGTCATAGTATACCAAGTTGTGGATAGTCACCGTCTCGCGCCATGTACGATAGTCAGGCATGGTCGCACCTACGATACCTCCCCCCTCCCCTCTCTCTCTCTCTCTCTCAGATGGCAGGAGTCGCTCTCATAATTTTAGGAGTTGACTGTGTCGGCCAGGCTCAAGAATATCTCAATGACAACCTAACCTAACCCTACCTAACTTAACCTAACCCTACCTAACTTAACCTAACCTTACTTGACTAAACCTAACCTAACCTAACAAACTTAAGAGCCACAGATAATTTGGTTCTCGTGACAGACAAACAAAACCCATAAACCCCACCCACATATAGACACCCCACACACCCAAACGCCCCCACCCATTCCACCCTCCACCCACCTCAAGTTAGCCCTCTGTTGATTTACGAACCTTTTTTTACAACATTATCATTTAATTTACTACTTCTCTTGTTTATCTTTCACTTCACTTGAGTAAACCGCAACAGATAAAAGTTCCAATATTTTTCTCTTCTTCACCTCAACTCTTGAAAGAGATCCAAGGGTGTTCAGAAACGCCTCCAGTCTGTTGTAAAATCTGTGTTAGTTAATGGAATTCTTCAGATTAAAATCCTTGAAGAAGTAATCTGCCTTTGAGTACGATAATTTTACCCTCTTGAATACGATATTTTGATGCTTTTGAGTACGATGTTTTGATGCTTTTGAGTACGATGTTTTGATCTCCTCGAGTACGACGTTTTAACGATCATGAGTACGATGTTTTGATCTCCTCCAGTACGACGTTCTAACGATCATGAGTACGATGTTTTAACCCTATTGAGTACGATATCTAAAGCCTTGAAATATGATGAATTAATATACCGTTGAGTACATGTCAGGTGTGGTGCAGTTGTGATAAGATGTGGTTAAGTGTGGTGCAGTTGTGATAAGATGTGGTTACGTACCGTGTGGTTGTGGTGAGGTGTGGGTTAGTTGTGGCATGGGTTTTGGTTTGGCTGTGGTGAAGTTTCCACGGGCGAGGCCTCACCACCACACCACACCGCCACACCTTCCTGTTGCATCTTTTAATACCACGATAACTTATGGTGACGTACCTACAGATTATCGCTGAAATAATTACCCAAATTCCCTACCTTGAGGCCAGGATCACTGACCCATCAATTTCACGTGTAATAATTTTAATAATTTCGCACCACAAATTGATATTATCGTATCAAAATTCCCGTTCAATAATTTGGCGCATTTATAATTCGTCTATTATATTGGCATAATTTTAGTGCTTGAGATAGATAATTAGTCCAAGGTGATTGATCGTTAGTGTCTTGTATGGGTGGGGGGGGGGGAGGGGGGTAGGGAATTAGGATGGAGGGTGGGAGGGAAACAAGAGAGGGAGGGAAACAAGAGAGGGAGCCTAGGAAGGAAGGATGTGGAGGGAAGGATGGGGATGAGGATGAAGGAAGGAGAGGGAAGGAAACAGAGAAGAAGGGAGGGAATGAGACAGAGAGAGAGAGAGAGAGAGAGAGAGAGAGAGAGAGAGAGAGAGAGAGAGAGAGAGAGAGAGAGAAAACATCATGGCGGGAGTCTGGCAAAAGATGCAAAAATGTGTATGATAAATCCTTTCTCGTTAAGTTAAATTGAGATTCCTTGGTGAACATGAGTGAAGGTGGTGTTAAAGAGGCTCCATCAGGGTGTTAATTATCTCCTAAGATGAAAGACTCTCTTGGTACAGACTCTCCTAAGACTCTTGGTTATCTCGTAAGGCTCCTGTGTCCTCAGTGTCAAAGATAGTCAAAGAGTCTCAAAGATTCCAAACCCTCAAAGACCCCTACAGATCCTTAAACACTCTTCAAGACTCTCCAAAATCCTTGAAGACTCTCAAATACTCTTAAAGACCCTTAAAGACTCTCAAAGACTTCATTTCACCTCTCTTCCTGGTAAAGGGTTAATTATTATAGAACAGATTTTAGGCTACGATAAAGACTCTGGGGAAGACTGTCTCCACCGCCACCGTCTCCGCCACTGTGTCCGCCACCGCCACTGTCTCCGCCACCGCCACCGTCTCCGCCACCGCCACCGTCTCCGCCACTTTACGACTACTACCACCACCACCACTACAACTACCACTACCACCACCACCATCACCACCACCACCACCGACTGACCCAGGTCCAGTGTGGTGGTGTGCAAGAACCCACCATCACTATCTGGCCGTGGGTTGAGAGAGACAAGACCCAAATTCCCTAACTATGGGCTAGGAGAAGCGACCATATGGGAGACGCCTATCCATCTGGGTGTGTAAGGGGGGGGGGAGATGGAGGGGTGTGTGAGGGGGTGTATGAGGGAGGGGGGTGTGTGAGGGAGGGGATGTATGTGAAGGAGGGGTGGAGGGGGGTGTGTGGAGGGGTGAGGGGGGTGTGTGGAGGGGTGAGGAAGGGTGTGTGAGGGGGTGAAGAGTGGTGTGAGGGGGGAGAGAGGAGATAAGAAGGGGGTAATTTGTGACCAATATTTTACACTAATAACCGTGTATATATTCCCCTGCCGCTACACCACCACACTCACGCCCCTTGAACAGGTAAACAAACTTGACAACACTCATTCATAGCTGATCAGATCCTGGTGTAATCTCCCTTAACCTATCTCCCTTAACCTCCCTCAACCCCTCTCCCTCAACCTCTCTCCCTCAACCTCCCTCACACCCTTCTCCTTCCCTCATGATACTACCTCGTCACCTCTCTCTCTCTCCCTCCCTCCCTCCCTCCCTCCCTCTCCCTACCTCCCTCTGGCGATAGATAGAGGTCAATCCCCCGTTCGGTCACCCTGCCAACCTCTCCGGGCAACACTTCCGTATTATCCCCCTTTAAAATTGTAGGGAGAGAAGAGGGCGGCCCTTTACTGTTGTACTAAGGGAGGAGAGGAGGTAAAGGGTGTATGGGGGGAGGGGTGTGTAGGGGGGAAGGGGTGTGTAGGGGGGGAAGGGGTGTAGGGGGAAGGGGTGTGTAGGGGGAAGGGGTGTGTAGGGGGAAGGGGTGTGTAGGGGGGAAGGGGTGTGTAGGGGGGAAGGGGTGTGCAGGGGGGAGGGGTGTGTAGGGGGAGAGCAAAGGGTGTAAGTAAGGGAGTAAAGGGAGGAATATTTCAATAAAGGCCGCATCCATACTCCTCAAAGGGTCTTTCTAAGGGTTAGCTTAAAGGGAAGGACCATTAGACTTTAATCTCACCGTTTAAAGGGCAACAACGGTTAGGTAAGGGGACACAACTACTATATCTAAGGGGGTTATGACCATTAAAGGGCTGATCTAAGGGTTTAAGGGGTAAGTTTTTGTCAATATACAGAGTTAGTAGACAAAATGGCGACAATATTACGCTGTGACTTTAGCCAATTTATTTACCTGGAACTCTAAGGGATAACTATTAAAAATACGAGTCTCTGAACGACCCTGGACGACCTCGGACGACCCTGGACGAACTATGGACGAAATCTGGACGAGCTACCTCTCATCCATCGTCCATTTCAAATCATTTAGGTTAATGGACCGTACGGAGAGACCTCTAGTTAGCTGATGGCCAATTTGTGAGTGTGTTTGGGGGGGAGGGGTGTGTATTATGTGTGTGTGTGTACATGTGTATTTGTATATGTAAATTTGTATGTATGTATATATGTGTGTGTGTGTGTGTGAATGTGTGTACGCACATTATGTCCACTATGGCGCACCTTAATGGCACAAGGGGACACCATTCTCCAACGCCACACAGATACACATTATTATGGCGCTTCAGGGTACACCAGCTGCCACAACACACACCAGACGCCACAACAGACGCCAGACGCTACAACATACGCCAGACGCCACAACATACACCAGACGCCACAACATACGCCAGACGCCACAACATACGCCAGACGCCACAACATACACCAGACGCCACAACATACGCCAGAGATTTCAACGCCACGTGAACGAGTGATCCAAACAGATGCCTTAACAGCTGGGGGTCTAGTCGTAATGGGGTCTAGTCGTAATGGGGTCTAGTCGTAATGGGGTCTAGTATTAATAGGGACTGGTATTTATGGGGCCTAGTCCTTGAAGGCCCCAACTTGACCATCAAAATTGTGCCCAAGTCCTAATTGTTTGTTTACGGTGGGGCCTATTGGAGAGAGAGAGAGAGAGAGAGAGAGAGAGAGAGAGAGAGAGAGAGAGAGAGAGAGAGAGAGAGAGAGAGAGAGAGAGACACGGTAGTCAGCAACGAGAGGGAAGAGGGGGAGGGGGGGAGGGTTGAACTGCACTTGATGTTATCACCACAATCTTGTAACTCCTTATTGGTGTGTGTGTGTGTGTGTGAAAACATTCCTATGAACGTATTTATATTCATACGTAAATTTCAATGTTACTAATCAATGTATATCCGTATGTTGCATCTATACATGAAGGTATGTATCTATGAACGCATGTATATAGGGACGTATGTATGAATGCACGTTATGTACCCAATGTGTACGTGAGGGCGTGTATGTCCGTGCCACACATGACCTTAGTAGCTTGAGTGGCCGCAGGGTAAGTGGGGCTCCCTCATGACACTGCTACTGCCTTTTACGTATCCAGGGCAAGACAGTGTTATACTCTGAGGTCCCGGGCAAGACAGCCTTATACACACATACAAACACAAGGAGAGAGAGAGAGAGAGAGAGAGTACCGCTTAAATACCACAATAAAAATATCTCCCCCCCCCCCACCCTACAGGTTACACAAATTGCTCTCTCTCTCTCTCTCTCTCTCTCTCTCTCTCTCTCTCTCTCTCTCTCTCTCTCCACAGTCTTTACCTTAAAACTCTGTGCCCTATTTTTTTCTCAACCAACCACAAGTCAAGTAACTAAATCACATCTCATTTTCTTTAGCGTTCCGTTTTCTATGAAGATCTCCGTAACGCCAGAGGGGTACTATGCAAATTTAGGGCGCGAGTGGTCTTATCGGGTGGTATCGGGGAGCAAGCAATAAACTGGGAATCGGGACCGTTATGCTCTCTCTCTATGTACCGACGCTGCTGTAAATCGGGGGTCTCCTGATGGCAACGAGAAGCTGATCTTAATCGTTGGAGTGGTGGTGCAGGTGTGGTGGTGGTAGTGGTAGTGGTGCAGGTGTGTGGTGGTGGTGGTGGTAGTGGTGCAGGTGTGTGGTGGTGGTAGTGGTGCAGGTGTGTGGTGGTTGGTGCAGGTGTTTGGTGGTGGTGGTAGTGGTGTTTGGTGTCGGTGTGTGGTGGTAGTAATGGTGGATTCCGGTCAAATGTGTACTGAACTAGCAAGGGCAGGGTTGTCAGCAGCAGGTCAGCGGCGGTGTCAGCAATGGTGGAAGGATGTTGGTAAGGTCAGTAAGAAGAATCCTATAACCCCAAAGGATTCCTACCACAGCGAAACACACACACACACACACACACACACACACACACACACACACACACACACACACACATATTTCAACTTGTGCACATGGTCCTACGAATTCCTTACACACACCTGCTATCATCATCATCATCATCATCATAGTGAAGTGAGAAGAGAGGTGAAGTGAGGGGGTGAGGAGAGGAGGGAAGTGAGAAGGAAGATGAAAGCTAATAATGGAGAGTTTAATTCTAACTGACTCTCCGTATACCGGACTTTCCTCCCTATATAGTCCGTTAAATGGAGAGTTTTACTGTATACTATTAGTCCATTAACTCAAAATAAACCTTATTATTAGTTCATAAAAATAATTACCAATAATGAAAGTATAATAAACAATTCAATGGTTATTATTGAGCCTTATAGAAAAAAATTATTTAATTAAGAGGATTTTATTAGAACTAAGCAATTGGGAGTCTTATTGTTTAAACGATGTAACCAAAACAGCCATCAAGAGGGGTGGATGGGGAGAGTACATAATTAAACTATGATAATCCAATTCACATCAGTAGTTAAGGGATGATGTGGTTTGGTTGGGAGGGTAGTAGTGTGGTTTTAGGTGTGGCCATATTTGACACATTAAGTTGGGGACATTGAGTGAATCGAGTCAATTAGTAAGGCAGTGAAACCTGGAGAGACATTAGCACAGACAACCGAGGTCATTTATATCCATCCGAGACATCCTCAAGGTAGACCAAGTACCCGGTGCTATTTGTTACCAGTCAACAGATAACACCACGACACACACACACACACACACACCTACCTTTGTATATATTATCATAAGGAATTGTCCTCCTAATCATCTCACCTGTGTCTACAAACACATATTTTTACCTGTGCGTTTGTTTATTTATTTAGTCTCTCTCTCCTCTCTCTCTCTCTCTCTCTCTCTCTCACCTTACTTTCCCTCCCTCATTCACCTTCCCTCCCTCATCTCTCCCTCATCTCTCACCTTACCTCCCTCCTTCACCTCCCCCTCACTAACTAACCAACGTTTTGAGTACAGTGAATTAACCCATTGAGTACAATTATCTATTTTCTTGAGTACAATGATAAAACCTTGAGTACTGTGTTATTAACCCTTTAGGTAATGTATCATAATCCTTCGAGTATGATCGCACTGTACTCAAGGGGTTAAATAATCGTACTCAAGGGGTAAAAATCGTATTCAATGAGTTAAGTAATCGTACTCATGTGGTTAAATAATCGTACTCAAGGGGTTAATAATTCCCAATAATATGACGTCAAGATTATGGGCAACAACAACAATAATTCTCTCTCACACACACACACACACACACACACCCCTTCCTACACAGTGTTTTGGTTAGTTCCTTCCACAATGATGAACTAAGCACAGGGAGGAGAGAGAGAGGGGGAGAGAGAGATTGAGGGAGGGAGGGAGAAAGGGGGACGGAGAGGAAGGGAGAAAGGGGGGAGAGAGAGAGATTGAGGGAGGAAGGGGGAGGGGGGGAGGGTAGCAGTAGTAAGCGTCCGTCCCCAAGATGGTGAAAAAAAAAAACACCTCTGATTATCCCTATCCTAAACCAGCCAATCAAAACTACGCTAGAGAGAGTGACGTCATAGTGGTGTGGACTGCTAGACGGACGGATAAACAGCCAATCAAAACTACGCTAGAGAGAGTGACGTCATAGTGGTGTGGACTGCTAGATGGACGGATAAATAGACGGAATGGACGGGTATAAAATGAAACCTGGGATAGTTATCTTTAATAGGCTAAGTCCAATTACTCTAAAGGGACTTATTTCCCACGTTATCCCGAAGAGAAGTCAAGTCCAATCACTTTAATGGTCGATAAAGTAAGTCCGATTATTTTAAGTCCATCTCACAATCACCAAAATGACCCCCCCCCCTACGTTCCCCCTTAGCAGCAAGTCCAATCACCTAGATGTACCTGTAATCAGATAAAAAAGTCCGATCATCTAATACCAGCGATCAGATACAAGTCCCCAACCACCCAACTTAACAAGAGGCATAATGTCAGTGCCCCTTACATATCGTGAGGGTCGGAGGAGGGGGTGGGGAGGGGTGAAGGGTGGGGGAGGGGGTATGGTGGAGGTGGGGGTTGATATGGGGGTAGGGTGTGGATTAGGATGGGGGAGGTTATGGATGGGGTTGGAGGAGGTTTGGGGGGTGGAGTGGGTGTGGAGTGGGGAGAGGAAAGAGTGGGGTGGAGTGGGGTGGGGTTAAGATGTTGCTGATTGGCGATATTAATGCAGAAAGACCATAAATTGTATTAATGAGGTCTGGTACGACAGGTGACATGGGAAGTGCATCTGTAACTCTCTCTCTCTCTCTCTCTCTCTCTCTCTCTCTCTCTCTCTCTCACACACTAGTTTTTATTACACTAAGCAGGTCAATGTCTCGCCTGCCATTATCTGAGGGCAGTTGGTGTTGTCAGGAATATAGGGTTGTTGCCAGGATCGCTGGGATGTTGTCAGGACCACTGGGATGTTGTCAGGACCACTGGGATGTTGTCAGGACCGCTGGGATGTTGTCAGGGAGTCTGGGATGTAAACAACCAGCTCATTCCTCCATCTTACCCCCTCCCCCCCTTACCGCTCACATCAAAGAGAGAAGGGTAGAGGTGGTGGAAGAGGAGGAGGAGGAGAGCAAGGAGGAGGAGGAAGAGAGGAAGGAGAATGAAAATGAAGAAGAAAAAGAAGAAAAAGAAGAAGAAGAAGAAGAAGAAGAAGAAGAGGAAGAAGAAGAGGAAGAAGAAGAAGAAGAAGAAGAGAAGGAGGAAGAGGAGGAGGAAGAAGAAGAGTAGACGACCCTGGTCACATAATAGCTGGTCAGTGTCCAGTATGGTAATAGGAGATCAGCCATGCCAGATGAGCGCTACTTCCCCTCAATAACGTCAATCACATTCCAGCACCTCACACCAGATCCCAGCACCTCACACCAGATCCCAGCGCCTCACACCAGATCCCAGCGCCTCACACCACATCCCAGCGCCTCACACCAGATCCCAGCGCCTCCCAGCACCTCACACCAGATCCCAGCGCCTCACACCAGATCCCAGCGCCTCACACCAGATCCCAGCGCCTCACACCAGGTCCCAGCGCCTCACACCAGATCCCAGCGCCTCACACCAGATCCCAGCGCCTCACACCAGATCCCAGCGCCTCACACCAGATCCCAGCGCCTCACACCAGATCCCAGCGCCTCACACCAGATCCCAGCGCCTCACACCAGATCCCAGCACCTCACACCAGATCCCAGCACCTCACACCACATCCCAGCACCTCACACCACATCACAGCACCTCACACCAGATCTTAGCGCCTCACACCAGATCCCAGCGCCTCACACCACCAGATTCCAGCGCCTCACACCACATCCCAGCGCCTCACACCACATCTCAGCGCCTCACACCAGATCCCAACACCTCACACCAGATCCCAGCACCTCACACCACATCACAGCACCTCACACCACATCACAGCACCTCACACCAGATCCCAGCACCTCACACCACATCACAGCACCTCACACCAGATCCCAGCGCCTCACACCACCAGATCCCAGCGCCTCACACCACCAGATCCCAGCGCCACACACCACATCCCAGCGCCTCACACCACCACCTAACCTAACGCAGAGAGAGAGAGAGAGAGAGAGAGAGAGAGAGAGAGAGAGAGAGACTGTCACCATTACCAACATAATTATTCATACATTAATTACACAGCAATTCATGTTCTTGTCAATCATACGAGTCAGTCTGTGTGTTGCTGGCGGGCGGTCATCCATCACTCCTGCCACCACCATCCATCTATCCTGTTGCCATCACTCCTGCCACCACCATCCATCTATCCTGCTGCCATCACTCCTGCCACCACCATCCATCTATCCTGCTGCCATCACTCCTGCCACCACCATCCATCTATCCTGTTGCCATCACTCCTGCCACCACCATCCATCTATCCTGCTGCCATCACTCCTGCCACCACCATCCATCTATCCTGCTGCCATCACTCCTGCCACCACCATCCATCTATCCTGCCACTACCATCCATCTATCCTGCTGCCGTCACTCCTGCCACCACCATCCATCTATCCTGCTGCCATCACTCCTGCCACCACCATCCATCTATCCTGCCACTACCATCCATCTATCCTGCTGCCGTCACTCCTGCCACCACCATCCATCTATCCTGCTGCCATCACTCCTGCCACCACCATCCATCTATCCTGCTGCCATCACTCCTGCCACCACCATCTATCTATCCTGCTGCCATCACTCCTGCCACCACCATCCATCTATCCTGCTGCCATCACTCCTGCCACCACCATCCATCTATCCTGCTGCCGTCACTCCTGCCACCACCATCTATCTATCCTGCTGCCATCACTCCTGCCACCACCATCCATCTATCCTGCTGCCGTCACTCCTGCCACCACCATCTATCTATCCTGCTGCCATCACTCCTGCCACCACCATCCATCTATCCTGCTGCCATCACTCCTGCCACCACCATCCATCTATCCTGCTGCCGTCACTCCTGCCACCACCATCCATCTATCCTGCTGCCGTCACTCCTGCCACCACCATCCATCTATCCTGCTGTCCTGCTGCCAATACCATCCATCTATCCTGCTGTCAATACCATCCATCTATCCTGCTGTCAATACCATCCATCTATCCTGCTGACAATACCATCCATCTATCCTCCTGCCAATACCATCCATCTATCCTGCTGATAATACCATCCATCTATCCTACTGCCAATACCATCCATTTATCTTGCTGATAATACCATCCATCTATCCTGCTGCCAATACCATCCATCTATCCTGTTGCCAATACCATCCATCTATCCTGCTGTCAATACCATCCATCTGTCCTGATGCCAATACCATCCATCTATCCTGCTGATAATACCATCCATCTATCCTGCAGCCAATACCATCCATCTATCCTGCTGCCAATACCAACCATCTATCCTGCTGCCAATACCATCCATCTATCCTGCTGACAATACCATCCATCTATCCTGCTGCCAATACCATCCATCTATCCTGCTGCAAATACCATCCATCTATCCTGCTGCCAATACCATCCATCCATCCTGCTGCCAATACCATCCATCTATCCTGCTGCCAATACCATCCATCTATCCTGCTGCCAACATCATCTATCCATCTATCCATCTTGTCAACACCATCCATCTATCCTGTTGCCAATACCATCCATCTGTCCTGCTGCCAATACCGTCCATCTATCCTGCTGCCAATACCATCCATCTATCCTGCTGCCAATACCATCCATCTATCCTGCTGCCAATACCATTCATCTATCCGGCTGCCAATACCATCCATCTATCCAGCTATCAATACCATCCATCTATCATGCTGCCAATACCATCCATCTATCCTGCTGATAATACCATCCATCTATCCTACTGCCAATACCATCCATCTATCCTGCTGCCAACACCATCTATCCTGCTGCCAATACCATCCATCTATCATGCTGACAATACCATCCATCTATCCTGCTGACAGTACCATCCATCTATCCTACTGCCAATACCATCCATCTATCCTGCTGCCAACATCATCTATCCATCTTGTCAACACCATCCATCTATCCTGCTGTCAACACCATCTATCCATCTTGTCAACACCATCCATCTATCCTGCTGATAATACCATCCATCTATCCTGCTGCCAATACCATCCATCTATCCTGCTGCCAACACCATCTATCCTGCTGCCAATACCATCCATCTATCCTGCTGATAATACCATCCATCTATCCTGCTGACAATACCATCCATCTATCCTGCTGCCAATACCATCCATCTATCCTGCTGACAATACCATCCATCTATCCTGCTGATAATACCATCCATCTATCCTGCTGCCAATACCATCCATCTATCCTGCTGCCAACACCATCTATCCATCTTGTCAACACCATTCATCTATCCTGCTGTCAACACCATCTATCCATCTTGTCAACACCATCCATCTATCCTGCTGATAATACCATCCATCTATCCTACTGCCAATACCATCCATCTATCCTGCTGCCAACACCATCTATCCTGCTGCCAATACCATCCATCTATCCTGCTGATAATACCATCCATCTATCCTGCTGACAATACCATCCATCTATCCTGCTGCCAATACCATCCATCTATCCTGCTGACAATACCATCCATCTATCCTGCTGACAGTACCATCCATCTATCCTACTGCCAATACCATCCATCTATCCTGCTGCCAACATCATCTATCCATCTTGTCAACACCATCCATCTATCCTGCTGTCAACACCATTACACCATCTACCACTCCGACCTACCTGCCACTACCACCACTACCACAATCCTGCCACCACTACTGCCACCACTACTACACCTTACCATCATAGCTAATATCCCATCATCTTCTCCATTAACCCATCACCCATCACCCCCACCTCCCTACCCATCACCCCCACCCTTCCCCATCACCCCTACCCTTACCCATCACCCCCACCTCCCTACCCATCACCCCCACCCTTACCCATCACCCCTACCCTTACCCATCACCCCCTTCTCCTTACCCATCACCCCCACCTCCTTACCCATCACCCCCACCCATACCCATCACCCCCACCTCCTTACCCATCACCCCCACCCTTACCCATCACCCTTACCCATCACCCCCACCTCCTTACCCATCACCCCCACCCTTACCCATCACCCCTACCCTTACCCATCACCCCCATCTCCTTACCCATCACCCCCACCCTTACCCATCACCCCTACCCTTACCCATCACCCCCACCCTTACCCATCACCCCCACCCTTACCCATCACCCCCACCTCCTTACCCATCACCCCCACCTCCTTACCCATCACCCCCACCCTTACCCATCACCCCCACCCTTACCCATCACCCCCACCTCCTTACCCATCACCCCCACCCTTACCCATCACCCCTACCCTTACCCATCACCCCCATCTCCCCACCTCCTTACCCATCACCCCCACCTCCTTACCCATCACCCCCACCCTTACCCATCACCCCCACCCTTACCCATCACCCCCCTTACCCATCACCCCCACCCTTACCCATCACCCCTACCCTTACCCATCACCCCCACCCTTACCCATCACCCCTACCCTTACCCATCACCCCCACCTCCTTACCCATCACCCCCACCCTTACCCATCACCCCCATCTCCTTACCCATCACCCCTACCCTTACCCATCACCCCCATCTCCTTACCCATCACCCCCATCTCCTTACCCATCACCCCCACCCTTACCCATCACCCCCACCCTTACCCATCACCCCATCCCTTCCCCAGCAGGTGACATTCCAGTGGCCTGCGAAAAGGACAAACTGCACCTTTCTTCACTGTATCTTACCCACGGGGGCATTGCTCTGCTCCCTACCCCTCCCTTTACCCCACCTCCCCCTTACCCCTCCCTCCCTTTACCCCCCTGCCCCTCCCCCCTCTCTCCTACCCCTACAATACCTTCCCATGCCCAGTTACCCCTCCCTCCTTCCCATGCCCAGCTACCCCTCCCCCCTTCTTATGCCCAGCTACCCCTCCCTCCTTCCCATGCCCAGTTACCCCTCCCTCCTTCCTATGCCCAGCTACCCCTCCCTCCTTCTTATGCCCAGCTACCCCTCCCCCCTTCTTATGCCCAGCTACCCCTCCTTACCTTCCTTGGCTAGATACACCTGCTTCCTTCCCTCCCTCCCTCACATGCCCAGGTACCCCTCCCTCCTCCCTCCCTCCCTCCCATGCCCAGGTACCCCTCCCTCCCCCCAATGTCCAGACACCAACATAATGGTTGAGTGCGGAGTTGTGTTAACATCCTCCCACCGGCTCAACCCGTCACCACACTGTCACCACACTCTGCCCCACCACCATGCCCCACCACCACCACCACACTAGTACATCTAATAGCACTAGTAGGTAGACAGGACCAAACTAATAAACATAATAGTCCTAGTAGCGCCATTAAAACCTCTCCTGCAGGTACTACTCACAGGTAAGGGGCCACAATACCTGCGCCACACACCTGTACGTCTGCCAGGTCACTCCCACACTTACCTGTAATGTGAGAAGTGAAACGTATTAGTACAAAAACAAATTAAGAATGAACTAGAAGGAAAATAGTAACACTGGAATAAATAGGGAAATAGGAAAGCTTGGATACTCCCTAATTCCCCAGTTATGTCATGGGGGGGGGGGGGAGGGAATTTCAGGAAGCTTAGCGTTGTTCATCCTGGGGTTAAAATATTACATCCATAATACTCAATGGTATAGAAAGCTTGGCGTTGTTCATCCTGGGGTTAAAATATTATATATGGTTGGATTCACCTTGGGATGTCGTATTATTTTTATTATTATTATTATTATTATTATTTTATTTTTTTGTGTATGATTTAATAGATGTATATAAATACTCTTGATGTATGTGTGATATACAGTACATACATACATAGGAGATATATGTATGCAAACTTTCAGCATACGTACATTAAAACAAGGAATGTACACACTCTTACAACACACACACACACACACACATATACACAAGGGGGGGTGTCACACGTGATAGCTAATCCATTAATCCACTGAAATTCTCATTAATCCACAGAGTTCAGGCACCTTGACAAATACGCTTTAATCCCTCCTAATCCCTAAGACCTCCTAAAACCAATTTCCCAAACCTTCCCCCATTTATCCATAGAAATTTCCCCCTCACACAAACACCCCCACGTATCTTACACCCCACGTATCTTACACCCCCACGCATCTTACACCCCCCACGTATCTTACACCCCCCACGTATCTTACACCCCCCACGTATCTTGAGGCCGTAGCCATATAGAGATATTGATCATTTCCTCACAAGTTCCCAATACAGACGGAAAATTACCTCTTGGATATTCATAGACGATAGGCCTATGGGGTCCCTCTGATTGGTGAAGATAATAGGCGTAGGGACGAGGTCCATCCCTATTTTAATATTAGGGGGACGGGGCCAGCAGACCTATTTAAATTGGGTGGTGGAGGGGAGGAAACGTACCTAAGCCTAGTGCAGGGAGGGAGGGAGGGAGGGAGCCTATTTAGATGGATGGAGAGGAAGGGCGAGTCTAAATACAGTGGAGGGAAGGAAGGAAGGAAGGGAGGGAGGAAGGAGGGGGAGAGAGGGAGAGAACCAACTTATTTAAATGGGTACAGGTAAAGACGAGAGGTGTACCTAAATCAAATAGGAGAAGAGGAAAGTGTACCTATTCTAACTGGGGACAAGAAAAGGTCAACCTAATTTGTAAAAGAAGGGTGCCAACCAATTACCCTATTTTAAGGTAGGGAAGGAAGTGAGGGATGTACCCATTTTTCGTAAGGTAAATAGGAAAGCGTGTCCCAATTACACTTATTCGACTCAGGCAGGTTTTAATAGGTCTCGTTGGGTACCTATTTCAAGTGACCTCATTTATTCAATACTCATTTTCAATTATTTTCGGTATAATTAAGGGCGAGCAGGAGGTAAGGAGGAGGAGGAGGAAGAGAGGAAGAAGATAAAGGAGGAGGTAGAGGAGAAAGGGGAAGAGGAGGAGGAGTAGAGAAGACACGATGAATAACCAAAAGAGGAGGAGAACGAAGAAGAAGAAGAAGAACAAGAAGAAGAAATATACAGTTCATTACTAAAGTTAAGGGTTGCCAGGTCGTATAATAACCAGTTAATAACAAGACCCCCCTCCCGTTATGTTATGGTTTTAAGTACACCTGATTACACGCAGCATTGTACACCTGACACCGTCTAGTACAGGTACACAAAAGTGGGCGTTTAGTACGTGTATGCCGTGTATAAGGGGCCCCGGACACGTGTATGCCGTGCATAAGAGGCCCCGGACACGTGTATGCCGTGTATAAGAGGCCCCGGACACGTGTATGCCGTGTATAAGAGGCCCCGGACACGTGTATGCCGTGCATAAGAGGCCCCGGACACGTGTATGCCGTGTATAAGAGGCCCCGGACACGTGTATGCCGTGTATAAGAGGCCCCGGACACGTGTATGCCGTGTATAAGAGGCCCCGGACACGTGTATGCCGTGTATAAGAGGCCCCGGACACATGTATGCCGTGTATAAGACCCCAGATTAGCATACACGGGTGGAATGACACCCCCCCCCCCCCCCCCCCCCGTGTCTTTTTTTTCACTTTCACCTGAGGGTACGGGGGCAGGAGGGGGGAGAGTGAGAGGGGGAGTAGAGGGGGGTGACAGGAGGGGGAGGGAGGTGAGAATGAGAGGAGAGGAAGGGAGGTAATTGAACTGGTAGCCTCACCTCTGTTGTCACCGATAGTACTGAAGGAGGAGGAAGAGGAGGAGGAGGGAAAGGAGAAAGTATAGCGAGCAAGAAATTATCAGGAGAGAGAGGAGAGAGAGAGAGAGAGAGAGAGAGAGAGAGAGATAAGTAGGTAGGTATCTCCTGGTGATCTAGACTTACCCCCCCTCCCCCCCCCCCCACACAGTCAAGATTCTCTCAGTCTCTCCAAGGCAAAATTTCCCTCCACAGCAGATACAGTCTCAACGCATTTATGACGCCATTTTGCTCTTCCCATCTTATCTAAAATTAACCTTTTAAATACATTATAAAATCGTAAGAACAAGAGATAAAAATAACTTACGATTTCTTTGGGATATTTGCATTTTTTTTCTCTTGAGGTAAAAAAAAATCGAATTACGAGCTTTTCAGAATCCCCCTTTTCATAATGGAGGCAAAGATGAAATATTAAATTGGGTTAAGTTAGGCTGGGTTAAGTTAGGCTGGGTTAAGTTAGGTTGGGTTAGGTTAGGTTAGCTGTGTGTGGTGTCGTAAGTGAGTCAGTCAGATACACGTTCTCAAAACCCTTAAGGTAAATTATTTGTCTTAGGAAGGTCCGAACATCAGGACCCAAGAGACGACGCCCCTGGCTACACGTGACCACCACCACCAGATAACGCAGGCAGCCACCACCACTATCACCACCTTACCTCCACCACTATCACCATCATCCTCCACCACTATCACCATCATCCTCCACCACTATCACCATCATCCTCCACCACTATTATTACACCCCCTCGCCCCCCTCTTTCACCTCCACCATCACCTTCCTCCACCACTACCACCAAAAAATAACACAACTGCGCACATACCCCCACCACCACCAGAAATTACGCATATAGATATCCATCATCACAACTGCGCATTGACCTCTCCCCCCTTCCCACTACCACAACTGCGCACATATCTCCTCACCTCCAAAACAGCGCATGCACACATCTACCACAACTGCGCCTATAGCCACACCGCTAGGGCAAATAGGCCTATACCAGGTACCACAACAACGGGGAATAATGGTTCAGCGCCACAATTCAGTTAAACATTATTGAAAAAAAAAAAATTAATAGGTTCAAGCAGCGCCATTATAAGACATTTTAAAGGGAGAATTACACCCATATTGCAACACATGCATAAGCGCCACAACATGAACCATTGCACACTGTTTGCATACCCATGTAGCCAAACAGAACATGTTGCAACGGGCGTGGTACAGAAGCTAACTGTAGCCTGCCTGGCGGGGGGTAGAAACTAATGCTTGGAGCCAATCACAGGAGTCTTGAGTAGGTGGGGAGGGTAGGTGGGGAGGGGAGGTGGGGAGAGACAGGAGGAATAAAGGGAAGAAGTATAGATTGGGTAGAGAGGAGGAAGGGAGGAAGAGAAGAGGACTAAGGATAATCCCCTTTGATTACATTACTGGTCACGTGATAGGGATTTCTTCTGAAAAGGTTGGATAGGTCTTGCCCCCGTCAAAATACACCTCCCCCCTCCCCCCCATCCCCTTTTCTCTCCCGGGATACAGACAATCTGACGGACATTTTTTGGGGGTTGGAGGGGGGAGGGGGGATTGGGGAGGGGGGGATTGGGGAGGGGGGGAAGGTGGAGGGGATGATGAGGGAGGGAGGGGGTTGGGGAGGAGGGGAAGGTGGAGGGGATGATGGGGGAGGGAGGGGTCGATGTCCTTATGATAATGGTAGTGATATAAAGATGATAATGATAAGGACGATACTACTACTACTACTACTACTGCTACTACTGCTACTACTACTACTACTGCTAATAATAATAACAATAATAAAAATAATAGTGTTAAAAATGGGTGCTCATAATAACAGTAAGAAAGAAGAAGAACAAGAAGAACAAGAAGAACAAGAAGAAGAAGAACAAGAAAAAGAACAAGAACAACAACAAAGAAATAAAGAATAAGAAAGAAAGAAAGAAAGATAAAGTAAGGTGTGAAAGTGACCCGACCGACACACGCACACTCTCATCTTCACTACAGGAGGGAGAATTTTAACGTAGGAAGCTTAAGTGAGAGTGAAGACTCGTGACGGTGATGGAGGTAAAGCCTTCTGATTGGTTGGCTACACAGGTGAGGGTTTCTGATTGGTTAGATACGGATGAGGCCTTCTGATTGGTTGGTTACACTGGTGAGGGTTTCTGATTGGCTAGACATGGATAAGGCCTTCTGGTTGGTTGACTACACAGGTGAGGGTTTCTGATTAGTTGACTACACAGGTGAGGCCTTCTGATTGGTTGGTTAAACAGATAATCGCTCGTCAATAGGCAGACGGCCAATCACTCTTGATTGCCTTACACACACACCTGTGGAGGGAGGGAGGCCACCCCAGTAGGGAACGGCCTCCTCAAGAAGAGAGAGAGGTATGGCAGCTATCGCGAGGCCAGGGGTGTCCACTCGACCAATACCTCCCAGTCAGAGGCAATCGGGAGGTTAAGAGGCCAAACACGATGGTGATTTTCCGTAGAATATTTCATGGTGTGAGAAGCTGTGCTCTTTCTGTCTCTCTCCTTCCCTCACACCTCCCAAATTTTTCCCCCTCACCTCCCCCCTCTCTCTCTCTCACCTCTCCAACCCTCCCCCCACCTTCCCTCTCCCCCTCACCACTCCAATCAATCCCTCTTCTCCCTCTCACCTCTCCAACCCTCCCCCCTCCTTCCCTCTCGCCCTCTTCTCCCTCTCACCTCTCCAACCCTCCCCCCTCCTTCCCTCTCCCCCTCACCTCTCCAACCCTCCCCCCTCCTTCCCTCTCCAATCAATCCCTCTCACCTCTCCACCCCCCCCCCCCGCCTCACAATACCCACACCACACTCAGAGTCACGTTTCAGGTCGAGCACAACACACCCACACATTCGACACGCAACATCTGACACCCTAATCAACCATTCGACACGTCATGCGACACAAGGGAGGGAGGAAAGCAGAACACACACACACACACACACACACACACACACACACACACACACACACACTCTGTAAACCGTTTGACACACTCCCGACACACTTGAACAAACCATTCGACACACTCCAAACACACTAATGTGACAAGTTCTGAACATGTTTTGAACACACTCGTCACGCTTGGACACCTCTAAAACGCATTCGATACACGTCATGGACAACACCCGCGGGAGGGGGAGGGGTGGAGGGGGGGGTGAGGATGGGGGGGAGGTGAGGATGGGGGGTAAGGATGGGGGAGGAGGAGAGGAGGAAAATGAAGAGGAGGGGCTAGAGGAGGAGGAGGAAGAAAAGGAAGGGGGGAGGAGGAGGAGGAGGAGGAGGAAGAGAAGGAGGAGGGAGGAGGAAGAGGAGAAGGAGGAGGAGGAGGAGGAAGAAGAAAAAAAAGAAGGAAGAAAGGAGGAGGAGGAGGAGAAGGGTGGTCAAGGGGACCCTCAATCAACAAGCCGTGTTGAAACTATGGTGTCGGAACCCTCGGGAGTATTGTATGCAAATGGTGTCAGGATAATTATATAAACAACCGCACAAGATGACCTCTGACCTCACCACTACCATCACTATTACCACCACTGACTCCATCATCACGCCATCATTACTACCATCAAAATCACAACCACCACTACCACCATCACCACTACTATCACCACCACCACCATTATCAGCACCACTGCCACCACTACCACCATCACTCCCACTGGATGAAATTAAAAGTAAATAAAAATAAAATAAATAAATAATGTAAGAAACAAACAATAGTAAAAATAGTAACAATAGAATACCAATAAATATGGAATAGACAAAATAAACGATAAGATACGAAATAACCAATAATTTATCACATATATAATAATCAAAAACACCATGATAAAAAAAAACACTTAATATATAAACAAAACATACAAAAAAAAAAGGAATTATATGACTAAAAAAAAAACACACAAACACTGAGACCCAGCAATGTCCGTCACGATGTTTTAATCTTAAAATTCGGTGTTTTTTTCTGGTAAAATATTGTCAAAAATAATATTAGTGAACAGAGGGGCGTTGATGGGCGTGAGGGGCGGTGATGGGGGGTGAGGGGCAGTGATGGGGGGTGAGGGGCAGTGATGGGGGGTGAGGGGCAGTGATGGGGGGTGAGGGGCAGTGATGGGGGGTGAGGGGCAGTGATGGGGGGTGAGGGGCAGTGATGGGGGGTGAGGGGCAGTGATGGGGGGGGGTGAGGGGCAGTGATGGGGGTGAGGGGCGGTGATGGGGGGTGAGGGGCAGTGATGGGGTAGAAAGGGCGGTGATGGGTATGTTTTGATTAGTGTGTGTGTGTGTGTGGAAGCTGACAAAACACATCACGATTTTCTAACTGCAATTTTACACTTCTCTACAAAAACAAACTCCAATAACTACATAATACACCAAACTACATAAATTCAAAGACAAATACAACCAAAAAATACAAAAAAAAAATTGGACGGTACGGTGAAGGACACTCATTCACTCTCCTCAAACTATCTTACATACCCCAAAGTACATTTAGAGCCTTGTGAAATCTACCTAGAGCATCTACGATACATTCCACAGCAATTTAGAGCCCATGAGAGCCTCCTAGAGCCCCCCAGAGCCTCCTAGAGCCCCTTGTAGACGTCACAGAGCAACTGAAGGAACGCCATCACCAACCACCTCTCCAGCACCAACTAATCTTAGCACCTGCCTTCACCTTATACACACTACCTCCCCTGATCACACACACACACACACACACACACACACCCCTGACCAAACACTCCTTCCCTCCCCACACATCTCTATCTCCCCTTTCACAACCCTCCCTCCCTCCCACACACAACCCACCCTCCCTCCCTTCCTCCCACACACAACCCTCCTCTAGACCACTAGTTGAAGAATAACTCCCTAACATTAACTAATGGAAGAGCAAACGCGGCAAAATGCACCATTATGCGCCCGCTAATGCCCTCAATACCAGGGTCATTAGCATATAAAAACAGGCGAATGGTTGAGTCAATATTAGTCCCCAGGTAGCATGGGTGAAAACAACAGGTGAGTCCCTTGTGTTCCTAACCCCTCCCTCTCACCCCCCCTTCTCTCTCTCTCTCTCCTTGTTCCCTCTCCCACCTCCTTGTTCTTCCCCTCTCCCCTTCCTCCCCCTACCTAACTACCTCATTTACATAATAAAATACTCAACTATCAACTACTGAACACGCCTCATAAGCAATTAACCACGACACAAGGCTTCCAGAGTGGGGGTTTCCAGGGGGGGGGGGGGTGTTTCCAGAGTGGGGGTTTCCAGGGGGTTCCAGAGTGGGGGTTTCCAGGGGGTTCCAGAGTGGGGGGGGGGGGTTTCCGGATGAGGGTTTCCGGATGAGGGGTTCCAGGGAGAGGGATTCAGAGGGTGTTTCCAGGTTGGGGTGCTTTAAGGATTTGTTCAGGAAGGGATTCTAGCAAGGGGGGTTGCAGGGGGTTCCAGGGAGTTCCAGGGTGGGTGTTTCAGGGAGTTCCAGGGAGTTCCAGGGTGGGTGTTTCAGGGAGTTCAAGGGTGGGTGTTTCAGGGAGTTCCAGGGTGGGAGTTTCAGGGAGTTCCAGTGGCTGTTTCAGGGAGTTCCAGTGGCTGTTTCAGGGCGTTCCAGGGTGGGTGTTTCAGGGAGTTCCAGGGTGGGTGTTTCAGGGAGTTCCAGGGTGGGTGTTTCAGGGAGTTCCAGGGTGGGTGTTTCAGGGAGTTCCAGGGTGGGTGTTTCAGGGAGTTCCAGTGGCTGTTTCAGGGAGTTCCAGTATTTCAGGGAGTTCTAGGGTGGGTGTTTCAGGGAGTTCTAGGGTGGGTGTTTCAGGGAGTTCCAGGGTGGGTGTTTCAGGGGGGGGGGGATTTCCAGTTTCCAGTAAGAGGAGTAAATGGTTTCCAGAGGGCTTCCAGTAAGGGAATTAAATGAGGATTGTTCTGGAGCTGAAGAATCTTAACACAATCAAGAGTTTCTACCACAATCAAGAGTTCCTACCCCAATTAAGAGTTCCTACCACAATCAGGGGTTCCTACCACAATCAGGGGTTCCTACCACAATTAAGAGTTCCTACCACAATCAAGAGTTCCTACCACAATCAGGGGTTCCTACCACAATCAAGAGTTCCTACCACAATCAAGAGTTCCTACCACAATCAAGACCTGAACACGTCACATGACCAACATTGGCATCCAGGAACCGGAAGTTGCAGCACCCACCTTCCTCTCCCGTGTGTGTGTGTGTGTGTAAACATCCGTACGGGTAGGCTGGTGACCCGCCACACTCTGTTGACCCGACCAATCAAGCACCCACTTCCTACCCACACACCACCACCCCATACCCCCCGCCCACATCCAACCCCGCCCCGTCCCACCCACATCCAACCCCGCCCCGTCCCACCCACATCCAACCCCGCCCCGTCCCACCCACATCCAACCTCATCCCACCCACAACAATACCCAACGATAAACACCCTCTACATACAATCTCTCCCCCGACACAGTCCCCCAATCTACACAAATCCTCCCTCTCTCCCCCACTCCACACAAAACATTAAACTAATCTCATTTTCATTGTGGAGTTAAGAAAGAGGGGGTGGGGAGAGGGGGGAAGGGGGAGAGGGGGGTGGGGAGAGGGGAGAGGGGAGGGGAGGAGGGAGGAGGGTTTCTCGGGTAGCCAGGTAGCAAGCTCTCCCCCACCCCAGTTTCCTGCCCGACATTCCTCACAGGTAGACTCACCTCCCCCCCCCCCCCTCCCTCCATCTACAGGTATGTCTCTCTCTCTCTCTCCCTCCCTCCACAGGTAAGTCACCCTCCCTCCCACCCTCCCTCCACAAGTAAGTCACCCTCCCTCCCTCCCTCCACAGGTAAGCCTCCCTCCCTCCTCCGTACTGGAAATACTCCGTAACATTCAACGCCATAATATCCTGACCACTGGGGTCCAATAAACACCCTTTGTGACCTCTAGTCTGTAATCCTTTTGACGCTACCGCTCGGAGGAGTATGGGGTGCACGATAAACTAGGTGCTGCCCGCGTTAACAAAAAAAATATATATTCCCTTCACAAGTAAGCCTCCCTTCCCCCCATCACAGCCTCCCCTCCTCCTCCCAAAAATAAGCCTCTCAGCCCCCCCCCCCCAAAATAAGCCTCCCCCCCCCCCAATCTTACCTTCCCATACTAAGCCTCCGTAATCATAGTGAGCATCACCCAGGGGTCAAGTAACCTAATTTGATTCTAATAAATTTAGCTAATCCGTCCTCTTGGTACTTAATCCTATTGACTGAGCTACGGTAGGGTTTTGAATCACCTGAAGATTAGCCACCCCGAGGTTATTTCACCTGATGAATAGACCCCCTAACACTACCGGGGGGGGGGGGGGAGGTTAGGTTAGGTTAGCGTTAGAAGAGAGATAGACACGCAGACGATAGATAGATAGATAGATAGATAGGAAAAAACAATCAATCATCAATCCTCAATTCACAGTATTAATTCCCATTTCAGATGACTCATTCTCATTCCAAGTGACTCTCATTCCCATTCCAAGTGCCTCTCATTCCCATTCCAAGTACCTCTCATTCCCAGTTTCTTAGGCCTCACGACCCACCTCCTTGAGACCCAAATTAATCTTAATCAAACAATGGCATTTTTTTCTCTTCATTTGCCATTATTAAACTCCATTGGTATTATGACCTGACCTGACCTGACCTAACCTAACCTAACCCAATCTAACCTAACTCTCCATCTCCCATTATTAAACCACTATGGCATTATGACCCTTAATAACGTGACCCCAGTTTGACCCCCGGGGTATTGTTCACTTAATGGGGGTTAATTAATGAAGGCAGAAGCACCGTATGTCTTGATATTGAGGGAAGTTTATTCAGTAATACGGGGTCGAGAGAGAGAGAGAGAGAGAGATTGTGTGGCATGCATGGAGAGTGACTGTGTGTGTGTGTGTATGAGGTGTCACCCAATTGCGGAAGGTTGAACGCTTAAGGGAAGTTGACCCACTAATTTAAACAGGTCTTGCCACATGCACACACACGTACACGTACACACACGCTTGGAATGTCCGTTCGTCTGTCCGTCATAGCTAACCTACCTACCCCCCCCCCCCGATTTTCACCCCCACTTCCTTTAGCTCACAATGGTATGTGACCCTGAAGAAGAAGAACAACAACAACAACTACTACAACAACAACAACTACTAACACACACACACACACACAGTAATATAAGCTGAGGTGCTGTAACCTGACCTCGACGTGACCTGACCTGACCTGACCCCACATAATCACCTCCAGGCCTCACCTCTCCTGCTACTGGTGTTAATGGCACCCCACTGGCACCACTTCCTCTTTATGGTGCCAAATGTCCTGGCACCATCAGACCCGCTTCACAAGGCTATCATGTTACGGTAATTGCTAATTTCTATTAACACTATTTTTACAATATTCTAAAATTAATAGTTGTTGTTATTATAATTTTTTTTATCATTACTGTTATTATTACTATTATTGTTATTATTATTATTATTATTATTATTATTATTTGTTGTTGTTATTATTATTATTATTTGTATTATTATTAGTATTTTTATCATTATTATTATTGTATTTAAAATTATTTACAGACTAATACATTTCTATCTCTTTCCATCTCCCCACCCGTCCAATTCCCCATTACACCCCCTACCACTATCTAGCCCCTCCCATCACCCCCTCCATATTTAAACCATCCTTCACTACCTCTCCCTCCCCCACCACCTTTTCCTCCCCTTCCCCCTTCCACTCACCACCTTTCCAGTTCCCCCTGCCCCCCCCCCCCACCTCATCTCGTCATGCCTCAGGTAGCAACACTAAGGTAAAACTCGTTATAACAACACTCACTACGTTTAATTCACAAACTCTCTATCTCATCTTCACTTTGTACTGTAACAGGGCTGGCTGGCTCTCTCTCTCTCTCAAGAATGGCCTCTAGTTCTCACACCATCATTACTATTACGGTCCTTGCAGTTATCGTCATCATCATAATCATCATCATCATCACAACACCTGGCCTTCACCACAAGACACTGTTAACTCAGGTACTGGGACAAGGTGATATATATGTAGGGCATTTCCTTCCCTCCTTTCCTACCTTCCTATCTCCCTCCCTGACTTCCCTACTTTCCTTTCTGATTCTCTTCTGCCCTACCTCACTCCCTCCTACCTTACCTCCCTCTTGTCTTCCCCTTATCCCCCCTTCTCCTCCCTCCCTCCCTGACTCCTCAATATCCCCCCATAACTCTCCCCTTCCTCTTTCTAGCCTCCGTCTCCTTCCTTCCTGTCTGCGTCCCTCCCTTCCCCTAGGTCCCACAGCGGCCGGGGGCACACAAGGGCTCTCCTCAGCCTCCTCACAGAGCCCTTCAGACCTCCATTCATTCATCTATTTACCTTTGAAAACTACTCGAAGTTCGCCACAGCCACACGGGAAGGATCACACCAGAGGGCCAGCGGGTAGGAGGAAGGTTGTGACAGGCGGGGCAGAGGAGGACACATTATACCTGCCAACTCACAGACCTTTGATGTTCTTGGTGAAATCGGAGTGTACGCGGCTCACCTGAAGATTAGCCACCCAAGCTTTATTTTCACTTGATGATTAAACACCCTTATGCTAACCTGGGCGGAGTCGGTTTAGATTAGGTTAGGTTAGATTAGGTGATATAGTTTTGGTGTCTTATCTACTTCATCAAGAATTCCCTCAAGCTTCCAAGGTGGGGTTTAGGTTAAGCTTGGTAAGGGTTAGGTTAGGTTAGACAAGCGTTAGGGTGTTTAATCCTCAGGTGAAGTAAGCTGGGATGTATAATCTTCAGGTGTTCTGAGTGCACAGTGAGCAGTGTGAGAGATTTGAACAAAGGTTGACGCTGATTAGAACCGTCCGGGAAATTTACACGCCCATTAAAAACGTCAGAACGGCGAATAAAACCTATTGAAACAGGTAAAAATCCAGTCGAGCTCGCCATTTGGACGACGATTTGAGCTCTCACAGCGCCACTCCTCTACTGCAACAACGACAACACTCAGGAACAGACGAAGGCCATAAGAGAAGGGCCCATTACCTACTGGGATAGTGTGGCAGATAAGGGAGGTGATCCATGGCGACTGTGTGTACAAGACCACTCCAGCAACACCACTAAACCTCACCTGCCTGGGAGACCTCTTATATAGCTTAGTCCTGTCCTGAGTGGGTGGTACTTAAGCATCCTCGTGACATCACTTTCATGACGTCATCCTCAATGTGGGTAAACAGTGACGTCAACTTCAATGATAGTAATCAATGTTATTTAACTCAAAAGAGTCCAATTAACTCAGGTGTCAAGTTAACTCGTAAGATAAAGATTCAATGAAAAGATCCAGAAGTTAAATTAATTAATACCGCAATGTATAACCCATTAGCCGCAATTCACAATCAATTAACCACAATACACAACCGTCGAACCGCAATACAAAATATGACCGAGTAACCGCAACAACTAGACCATTTAGACGGTGAGCATCAAACCCCCCAGTTCTTTTAATGACCGTAAACTGCGTGGTCAGAATCCGCTGGAGACTTAGGAGTTATCTGACCATCTCATGACCGCAAGACACCCAAGTGATTCAGGGGAGAAAATAGGGGAAGAAAATAAGGAAAAAACAACATAGATTTCCCTCACCACCAGAGAGAAACAAGAGATTGAGGCCCTGGTAATAAGTGGGAAGGGGGGGGGGGGGTGAGGGTGAAAGGAGAGAGGGGTAGGGGGAAAGGAGAGTTAGGGAGAAGGGGGAGGTGGGAAGGTAGGGGAAGGGAGAGAAAGGTAGGGGGAAAGGAGGGGTAGGGGGAAGGAAGTGAGAGAGAGAGGGAAAGGGAAAGGAGGGAGGAGTAGGGAAGGGAAGGAAGAGGTTGAGGTAGGGAAGGAGATGTAGCTTCTGTTTACATGCAGGTATAGATGGCGTCCCTAAGGTGTGTGAGATGCTGGTTCCTTCAGTGTTCGTGTTTTTGGTTTTTTATTTCACTTGGTGTTTGGTTTGATGTTGTGGAGGAGGAGGAGGAGGAGGAGGAGGAGAAGGAGGAGGAGGAGGATGACTAAGTGTCCCTCAAGGGCATACTTACTGTTGGTCCTTGACACGGAGCGATCCATGCTTACTCATGACCCAAGTCTCGAGACTCAAGTACTCATGATCCAAGTACTCACGATCCAAGTACTCATGATCCAAGTACTCATGATCCAAGTGCTCACGATCCAAGTACTCACGACCCAAGTACTCATGATCCAAGTACTCACGACCCAAGTACTCACGATCCAAGTACTCATGATCCAAGTACTCATGATCCAAGTACTCACGATCCAAGTACTCGCGATCCAAGTACTCATGATCCAAGTACTCATGATCTAAGTACTCATGATCCAAGTGCTCACGATCCAAGTACTCATGATCCAAGTACTCATGATCTAAGTACTCATGATCCAAGTGCTCACGATCCAAGTACTCACGATCCAAGTACTCATGATCCAAGTACTCGAGTCTCAAGTACTCATAGTCCAAGTACTCATGAACCAAGTACTCATGATCCAAGTACTCGAGCCTCAAGTACTCATAGTCCAAGTACTCATGAACCAAGTACTCATGATCCAAGTACAAGGAGACTCACCCTCATGGTTATTCACTAGTACTAAGACGCATGTATATGTTTGTCATGCTTACTCATTAATGCTGGAACGCACGCGCCTACTGCACACACACACACACACACGACTCGCCTCAGCTCTGGGTCAAGGGATGTAGGAGAAGTGACCACCTATCTTCTCAGAATCCCCAGCCTATGTCTTGAGGATTTCTCTTGTCTGGACCTCCACCTACCACGAACTCCAAGTCAAGATTCATTAAATTATTCTCGAAATTGTAAATATGAGAACAAACACCCCATTATTCTCCCCCTGGTTTCTCCCCAACAATTAAAACACCCCAAAATTCTTACCCTGGTTCCTCTACCTAAAATTAATCTCCCATTGCCTCGCCATCACCCACCCTACCTCCCCACCATTACAAGTATCACCCCTATTAAACACATCCTTCTTTATCATTCTCATCTCCCCATCTCCCCCAACTCTCCCCACCAACACACAAGCTATCTCTCCATCTCCCCCTCCCCCACAAAGCACATCTCTCCCTCCTCACCACCACAAAAGCCATCTCTCCCTCCCCCATCTTCCCCTTCTCCAACTTCCCCCCACCTCCATCTCCCCACCACTACAAAGACCATGCCCCCCCCTTCCCCCCCGGTTATATTAAAGGAAGTGACTGTTCCTGAAAGCGAAAATGACCCCCAAACTCAAGCTGTGAGGGGCGTCATGAATGGGAGAGGACCCGCCACCCTCAATGGTAGTGTTCCCAGCCTACGACCTACCGGTGTGAAGCCTCGTGACCCTGTGTGACCACTCCTGCCTACCACACAGGGACCTATCTACCACACAGGGCCCTAACCTACCATCCAGGGACCTATCTACCACACAGGGCCCTATCTACCACACAGGGCCCTTACCTACCACCCAGGGCCCTATCTACCACACAAGGCCCTATCTACCACACAGGGCCCTATCTACCACACAAGGCCCTACCTACCACACAGGGCCCTATCTACCACCCAGGGCCCTATCTACCACACAAGGCCCTACCTACCACACAAGGCCCTATCTACCACACACGGCCCTATCTACCACACAGGGCCCTATCTACCACACAAGGCCCTATCTACCACACAGGGCCCTACCTACCACACAGGGCCCTACCTACCACCCCTACCACACTACCTCATTACCACTATGTCTTACCAAGTCGTCACCTACTACCACTTTTATCCTCAATCTACCACCACCCTACCAACCATACCAAGCACCACACCACCCATCCATCCCGCCACACCACCCATCCATCCCGCCATACTACCACCCACCCACCCCGCCACACCACGCCACCTCACCAAGCAGACACCCCGCTGTACTCACCATTCTCCGCTTCACCACTCAAGCGTACAAGGTTACCAACTTACCTGTGAGGCAAAAAAAATAAAAGGAAAAGTTAGCGGGAATAAATCAGTAACCTAACCTAACCAATCTTTCTGTACATGAGGAAAGTTTAAAGAAATGTACAGTATATAAGTGTACTTTATTTGTGTGTACATTACTGAGGTGTATAATGTGATAGTTGTATAAAAATAAAAATAATAATAATAATAATAATAATAATAAAACAACAACAAAAATAATAACATCAACAACAACAATAACAACCACCATCACCACAACAACCACCACCACCACAATAACAACAACCACTACCACCACCAACCACCACAATAACAATCAAAACCAAGCATCACGTCGCCTAATCATTCAATAACGTGTAGATGTGTCTCCTAAGTATATACCCTACCTGTACTTACCTGGTCATAAATAACAGGTAATTGTGTTAAAAGTTGATTGAATTTACCTGTGGCTAGTTACTGACAGTGTGCTTGGGCAGTCAATGGATTTCAATGATCTGTTAACGGTATGGGTTGGCTTTGTCTGTTAACGGTATGTGTTCACTGTTAACGGTATGGGTTGGCTTTGTCTGTTAACGGTATGTGTTCACTGTTAACGGTATGTGTTGGCTTAGTCTGTTTACGGTATGAGCTGGCTTAGTCTGTTAACGGTATGTGTTGGCTTAGTCTGTTAACGGTATGTGTTGGCTTAGTCTGTTAACGGTATGTGTTGGCTTAGTCTGTTAACGGTATGAGCTGGCTAAGTCTGTTAACGGTATGTGTTGGCTTAGTCTGTTAACGGTATGAGCTGGCTTAGTCTGTTAACTTCTCTTCTTCTTCTTCTTCTTTAATCTTACTCATACCATCATCAAAGCCTCCATAGTGTGAGGTTCCTTCCTTCCTTCCTTCCTTCCTTCCCTCCTCTTCTTCCATCTTCACTTTTACTTGATTCAGTTTAATTCACTCTTTCCCTTATTCTCCTTTATCTTTATCCTCTTCCTCCTCCTCTTCGTCTTCTTCGCCCTCCTCTTCCTCCTCCCATCATCATCAGTTCCTTGGTTTAGTGTTGCTCATTTAAGGTCTTTATGTTACTCTTCTTTAACTACCTCTTCCTCTTCTTCCCTCTCCTCATTTACCATCTTCATCCCCCTCCTCTTCTTCTCCCCTCTCCATCTACCACCAACCTCCTCCTCCCCCATTATCATCATCTACCACCACGATTCTCCTTTATTCCCTCTCTCCATCATCTTTCACCCCTCCCCCTCCGGCATTATCACCACCTTCTTCGTCTCTTTTCATTGCGCCGTTTGCCTTCTACCTCCTCATTACCGCTTATTACCCGCTTCTGGCACCATCTATTACCGTCTCGCTACGCCATCTATCCGCTGTGAGGTTCTACTATGCGTATATCGGCGTATGGAGGGCTCACCTGGCGTATATACCTGACGTTCATTCCACGCCTGCCTTCACCTGTTGTTCATCTGGTGTATAACGTGTGTTCATTTGGCGTATAAGAAGCGTTCATTTGGCGTAAAACAAGCGTTCATTTGGCGTATAAGAAGCGTTCATTTGGCGTAAAACAAGCGTTCATTTGGCGTATAAGAAGCGTTCATTTGGCGTATAAGAAGCGTTCATTTGGCGTATAAGAAGCGTTCATTTGGCGTATAAGAAGCGTTCATTTGGCGTATAAGAAGCGTTCATTTGGTGATTTGGCGTATAACAACCATTCACCTGGACTCACCTAAACCTCACATAACATTTATAAACAATAAAACAAAAACATCCGGAAATAACAAAAGAACATCGACTCAATGACGTCACATTTTTCTCACCCTTATAGTTTTTTTCTTTACCTTATACTTTTTTTCTTTACCTTATATTTTTTTTCTTTACCTTATACTTTTTTCTTTACCTTATATTTTATTTTTCTTCTTCCCGTAGCTGAAGGATTAAGGTCATCGTGGGTAGTGCTATGTGACCCGTGTGTTATAGGGGGGCGGGTGGGGTTGGTGGGTCACACGGTTTGGTGGGTTGGGTGGGTCAGACGTAGGGTGGGCGGGCTCCATCTCTCTGTCGTGGGGCATTTGTTTCGTTGGGTGTGGTGAGATATAGCCTACCATGGAGGAGGAGGAGGGAGGGTGGGAGAAGAGGAGGGGGGAGAGGCGTGAGGAGGAGGAAGAGGAGTGAGGAGGAGGAAGAGGAGTGAGGAGGAGGAAGAGGAGGAGGAGGATGGGTGGAAGGAAGAGGAGGATGGAAGGATAAATGATATTGCGGTCATTCAAACGGGTAGAGGAAGTGGAGGAGGAAGAAGAAGAAGAAGAGGAGGAGGAGGAAGGTCAGGAAGGGGGTTTAGCTATGGGCACTCACGGGTCACTCACTCGGAGCCGGGGGTCGAGAGAGGCGGGACAGGGAGAGAGTTACGGTCACTCATAAAACAAGATACTGAACCCCCTTCCACCCGCCCCCCTCTCTCTCTCACACACCCCCCCCCCCTCCTACACCACATAATGAATGGGGGGGGGGGGGAGAGTTAGTCAAAGGTTGGCTTAAATAAGTTACATATAAATAACTCCCACCATCATCCCGTGAGCGTTCCTCTACTCCACTCAACAACACACAAGTTACTACCAACAACCACTAGTCTAGGGTAGTCATAAGTTAAAATTTCCTCGCGTCTAATTGGTCGAGACGCAAAAGGTGGATTTCTCTCTGATTGGCTCGTTTAAAGTTACGAGTCAAAAGTGGATTCTCAGTGGTTCCTACGATAAATTTTAAACACATCTGATTGGTTCACTTTAAGGTTTCAACATAAAGGTGGATTTTCAAAGGTTCTTACGTTAAAATTTACACTCATCTGATTGGCTGCCTTAAGCTACGATAGAATTTACACTCTTCTGATTGGCCAAAATGTAAAGGTGAATTCACTGATTGCCTCATAGCAGCTACAACACAAAGATGAATTCTCAAAGGTTCCTACGTTAAACTTTACACGCATCTGATTGGCTGCCATAAGTTTCGTTAGAATTTACATGTATCTGATTGGTCGAGACGCAAAGGTGAATTCACTGATTGGCTTCCACATACAAAACAAACATGGATTCTCAAAGGTTCCTACGTTAAAATTTACACTCGCATCTGATTGGCTCTCTTGACCAACAACACAAAAATGAATTCTCAAAGGTTCCTACGTTAAGAATTATTAGTTATTTAATTGACTAGGACACAAATATGGATTCCCTAATTGGCTGGCTTAAACTCCGGACGACGTGAAGATTCTAGAAGCATCATAGGATAGACTTTTAACACTGTCTAGTTGGCTCAGTCAGTCAGTCAGTGAGTGAGTGTTGTTTTCGCCTCAGTGTTATTCGCCCTGGACCAACAAATGTTTAACCAAAGGAAATTCTCGCCAAATGACCTCGCCAAATCATGACTCCTACTTATATATTTTGTTTTTATTCTCGCCTCGACTACAAAACTTCCCCCGATGACATCAAGTACTCGTTACATCAGCTAAGAACATTCCTCACCGTCTTCGTCAGCGTCTTCGTCAGCGTCTTCGTCATCAGTGTTGTTCTGTTTGTGTTTGTATTTTATTCGTAACTTATTATTATTATTATTTTTTTCAATTATGTTTTTGTTATCAATTCTTGTTATTGTTTCTACACTAACTTCATTTATTTTTTCATTCTTCCATCCTACCGTCACCCACCTTACTCACCCATCATCCACCCACCACCTGCCAACCTACAGCCACCCATCACCACACCTACCATCACCCATCACCATACCAAGCCACCCACCACCATAACAAGCCATTAATGCACCAGCAAAAATCCTGATGCCTTGTAACACACCACCTCCATGCCCCGTAACTCTCCACCTCCATGCCCCGTAACACTCCACCTCCATGCCCCGTAACTCTCCACCCCCTGATGCCCCGTAACATTCCACCTCCATGCCCCGTAACACACCACCTTCTGGCAGATACTTGACCGGGGTCTTGACATGACACAGTGACACCCTGAGAAGGAGTCAGTGTAGTGTACGGCCTTGAGAGTGATGGAGGAGGAGCAGGAGGAGGAGGAGGAGGAGCAGATAACGGAGGAGGAGGAAGCAAAGAAGAAGAAGAACACTCACTATCACACCGGGTCACTCATAAATCTTAACTGGTAGCCCATCCACTCACTTCCATTATCCTCTCACACGTCTGTCACTCATCCGTCACTCCCTCCTCTCTTTTTACTCACCCGTCACTCACTCTCTCCCTGTTACTTCATCCTTCCATGTCATCCACTCATCCCTCCCTCCCTCTGTCACTCACCCACCACTCCCTCACTCTGTCACTCACCCCTCTCACCCGTCACTCTTCATACATAAGTGACTATATTACAAACTTAATTATATCAAAAGTGAATCTTTTTTTTTTAACTATTATTTATTTTTATTTATATTGTATTGAAAGGAAAGATACGAGTCTGTAAACGTTAAAATTAAATATATTTCAAACAATTCCTTTAACTCATAACAAAGGGGGAAGGGGGAAAGGGGGGGGAGAAGGGCAAGAGGAAGGGGGAGAAGGGCAAGAGGAAGGGGGCAAGGGGGGAGAAGGGCAAGAGGAAGGGGGCAAGGGGGGAGAAGGGCAAGAGGAAGGGGGCAAGGGGAATATGGCAAAAGAAAGAGGACAAAGGGGGAACAGGAAGGGAGGGGGCAGGAGGTGGTAGGAGGGGGCAGGGGGTGGTAGGAGAGGCCACGGGAGGGCAGGAAGGGTCAGGAGGGGGGAAAAAGGGAGGGGGGGGGGGGGGTCACCTTCCGCTCGACAAACTCCTAACAGACAATTTCGTGGTTTTGTCGTTTCCCGAAATCGACGCGTTTACAGCAATTTCTCGATTACCTGAACCGTAAAAAAACGCGGCGGCCACCACACGGGCGACGGCGGTGGTGGTGGTGGTGGTAGTAGTGGTAGTAGTAGTGGTGGTGGTAGTAGTAGTGGTGGTAGCGGAGGCAATACCACATAGTGTACACCTCTTAATTTGTTCAATCCGTTAAATATCTTTTCCACTTATTACTCCCCTTACATATTACCTATTCCACCTATTCCACTATCATCTATCTCTAACTACACCCTATTTCTTTCTATCCACTCCCTATCTAACCTATCTCCTCCCTTCCATCTCTCACCTTCTACCCTTCCACCTCACCCAATCATCCATTCCATAACCAACTTTCTTCATCCATCTCTCCCCTTTCCATCTCACATTACCTCATCCATCACCACCATTCCTCATCTATCTCACCCTTTCCCTTACCAGCCTGTTCCATATGGCATTAGGGAGGTCAGGTTACAGGGTCACCTAAGGTCAGGCTGGCAGTGACCCCATGACACGTGACAAATGGAGGAACTAGTGGAGCCAACCTAACGTGACGTAACCCAACCTAACCAAATCTAACCTAACCTAACCTAACCTAACCTAACCCAACCTAACCTAACCACGTACGGAAGTTATAGTGCCAAAAGGACAGTGAGAGGAACTAAAGAGTCAACATCCCAGGTCTTAACGCCAGGTAACATCAATTAACGCCCCAGGTAATACTAAGTAACACCAGGTAACATCAATTAACGCGCCAGGTAATACTAAGTAACGCCAGGTAACATCAATTAACGCGCCAGGTAATACTAAGTAACGCCAGGTAACATCAATTAACTCCCCAGGTAACATCAATTAACGCGCCAGGTAAGTAACGCCAGGTAACACGAAGGAGCGTCAGGTAAATCACATTACCAAGTTTACACACGTTCCCCAAAGCACATACATGCACTCAACCTCACCATACGCACTCAACCTCACCATACATGCACTCAACCTCACCATACATGCACTCAACCTCACCATACATGCACTCAACCTCACCATAATGCCACTTCAATTCACCACAGTGCCACTCTAGACCGCAGAGAGAGAGAGAGAGAGAGAGAGAGAGAGAGAGAGAGAGAGACCGGCCTCAGGGTATCTAGCTTGGGTAAAACCGGATATAATAACATGCTAATGGGGACTAATGGTACTGGGGAACGAACCCTTGGCACCGGAAACAGAGTTCTTCTCTCTCTTATCCGAAATTTTGGGCTCAGTTATCCGAATCTCCAACTTGGTTATCCGTACATTATCCTCCATTATCCATACCAGCCACCTCGCTCAACAACACATACGCCTCGGTTATCCGTACATCCACATCGGGATAAAGTTCGGTATACGGAGGTTACGGTGTACACAGGTATGGCTCGCTATATAGAAGTGCCCGCTTTAAAGATGTGTCGATGTGTCCGCTATACCAAAGTCCGTTAAACAGAAGTGTCCGCAATATAAAAGTCCGTTAAACAGAAGTGTCCGCTATATCAAAGTCCGTTATACAGAGGTGTCCGCTATACCAAAGTCCATTAACGGAGGTGACCACAATCAGGAGCCACACAGGAGGAACATGACCCCTTTAGGACCCCACAAGTACCCCTCCCCCCACGATGTCCTACCCAACCCACAAACCCATGACATGACCTGACCCTGGAACCCAAACTGACACTCCACAGCCCACACCCCCTACCTACCCACAACCCACTAGCAGCAGCCCTACCCCGCCCACAACCCACCAGCGGCAGCACTAACCCGCCCACACATCCATAGGGTACCATCTGGTAGTGCCAACTCTGACCACATACACACGGGGCGGCACTTTTGAAACAGGTACCAGTGCCAGGTGTCAGGTTACCTCCCCTAATACTCGGTCAGTTCACTAGTCGCCGCCGTCACCTAAGTACTGCCGCCTTCTTCTTCTTATTATTATTATTATTATTATTATTATTATTTTTATAGTTAATTAGGCCGGGACCTTTCTAAACAAACTTTCTAACGAGTGACGACAGATAATAATAATAATAATAATAATAATAATAATAATAATAATAACGAAAACAATATCAATAACAATAATAAAAATAACAATAACGACAAAAAACAACATACACATAGGTGAGAGATTCTTATCATCCACAGGTGTTGGTTCATCATCCATTACACCCACGTCTCATCACCCGTGTATGAAGAGCCACTGACAGCCCGATCAATCAGCCTCCCTCACTGACAACCATCGTGACGGATCAAAATTTGGCGACGTCGTACATTAGGAGTTTGAACGTGTGGGCTGACCGTATTGAACTTTATATTGGACTTGTATGGATTCCCTGTCCGTTTGGTATGTTTGGACTTGCTCCTGATTGGACGTTGTGGTTATATTGGACTTGGGACTCTCCCTGGACTTACCCTAATCGGACTTTGAAACCATATTGGACTTATACCACTGGAGCATGGACCAAAAAAAAATCATAAAAAAACAAAGATCATTAGGTGGACAGCTTGGTGATAATGGTGAGGGAGTGGGGGAGTAGGGGGGGGGGGTGAGGGAGTGGGGGGGGGGGGTGAGGGAGCAATGGCGGGACCCTGACAGTGTATTGGTATAATAACCGACGTAAACAAGCCCCAACCTCTCACTCACATCATCAATCTACCGAAAATTCCCTGCAATCCCTCGTTCCTTGTTGATATATCATCCTTGCAACAGAGGGGCGTAACAGCCATCCCAACACCGACAGGGGGGGGGAAGGGGGTGGGGGGAGGGGGGGGGGCAATAAGGTCGGTAATCCCATAGGAAGACCCTGAGGACTGAGGACCTTAAGAGGGAAGGGTTTTGAATCGTCACGGGGCCCCCAGGGTGAGGAGGTGATGGCAACACTGTAACCAAGGGCCTTCGGAAGTTGTGACACCTGACAAATGATGCCTCTGATAGATGCGACTTTCATGCCTCGTCTCCCTCCAGCAGCGTGTCTTCTTGTACGAGGCATTCTTTGACCAGGAGGAGGAGGAGGAGGAGGAGGAAGAGGAGGAGGAGGAAGAGGAAGGCTGCATAGAAAAACCATTAGTCTTACAAAGATTCTTGACAATTTTCGGCGAATGTTTGTGTGGATGTTCTCCTCTTCCTCCTTCTCCGTTTCTTCCTTTTCCACACATGGGAGAGGAGGAGAAGGTGGAGGGGGGGATCCGGGAACTCCATATGATTACAATTAGAATAGTGACTGCGGTCGAGTGTGTGTGTGTGTGTGTGGTCAAGGCCCTATCACTGTCGAGGTCGATCGTCCATCTTATAACACAAACAACATAAGTAGTTTTTTCTTTATCGCTTATCGACACACACACACACACACACACACACACTCACTCACTCACACACACACACACACACACACACTGAAAATGACGATTACGAGCCCCTCACACCCCTTTCCTTGCCCCTCACACCCCTTCCCTGGCCCCTCACACCCCTTCCCTGGCCCCTCACACGCCTTCCCTGGCCCCTCACACCCCTTCCCTGGCCCCTCACACGCCTTCCCTTGCCCCTCACACCCCTTCCCTGGCCCCTCACACGCCTTCCCTGGCCCCTCACACGCCTTCCCTGGCCCCTCACACCCCTTCCCTGGCCCCTCACACCCCTTCCCTGGCCCCTCACTCCCCTGACCGATCCTTGTCGTCCCCCAGGATGACGTCTCCCGCCCGAGTACTCAGCTACTACACGCAAATTAAATCACGGCGAACGGGGGAGTGAGCATAATGAAGTAATGGACATTATACCGAATGAGGGGCCTGGGTGTTATGCTGAGTGAGGGGCCTGGGTGTTATGCTGAGTGAAGGGCCTGGGTGTTATGCTGAGTGAGGGGCCTGGGTGTTATGCTGAGTGAAGGGCCTGGGTGTTATGCTGAGTGAGGGGCCTGGGTATTATGTTGAGTGAGGGGCCTGGGTGTTATGCTGAGTGAGGGGCCTGGGTGTTATGCTGAGTGAGGGGCCTGGGTGTTATGCTGAGTGAGGGGCCTGGGTGTTATGCTGAGTGAGGGGCCTGGGTGTTATGCTGAGTGAGGGGCCTGGGTATTATGTTGAGTGAGGGGCCTGGGTGTTATGCTGAGTGAGGGGGCCTAGGTGTTATGCTGAGTGAGGGGCCTGTGTGTTATGTTGAGTGAGGGGCCTGGGTGTTATGCTGAGTGAGGGGCCTGGGTGTTATGCTGAGTGAGGGGCCTGGGTGTTATGCTGAGTGAGGGGCCTGGGTGTTACGCTGAGTGAGGGGCCTGGGTGTTACGCTGAGTGAGGGGCCTGGGTGTTACGCTGAGTGAGGGGCCTGGGTGTTACGCTGAGTGAGGGGCCTGGGTGTTACGCTGAGTGAGGGGCCTGGGTGTTATGCTGAGTGAGGGGCCTGGGTGTTATGCTGAGTGAGGGGCCTGGGTGTTATGCTGAGTGAAGGGCCTGGGTGTTATGCTGAGTGAAGGGCCTGGGTGTTATGCTGAGTGAGGAGCCTGGGTGTTATGCTGAGTGAGGGGCCTGGGTGTTATGCTGAGTGAGGGGCCTGGGTGTTATGCTGAGTGAGGGGCCTGGGTGTTATGCCGAGTGAGGGGCCTGGGTGTTATGCCGAGTGAGGGGCCTGGGTGTTATGTTGAGTGAGGGGCCTGGGTGTTATGCTGAGTGAGGGGCCTGGGTGTTATGCTGAGTGGGGCCTGGTGCTACGCTGAGTGAGGGCCTGGGTGTTACGCTGAGTGAGGGGCCTGGGTGTTACGCTGAGTGAGGGGCCTGGGTGTTACGCTGAGTGAGGGGCCTGGGTGTTACGCTGAGTGAGGGGCCTGGGTGTTACGCTGAGTGAGGGGCCTGGGTGTTATGCTGAGTGAGGGGCCTGGGTGTTATGCTGAGTGAGGGGCCTGGGTGTTATGCTGAGTGAGGGGCCTGGGTGTTATGCTGAGTGAGGGGCCTGGGTGTTATGCTGAGTGAGGGCCTGGGTGTTATGCTGAGTGAGGAGCCTGGGTGTTATGCTGAGTGAGGGGCCTGGGTGTTATGCTGAGTGAGGGGCCTGGGTGTTATGCTGAGTGAGGGGCCTGGGTGTTATGCTGAGTGAGGGGCCTGGGTGTTATGCTGAGTGAGGGGCCTGGGTGTTATGCCAAATTCAGAGCCTCACAGTATGCTCATTAAGGGGCCCGTTCATTATGCTGAGTGCAGGGCCCCTAAAAAAATTATTACGTCAAACCTAAATTAAAATTAATAATAATAATAAAAATCAAACCAATAAATTGAAGCAAAAAATAAATAAAAATAAACCCCCTAAAAACATCAATAAATATGATCGAAATATTAATAAAATTCCCCTACAAAATAATATCAATAAATCACAAAATATTAATAACAATCAACAAAAATTAATCAATGAATCAAGGGGAAAAATAATAAAAATCAGATCAATAAGGGTGACACTATTACTATTATTTACGAGCAAATGTCAACAACAACCATTACCACTATTACTACCCCCCCCTCACCCTACCACCACTATTACTACCCTCTACCACAAATACCCCCTACCACTACTACCACCCTCCCTACCATAAATACCCCCTACCACTACTACCACCCTCCCTACCATCCCCACTAACAGCCCCTTACCACTACTACCCTCCTACCACCACTAACACTATCTACCAGTCTTACTACCATTACCACCCCTACCACTACCACTACCACCACCACCTACCACTACCACCTACCACCCCCTGTAGACACTTACACGAGAAAAATGGTTCCTAATATTGATACAAGGGACCACTACAACCCCGCCCCTTATAAAGTGATTACCCCCTCGCTAACTGCCTCATTCGCTTGTTACTCCCCTCGACCAATCACCTTATTTGACACCTCTATTGTTGGTCGTATGTCTTACTACTACAACTACTACTACAACTACTACTACAACTACTACCACTACTACCACTACTGCTGCCACTACTACTACTACTACTACAACTACTACCACTACTACAACTACTACCACTACTACCACTACCACTACTACCAAACGACCCTCCCTTACTACTTGATCACATGTTGATTGGACACCCTAGGTTATTTCACCTAAAGATAAATTACCCTGGTTTGGTTAGGCTAGGTTAGGTTAAGTTAGGTTAGGTTAGGTTTGGTTTGGTTAAAATAGGTTAGGTTAGGTTAAAATAGGTTAGGTTTGGTTAGGTTAAAATAGGTTAGGTTTGGTTAGGTTAAAATAGGTTAGGTTAGGTTGGTTATTCATCACGTGATATAAGCTGGGGTGTCTAATCTTCAGGTGAACTACCCCCCCCCCCCTGTTCGCCTGGCTAAGCCCCCCAGACAGTTTTATAAGATCAAATTAGGTCGATATAATTTGTCACCTCTATAACACAGCTTTGTATCTCCCCTCTCATTCCTCTCCTCCCCACTCCCTCCCCTCCCCACTCCCCACTTCCTTCCCTCCCCCTTCCCCACTCCTCTCCCCTCCCATATCCATCCCACCCCTCCTCCTTCCCCCTTCCATATCCATCTCTCGTCCCGTTCCCACATCCACCCCTTCCTCCCCTTCCCTACTCCCCTTCCAGATACACCCCCATCCTCCCTCCCCTTCCATAACCATTCCACCCCGTCCCATAACCCCCGGGTAGACAGCTGTTACGGTATAGGTCGTAACAAAGCGTGACGGAAGGTAATGTGACGGTGGTGTGCTGGGAGGGGGGCAGGGTGGGAAAGTGGGCGTTAGGGCGGCTGAGGGTGGGTGGGTGGGTGGGTGGGTGTGTGTGTGTGTGTGTGGGTGTGTGTGTGTGGGTGTGTGTGTTTGTGTGTGTGTGTGTGTGTGTGTGTTTGTGTGTGTGTGTGAATAAAAGCTTTGAGTGGCAAGCATGACGGGCAAGAGTGACAGCGTAATTGACAGCTTAGAGTGACAGCTTAAGAGTGACACGAGTGATGCCCAAGATTGACAGGAATGACAGCTTAAGACTGACAGCTTAGAGTGACAGCTTAGAGTGACAGCTTAGAGTGACAGCTAAAACTGACAGCATAGAATGACAACTAAGAATGACAGCTTGGCATAACATCTCCGCGTGACAATATAGTGACAGCCTGACATGATAGCTCTCGTGACAGCTCAGAAAAAAAAATAACAACAGCTTCGGGGAAACAAACACAAAACAAACACAAAACAGTGACAGTTCGGCGTGACGGGAGGGGGGAGAGGGGAGGGTTGATGAGGGAGGGTGAAGGGGAGAGGTGACGGGGGGTGACGTAACATGAGCGTCACAGGGGACACACTAGGCCTATCGAGGGACCATTATACCTCCGAGGGGAAATGCACTTATCCTCTCTCTCTCTCTCTCTCTCTCTCTCTCTCCCCATTCCTCTTCCCCCACACCCCTCACTTACCCCCCCTCCTACCCTCCTTTCCCATACCCCCCTCCCCTCCTTTCCCATGCACCCACTTATCTCCTCTCTCCCCTCCCCCCATAATGGTCAAGAGACACGTGGCAGCCGCACATGTTGCCTATTGAGCTCTCTTCTCCCATCCCCCCCCAACACACACACACACCATGTCATTGTTACGTCACTGTTACGTCATTGTTACGTCACTCAGTACGGCAGGACACCACCTAGATGATATGACTTAACTCAACCTTGTATCAGTGCAGCCAACTTAACACTGGTACCCTCTTGTCCTGTACTGAGGCAACAGGTATGCAGTGGCTGAGACTATGGCTGATTGGCTGAGGTTTATGAGGTGATGCGCTGATGAAATGATGATGATGATAATAACATCAACAACAACAACAACAATAATAATAATAATAATAAATACCGATCACCTCCCTACATACCCAGAACCAACATACCCACCCTCATGTCCTAACCAACATACCCACCCTCATGCCCTAACCAACATACCCACCCTCATGCCCTAACCAACATACCCACCCTCATGCCCTAACCAACATACCCACCCTCAAGCCCTAAACAACATACCCACCCTCATGCCCTAACCAACATACCCACCCTCATGCCCTAACCAACATACCCACCCTCATGCCCTAACCAACATACCCACCCTCATGCCCTAACCAACATACCCACCCTCATGCCCTAATCAACATACCCACCCTCATGCCCTAACCAACATACCCACCCCGTGCTCCAACCAACACCACAGATAATCTCACAGTCGCCCTCAGGAGACAAGTTTACCATTAATGACTCTACAGCGCCTGCGGCCGGAGGTGTAAGAGAGTGATCCTACGGTATTATAAGCTGTGTGTGTGATGCTATATACCTGAGAGAGAGAGAGAGAGAGGTTATCCACCAATACAAATAAACAGTGGCTCAGTAATCCACATATCCCCCTCTGACCCACATGCGGTATTATCCACACAATGATATGTACACCCCCGTGGTCACCCTGACGACCTACACACACACACACACACACCCTAAACGGCAATTTCCTTCTCCTAACATTATCCTCCTCCCGTATAATTAAATCAGCCTAAAAGCCAACATTTATAAGTAACTTTAACTCCTTATTAAATTAAAACAAGGTGAAGAGACGTAAATTAAAGGAAGCATGTAAAGGTAACTATTTTAAGGGGAGACTCGTGTAAATCTGTTTTGCCTTAGAGTTTGTCGAACCCAAGAGGCCGGGCAGCAACAAGTGGTGGGTGGTGTTAGGTGATGGTGGGTGGTGTTAGGTGATGGTGGGTGGTGTTAGGTGATGGTGGGAAGTGGTGATGGGTGGGTGGTGGTGATGGTAGTTATGGCTATTATTATGGTGGTGATTTTTTTTGGTGATAGTGGTGGTGGTTACTGTGGTGGTAGGCGATGGTGGTGGCGACAGAGGAGGAGGAGGAGGCGCAGGACCCTGGTGGTAATGACGTCTGAGAAGAAAGGACACACACACACACACACACACACACACACACACACACACACACACACACACACACCCTCAGGACACCATACACTATGTAATTATACCAGGAAATTGGACCTCGGCTCGACCCTGGCCAGCCACAGGAAATTCATAGGAAGCCGCCTGTCACCCCACATATTATTGGCCAAGGGGCAATTTTCCAAACTCTCCACCAGTGTGTTTAAAGACCATAAAACTGGAGTGTCGGGAGTGGATATGGAGAGGAAGAATATGGCAGAGGAGAGAGAGGGAGGAGATGAGAGAAAAGGAAAGGGCGAGAGGAGGGAAGAGAAAAGTGAGAGATGAGAGAAGGGGAAGAGGAGATAGAAGGGGGAAGAGAAGTGGAAAAGAAAGAGATGATGAGGGAATAGGAAAGGAGGAGGAGGAGGAAATAGAAAAGGATATAAGAGAGAGAGAGAGAGAGAGAGAGAGAGAGAGAGAGAGAGAGAGAGAGAGAGAGCACCACCACCTCATCATCACTCCAACACCATCACCCCATCTTTACCTCACCCCATCCCACCACCATCATCACCCCCACCCCTCCATCTCCCAAACCCTTGCTCAACCTCCCCTCGGGCACCTGGGAGCCGAGGGCGATAATCCCAAGAGAGAGAGAGACCGGGTGGGCTAGGTGGAGGTGACCAGACCCCAGTACACTACAGTGACTACACCTCATCTTTATGCCACAGCGTAATCCAATTTCACATCCAATGACTCATAAAACTATTTCCTGGTTCATTACTCACTCATAAACTTTAAAAAAATCACTAACAATGTATTAAATAAATTCTCAGAACATTTATTACAATTACCTTTGATGTTTATAGATGAATAAATCAATGAATAATAAGGAGAATAAGATTTAGTGTTATTTTAAGGGGAAACTCAAGTAATCTTATTTTGCCTTAGTATCTGTCGGACCCAACTAGCTTGACCCCATGTGAACTGTGGTGAACGTCCGCTTGCCGTCGTCACTGGATCCCACCTCACTACTATACGTCTAGGTTGAGAGTAGGGCAAGGAAGGTGAGAGAAAGAGTGAGAGTTGAGGAGACGGGGAAAGAAGATAGGGGGAGGAGGGGGGTGAGAGGAAAGAGTGAGAATGATAAGGAGAGAATAAAGAGGGAGGAAAGGGGTTGTAAGTGGCTGTATGGGGAGAGGGGATGAAGGTGGTGATAGGGGAGGTGACAATGAAAAGTTGAGACGAGAACACTTCAAAAAATACCTTCGTGTCTCTCTCTCTCTCTCACCCTCTTAAACACACACACACACACACACACACACACACACACACACACACACACAAAAGAAACAAAAGAAATCGGAAGTCCTTAAAAATGGACGAGAATGCCAAGCAAAAATTACAAAAATATGAGGAAGAAAGTAAAAGAAAAATGCAAGAGAATTCAACAAAAGCCAAAAGAAGAATAAAAAAAGAGAAAAAAATGAATAGAAATAAAGAATAGGATAATGATAAAAGGTAAAAAAGAGAGAGAGAGAGAGAGAGAGAGAGAGAGAGAGAGAGAGAGAGAGAGAGAGAGAGTGTCAAACAATGCACTCAGATCAATCACGCTGTTGCTACTCTCTCGCTGCATCATCACGCTCCGAGCTTCGCGTACCGAGAGACGGGCCAATTGCCATGATTACAACCCACCACTAACAGCCCAACTAGTGGTTAGAGCCGTCATTAAGGTGTAATGGTCAAAACATTTCAACAGACAGAAGACGGAGACAGCCAGTAGACGGGTGAACTAATGTATTACTGTCTAGTTTGGATGGATGGTAAGGTGTTGATGTAGCAGCTCCCCACAGACATACTTATAAACGTCTAGGAGTCACACTTAACACACCAGACACACTTAACACACCAGTCACACTTAACACACCAGACACACTTAACACAGATGGCAGGAGAGGCCCTTAGGTGACATACCAATTATTACAAACTAAATCTGAACAAACACACAAACATTCTATTACAAATGAACAAAAACACAAACATTCTATTACAAACTCCCAATAACAAACAAACAAACAAACACACTATTACAAAAACACACTTTTCCCTCAATCATCTTCACATAAATATTTTTCCTTATCCACGTCACTGTAACTCATACCTTCCTACCCACACCCTCCATACACCCCTTCCCCACTGCCCACACCCTCCATACACCCCTTCCCCACTACCCACACCCTCCATACACCCCTTCCCCACTACCCACACCCTCCATACACCCCCACTACCCCCATAACTTACCCATTTTTTCCAGCTCGCCCCATTACTCAAAGCAAAGCCATTGAGGTGGATTTTTCACACCTGTTCATTTTTGTCTCCCCATGCCATTAAGTCCAACAGGTAATGAATAAACTTACTGGGTGCTAATGGGGAGGGGGGATGGGGGGGTTGTGTAGTGGAAGGAAAATGGGGGGGGAGAGATTAGTAAGGTGGGGATGGGTGAAGTGGTTGAAACATGGGGAAGAATGTGGTGTGTTATTCCGATGGGGAGAAAGAGAGGGGGGGGGAGAACATGGGGAAGGAATGGGGGAGTTGAAGCATGGGGTAAGCGGAGGGTGTGGCGTTTCCTTCAAGCTGGGTGTTTAAATATGGGGAGATCTGAAACATTGACGAATTTTCCTCAATGGGGAATAAGTCTTTAAAGGATGGAGGTTGATAAATGGGGAGGAGGGGAGGGGAGGGGGGAGAAGGAGGGGTGGTGGGAGGGGGTTGATATATCGCCTGCAACACGGGGTGGGTCATCCGGGAGAGGGGAGGGGGGAGGTATTCGTTGGGGCTGTGTGCGTAATGACGGCAGCCAATTAGGGGCGTGTCCGGGAGGTCAGCAGGCCAGGTTTACACACACACACACACACACACACACACACACACGTACACAAAAAACAAGAGCCAACACACAGGTAATAAATGAAGGAGGAGGCAGACACTCGGTGATGAAAACGGGGAAGAACGCGATAAGATCTGATAAACGCAGGAAGTTGGCGAGACGGATCTGATATAAGAACGTAGAGAGGACTGATAAATGATAAGTCAAGGAGAATGAAGGGAATAAGGGATAACAGATTAGGTAAATGAAGGGAATAAGAGAGAACAGATTCGGTAAATGAAGGGAATAAGCGATAAAATCCGATAAAGCGAGAAAGTAAAGAAGACATCAGAGAAAAATATGATAAACAAAGCAAATAGGGAGACAAAAATCGGGGTAAACAGAGGAAATGGGCAGACAAATAGGGGTAAACAAAGGAAATAGGGACGTCACTAATTATCCAACACAAAACACTACGCCGGGAACTCACCTGATAACACAATACACCCTAATAGGGACATAATAGGACAGGTGGCCCCATTAACACCCGGAAATAGGGTGATAGCTATTTGATTGATGACTCCATACCTGCCCCACCGAGAACTGGACCCAGCACGAAGAAGAAGAAGAAGAAGAAGAAGAAGAAGACGAAGAAGAAGAAGACGAAGAAGAAGAAGAAGAAGACAAAGACGAAGACGAAGACGATGACGAAGAAGACGAAGAAGAACGTCCACTTGAAACACAATAGTTTCGAAAATTTTACTTTATTTTACACCCTGTTATAACCCCCCCCCCCCCTAAACCTGTTCAGGGGATAGGGAACACTTCACCAGACTGTTGTTGTTGTTGTCCAGTACACACACGTCACTTACCTGCAAGAATAGAAAACACGGTTAATTAATAGTTCCTTTTATGATCTATCTATCTGTCCCCTACTACCCTTTCGTCCTCTGGGTGTTCCATTATGTTCCCACCCCAGCCCCTTCCCTCCCCATCCACCTCTTTCTCCCCACTTTCCTCCTCTCCCCCTCTTCCTTCCTCTACCCTCACCTTCCCTCCTCTCCCCCTTCCCAGACACCAACCCTCATCTCCCCTCACCTTCCCTCCCCAGACACCAACCCTCATCTCCCCTCACCTTCCCTCCCCTGACACCAACCCTCCTCTCCCCAAGTCCGCTCCCCACCCTATACCAGTTCCCCGGTGTGATAAATATTTCTACAGGTGCTAAGTACAAGTATCTCCCCTTGTACTCCTCCCCACCCTATTGAACCTCCCTTCCACCCCATCCTATCCCCTCCTCACCCCTCCATCCCATCCTATCTCCCCCCCCCTACCCCTTCCACCTCACCCTATCACCTCCAACCTCCACCCCACCTTATCACCCCTCCCACCAGCCTATTGCTCTTCACCCCACCGCCTTGACCCATCCACCCCCACCGCTCCCCTCCCAAAACACAGGTGGGGTGGGGGGGGGGGGTGTGGAACAGGGAGTTAACACAGCAACACGACCACCGGAAATTGCTTGTCGCTTCAGTTGTCACAGGTCGTTTGTGCCCACGAGTGCCGGTGGTGTGAGGAACGACTTGGACGACGTGTTAAGACCCTCCTCCTCCTCGACACGTCCTCCTCCTCCTCCTCCTCGAACACGTCCTCCTCCTCCTCCTCCTCGAGTTTTCCTCCTCTATCTTGTTCTCTTCCTCCTCCTCGACACGTCCTCCTTCATCTTGTACTCTTCCTCCTCCTCCTCCTCCTCGACACGTCCTCCTCCTCCTCTATCTTGTTCTCTTCCTACTCCCCCTCGTCGACACGCCCTCCTTATTCTCCTTAACCCTAACGTTAACCCAACCAAACCCTAACCTAACCTTAACCCTCATGGCAGGTGATATAAGCTGGGGTGCCTAATCTTCAAGTGATCTGAGCCAACTTAAAACAGCCAAGGATAAAACTGTATTAAAAATCGTCTCTCACTCACGTAAGACATCCACCAGTTAAGTCAAAAAGGGTTAACACTTAACCCTTTGAGCCCTGAAGGGTTAAATCATCGTCATCAAAGGGTTAAAACACCGTCATCAAAGGGTTAAAACAACATCTTCAAAGGGTTAAACAGTTGAACCATCATGTAAGAGTTAAACCATCATCCTCAAAGAGTCAAACCATCATGCTCAAAGGGTTAAACCATCACCAAATCATCATCCTCAAAAGGAGTTTAAACCATCGCCATCCAAGGGTTAAAACAGACGGGGACACAAGAGTCACTTAACCACGACCAAATATGTTGAGAAGTAGGTAAATTGAATCGTCAGGTGAGGCTGGGACTGGCCTGACCTCATAAAAGGTTCATAATCAAATAATTATCCCGATTCACCCATCATTGTTGAGAGATGATTGACATTAACGAGGACACCACTAACAGCCTCCCTCCCTCCCTCCCTGACACACACACACACACACACACACACACACACTATGTTAAGTACTTTTGTGTTCATGCCTTGGTTAAGTAGTTTCTGGTATACGAGTTTATTAATATATACGTTAAACTACTACTAAAACTAATCCACAAAACAAAACAAAATTATCAGTGCCGCAAAAAAAAAAAAAATTCTCCCTGTGAATGAGTGCGCCAGGACCAACATTCATGGAGCCAGCTGACGCAATTACCCCCCCCCCCCCCAAAGAAAAATTCTCCATGAATGCCAGGACACTCATGACCAGCTGACGCAATTAACCCCCCCCAAAAAAAAAAAAAATTCTCCCAGTGAATGAGTGCGCCAGGACCAACATTCATGGAGCCAGCTGACGCAATCAACCAATAAAAATTCAGCTCACTAGTGATGTCATTCGTCTAGCGATACGATCAACCGGACTATTGTGGTTGTGTCCGGCCTCGGGGGCTTAACAGATACCGACAGGCTGGTATATCTGGTTGTGGGGGTGGGGGGGGGGTGGGGAGAGGGGGGAGGAGGGGTGGGGAGAGGGGTGATGTTGGGGGGGGATGAGTCGAGATGAAGACAGGAAGGGGGTATAAGAAGAGGGGGTGGAAGAGGGGGTGGAGGTTGGAAGAGGAGGGTGGAGGGGGATGAGGAGGAGAGGAAGAGGAGGAGAAAGAGAGGAGGGAAGAAGAAGATGAAGAAGAAAAAACTACAACAAAATTCACTAGACTAATTTTTTAAACCACGCATGACACAGAACCTCTCCCATACACCCCCCCACCTCCCCCACCCAAAAAAGGTTAATTAGGAAAGGTGGTGACACAATAAAAGGGGGGTCGACACTGGACGGCGGGTTACCATCAACCAAACCCGAATTACCACAAAAACTACCACACAACTTCCTTCACTGATTACATTAACGATAACTACCACCCCCCCCAACCACCATCACTACTTATGTCGTAGGGGTTAGTAGTAGTGGTGCTGGTAGTAGTAGTAGGTAATAAAATGGCGGTGAAGGTGTGGCTATTAGGGAAGGATGGAGGCCATTTATTAAAAAAAAAAAAGTAGTAGTAAACTAGTAGTAGTAGACGTAGTAGTGGTAGTAGTAGTAGTAGTAACACCACCACGTCTTCCACCATTATATACAAGGTCATAAAACAAGGGGCCAAATAATGCCTTAGTCCAGAAGGTTGATCTTGAACACAATCTCTCAAGACGCTCACAAAAAATGACTTCCGGACCAAAGGCTTCTGTTACCCCCACAAAAAACGGGAGATGTGATTAGACTGTATTAAAGAAAATGGAGTGAGTGTGTGTGTGTGTTTTGTGTGTGTGTGTTTGTTTTGTGTGTGTGTGTTTTGTGTGTTTTGTGTGTGTGTGTGTGTGCGTGTGCGTGTGCGTGTGTGTTTAGAGCGAATAAAGAAAATGGACTGTATCTATCTAAAATAAATAACATAAGTGTTTGTTTTTTTTAGACAGAATAGGACAATGGTTTGTTTGTTTAGCTAAAATAGTTTGTGTTTGTTTAAGCAGGATAAGAAAAAGGTTGTTTGTTTGGCTAAAATTAATAATATTGTTTGTGTTTAATTACCAAGGAAGAGGAAATTGTTTGTTACACAGGTATAGACATTTTTATCTTCATTTATCTTAGTGAATATACGTGATAACAGGTATACACATTACCTTCGTTTATTTTAAGATGCATGTGCTGTATGTGTTACCAGGTGTGTATATACGTGTTGCCAGGTATATATACACGTGTTACCAGGTGTATATACGTGTTACCAGGTGTATATACGTGTTACCAGGTGTGTATACGTGTTGAAAGGTATATATACACGTGTTACCAGGTGTATATACGTGTTACCAGGTGTATATACGTGTTACCAGGTGTGTATACGTGTTGAAAGGTATATATACACGTGTTACCAGGTGTATATACGTGTTACCAGGTGTGTATACGTGTTGAAAGGTATATATACACGTGTTACCAGGTGTATATATACGTGTTACCAGGTGTATATGTATGTGTTACCAGGTATATACACAATATATTCATCCACACATTGTTGCTGTCAGATCAAAGCTCATTATGTCCAGGAGTTTGAAGAGCCAGATAAAAAACACTCGCTGACAGCCGGCTAGAATTACCAGTTACCGGCTATAAATAAAACTAACACTTAATGGGCACCTAAACGACTCCGAGACTTGACCTTAACTACATACAGCACGGGCCGATTAAGGGATAAAGTTAATGTTTCCGAATATTGTCTTAAGATGGCGTGTGTTAAGTGGTGTCAGGTGGGTGGTGTCAAGTGGGTGGTGTCAAGTGGGTGGTGTCAAGTGGGTGGTGTCAAGTGGGTGGTGTCAGGTGGGTGGTGTCAAGTAGAGTCTTAGTGTCATTTTTGTGTCATTAGTGAACGTTATCTTAAGTTTATTAGTAAAATTATCGTAAGTTAGGTGAATTTTTTTTAAACCTTAAGTTACGAGGAAAATTTATATTACGATTTTTTCTTAAGATTATGAATAGTTGGCACACACACACACACACACACACACACACAGGCCACAAAAACGTGAATGTCGCTTTAATAAGTTGGTCTTTTAAGATTTCCTCCAGTGTTTTAGAGGTTAATAAATTATCTACCTGTTTACATGACTAATTGCCGGTGTCAGTGAGGTAACACTTAATGGCCAGTTCCTCTCTAACCACCCCATCCTATATTGATGGTTGTTATTATATTATCATCATCATTATTTTTATTATTTTTGTCTAATATTTTCAGTAATAATAATAATAATAATTTACTACAATAACTCATTAGTGCATTATAAATAACACCCTCCTAGTGCCACCACCCCCCCCCCCCCCCACCACGTTGCTGCACCAATAGAAAACGCTTCAAAACAACAACAACAATGGAAGCTCCTTATTGGTCGCGGCAGATCCCCCCCCCCCTACCCTATCCCTCCACCCCTTCCCTTCACCCTTCCCCTAACCCTACCATCCCTTCTCCCTCCCTCCCCTCCCCCTTAGGATATCTTCTCCCTCCCTTTCCATTCTCCCCCTTCCCTCTCTTCTTCCTCTCCCTTCCCCTACCACTCCCCCTTCCCCTACCACTCCCCCTTCCCCTACCACTCCCCCTTCCCCCTACCACTCCCCCTTCCCCTACCACTCCCCCTTTCCCCTACCACTCCCCCCTTCCCCTACCACTCCCCCTTCCCCCTTGCTCTGATACCATACATATAATCACTAGGATACTAATCATATGGGGAGGAGGAAGGGTGGTAGTTGTAATGGTGGTAGTGGTAATATAAATAGTGGTAGTAATGGTGGTAGCGGTGGCTGTAGTGTTAGTGGGAATATTAATAGTGGTAGTAGTGGTGGTAGTGTATAAATAAATGATAGCAGTAGTAGTAGTAGTAATAGTAGTAGCGATGGTAGTTACAATAATATTAATAAAAGCAACAACAGCAGTAGTAGTAATAATAGTAATAGTAGTGGTAGTAGTTGTAGGAGTAGTTGTAGTGGTAGGGATGAGGTCACAACCCAAGATAGTCACCCTTCATTAAGACTATTGTGACGGTCGAGTCCTCACATACTCTCCAGCCCGGCATAAATTTAGCGAGATAGTCAGTCGGCCGCCCACCCCTCCTACCTATATCAAGATACAGGTATAATTAATGGTAAATGACGTCAAATATGGCTACCACACACACACACACGTACAAGAGAGGCGTTTAGTAGATGGTTCTTATTTACGGGTTGGGTTAGAGATAGATAAGCAAATGTGATGTTTAGAAAATTAAAAAATAGTCGTAAATGTGATGTTTAGAAAATGCTAAATGGCCGTGATGTTTTGAAAAATACAAAATGGCCACAAATGCGATGTTTTGAAAAGTAAAAATGGCCGAGATGTTTTGAAAAATACAAAATGGCCACAAATGCGATGTTTTGAAAAGAAAAAGATGGTCGTGACGTCTAAAAAATAAAAAAAATGGCCGCCATGTTTAGTAAATTAAAAATGGCCGCCAGTTTAGTAAATTAAAAATGGCCGCAATGTTTACAAAAAATAAAATAGACAAATGCGATGTTGATTATATATAAAATATCCAGATAAAAAAAAATTATAAAATTGATTTTTTTTACTTTTACAAATAATGAACAGAAAGAAAATACGAAGAGGTGGGCAGTGTAAGGGAGACTAAAGAGGAAGTGAGATAAATAATAATTAATGCATATATAAACACCAATTATCCATGACACTACGTACAGGAGGAGGGAGATAACCACTAAAAAATAATGTATAATGAAATAGGTTAAAGACGCATAGTATATTGTGGTGGTAGTTGGTGGTGGATGGTGGTGTGGTGATGGTGGTAGGTGGTGGTGTGGTAACAGTGATGGTGGGTAGTGGTAGTAATAGTGGTTAGTAGCAAGCAGTGATGGTGGTAGTAGTGGTAGTAATGGTCATAATGGTGGTAGTAGTAAGTAGTGTGGCGGGATGGAGCTTAAACCATTTAATCTACACTACCACGTTACTACTATTACTACTAGCATCAATGGTGGTAGTTGTAAGGGGGGGAGGGGGGGGTCTGGTAAGGAGGCGGCCTATAAGCTGTCCACCAATTAACATTTCAACTCTCTCTCTCTCTCTCTCTCTCTCTCTCTCTCCGTAAACTGAAGATGAATAAACGCCGTAATAAAAAAAAATATATAATAATCCCCAACACAAATCCTTAATGTGATTTGGGATTAATACAAAAAATTGCCCACTAAATCCTTAAATCCCTAGGTCGTTCGTAATTGAAATCCGGGGTAATCCGTTCGTAAGTCGGAGCTGACAACGAGAATCCCCTTCAAACTCCTCCTTGACGAGTTAAATTGGGCCCTGTCCTAATGGGCCCCAGATCTTAATGGGTTGCTGTCAAAATGGGCCCCAGATATAGAAGGCCATGTCATAATGGGCCCCAGATCTATTGCGCCCCCATTTTATTTGGGACTCAGATCTAAAGGGCCTTGTCCAAATGGGCCCCGAATCTAATGGGTTCATGTCCTAAGGGGCCCTTACCCTAAGACGTCAAGTTAGGTTGGAGCCTATCAAGACTGGGGCCCATTAGGACTAGATTCACTAAACAGAAATCACGAATCCAAAAAACCGAGGCATCATTCACTGTCTGTCTGTCTGTCTGTCTGTCCCTATCTGTAAATCTCTTCTTCCTGATAGACAGACACATAGAAATGACAGAAAGACAGACACAGAAAGTAAGAAATAGATATCAGAGAGAAGAAAAAAGGGAGAATAACCCCCCCCCCCCCCCCAGTGTCGTGTTAATCGTGGAAGGAGACATTACTTAACCCAGGGTGAAGGAGAGAGAGAGAGAGAGAGAGAGAGATTAAAGCAGGAGGTAAAAATAAAAAACACCCAAAAATAAAGAAAAATAAACAGACAAAGACTAAAACATAAAACAAACACACACACACACACCTAACCTATCATTAATTAACAGGTAAGAGAGATGGCACCCACCTGTATGTGATTAAGTTCTCAACACTAAATTTAGATGATAAAAAAAAAATCGTAATTGCCTCGAATGAAAACAAACTCACGTGGGAATAGGACCTATAACAAGCCAGGCATGGTAATTGGGTAGTTAAAGGGAAGGGGTGACATTAACTACCGGATGGGCTATGGAGTGAATAATAATAAATATATTTTACCTGGTTCCATATTACGTGTGTGTGTGTGTGTGTATATATGTATGTGTGTGTGTGTGTATATATATGTATGTGTGTGTGTGTGTGTGTGTATATATGTATGTATGTGTGTGTGTGTGTGTGTGTGTGTGTTACCTCCCCTTAACCTAACCTAACCAATTTTCCACACTTTGGTCCCGTCTCCCAGCATCTAGATCAACCACCTACCCATCACCCCAATAGTCTCCCATTATCTCCCCATATCATAAAGGGGAGGGAAGGGGATGGGGAGAAGGTGTGTTATCGTCTTGGGAGGGTGATGGGGAGAGTAAGTGGTTCTCCCCATTTATTGTGATTTTAATTATTTTCTTTTTCCTCCCCAACTTTTTCTCATCTCCACTCCCCTTCACTCAAGCTATTCCTGCCCCTTCCCTCGCTATCTCCCCTCTTTATCCCTCCCCACCACAACTTCTCCCTCTCCCCTCCTACAACTCCCTCCTCTCCTATCCTCCCCACCACAACTTATCTCCCTCCCATCCCCCACCTCCCCCTATCCTCCCTTCCCCCCTCTTCAAGCTCCATCTCTTCTCCCAAAACTCCCCACTCTCCTCCCCTCCTCACCCAGCTCCCCAGACGCGAGCCCCGGTGATATCAATCAGTTATTACAGCGAGATGCAGAGCTGACCCACGGAACTCTCTGCTTTGTCAAGGTAGGTGGCAGGTAACTCGCCCGCCCACACTTTACGCCCATCTGTCCTACCTCGCCCGCGCCCACACTTGACGCCCACCTGCCCTACCACCCACCCCCCCACCCCCCCAACACACACAGTACAGGTATAGTAATTCCCAGGAACAGAAGGAAGAAATGGAACAGCAAAAGAAGAAGAGCATTGGGAGGAGGAGGAGGAGGAGGAAGGGAAGAAAGTCATCAAAAGGAGGAGGAGGAGGAAGAGGAAGGGAAGAAAGTCATCAAAAGGAGGAGGAGGAGGAAGAGGAAGGGAAGAAAGTCATCAAAAGGAGGAGAAGGAAAAGGAAGGGAAGAAAGTCATCAAAAGGAGGAGGAGGAGGAAGAGGAAGGGAAGAAAGTCATCAAAAGGAGGAGAAGGAAAAGGAAGGGAAGAAAGTCATCAAAAGGAGGAGGAGGAGGAAGAGGAAGGGAAGAAAGTCATCAAAAGGAGGAGAAGGAAAAGGAAGGGAAGAAAGTCATCAAAAGGAGAAGGAAAAGGAAGGGAAGAAAGTCATCAAAAGGAGAAGAAGGGAAGAAAGTCATCAAAAGAAGGAGGAAGAGGAGGAGGAGGAGGAGGAGGACAGGAAGTGTCAGTCTTGGAGGCTGGAGAAAGCAGCTCGGTCATTAACTTTCTGCCTTACACTAATAACAGTAATTATGGTGTTTAGTTCTGCTGGTTTTTACTGGGGGGGGGGGGGAGGAGGAGGAGGAAGACGTACTTAGCCTAGGAGACACCTGAATCAAAGTTACAGAATGCCAATGACATCAATTCCCTTTAAGTAAATTCCTATATAACCTAACCTAACCTAAACCTAACCTGACCTAACCACCAATATTATACCTTCATTATATCGCCTTATACAACTCCAATATCAACCAGGAGTTCTTATTATATACCAATCACATAAACGTCAAAACTCGCTCGAATATGACCTTACATAAACAGTGTGATTGCTAAGATAAAAACGGGTCGTATAGTGAATATCCTGTTTATATATCCATAATACATATATCCTGCCTGAATATAACCAGATATCGAGTGTTTTAGGTTATATACCCCGATATAATACTCGGTTATACCCCGTTATACTTGCCCGTGTAATGCGTATACTGACTTGGCTGTCCGCTTCGGGTATGTGTGTGTGTGTGTGTTTTTTTACGCTTCCATAAACAACTTGTCTTACGCAGGGAAATTCTCCCCCCCCCCCCCCCATATAATCCCTCTACGCTATTATGGATAAGTACAGCCACCTGCACCGCCAGATTTACTCTAAAAAATCCTGCCAGTGTCGTGTTGGGTCGTATACTCTCTCTCTCTCTCTCTCTCTCTCTCTCTCTCTCTCTCTCTCTCTCTCTCTCTCTCTCTCTCTCTCAAATTGGTAAGAGTGAAAATACAAAATGATTGACCTAAAATATTTGAATGAGTGAAAGTTGAGAGTGCATTTTTTGAGTGATTGTCAGTTAAGTGCGTGTATAGATTGAGTGTGTCTGAGTAAGTGTAAGTTGGGTGAGTGAATAAAAGAGTTTAAGTCACACTCTACACCTGACTAAATATGTGTACCTGGACCTGAGCTAATGTGTGTGTGTGTGCGTGTGTGTACCAGGTGGTTACTGGTGGACCGGTCTACTTCATATACACAGTGTCAGGGGTGGGGGGGGAGGGGAGGTGGGGGAAGGGGGGGAGGGGAGGTGGGGTGAGTACTGAAGGCTGAGGAGACATTAGTGTATAATGTGCCCGCCAGGAGGTCACTTGTCTCACGGTAATATACGATGATGGGAAGAGGTGAAACAGAGTAAAGGAAGGAGGTGGAGAAGAGAAGGAGAGAGATGGCGAGAAGATGAGAGATAAAGAAGAGGAGGAGGAGGAGATACAGAGAAGATGGGAAGAGGAAGAAAACAAATGGGGAGTTAGTATGAGGAAGAGAGGAACCTTAATTTACTCCCCATCTACTCCTCTCTCCCCACATTCTTCCCCTTCTCCTCCCCCACCTTATTCCCCTACCCCTCTCCTCCCACCACCACCCCCTTACTCCCCATGTTCCCTCCCCACCCTATCCTCCCCATCCACTCAGCAGCGGACTATAAGGATGGGGATTCATGTTATTCTTAGTATATTTAGACTAACGACCAGTAAATCTCTCCCAGAGCCACGCCACCCTCTTCTTCTTCCTCCTCCTCTTCTTCTTGTTCTTCTTCCTCTTCTCTCTATTCATATTATCTTCTCCAGTCTCCTTCTCCCTTCATCTATTCTTCATCCTTCCTCCTCTCTGCCCCTCACTACCACCTACTTCTCTCCTTCCCTCATCATTCTCCACTCCTCCTCCTCCTTTCCTCACCCTCTCCTCCTTCTCTCACCTGGCAGGTACCCCGACAGGTGAGGTAGGCAGTGTTCCTCCCAGCTACAAGTTGAAGGTAATTTTTCCACGTGCTTCTTGTGATACCGTCAACCTGCCACCACGCCCACGCCACGCCCGCCCGCCCACGCCATGTCTCCACCCACACTATGTCTCCACCCACGCTATGTCTTCACCCACTCCATGTCTTCACCCACGCTATATACACCCATGCCAGTACTCCCACGCCATGTCCACCTGTGCCACACCTGCCCATGCCACGTCACGCTCGCCCACCCATGCCACGCCCGTCCATACCACACTCTCCCACAGACAGACAGACTTTTTTCTTATATAAACTAAACGAAAGAGAAACAAGGCGGTCACCAACCTCCTCCGGACCCCCATGCTAAAAAAAAAATCCTAAGTTATTATTTTTTCCTTTCTCGCATCTGGAGTTGTGGGAAGACATCTAACTGGATCAAAGGGTTCATAAGTTAAAATCCCGCCCCCCCCCCCCCCCCCACTAACCCCGTGATTAGAGAGTTAAGGGCGAATCTAACTCTCTCACCAAACCCTAAGACGTAATATCTTAAAATTAGCCTCGAAATCGTCCCAAGACTTTACCTTATCGAGATACGATTTTTTTATTCCTACTTACGATACAAAAAAATTATATCTCGTAAGAATCCAAGAACTAGTGGCCGGATTCTCAAAGATTCTTCGGTTAATTTTATTTATTATAGTCTAGAGATAATTCTGTAGCCATCTTGGAGGTGTTTTAGGTTAAATACGTCACGGAGATAAATTTAACGTAAGGTTTGAGTATCCATCTTTGTTTTGTAGCTTAGTTCAGCCATTTGGAGATACACTTACATCCACACACACCACAACGCCACACCCAACCCCCACACCACACCACCCCACTCCACCCCACAACACACACAACAAGAGAAAATTTCACCTTATGAACTACTGAGAATCCAACGCCCAGATTTGCTTTTGTGGCAGGAGTAGAAGCAGAAGCAGGAGCAGAAACAGAAGCAGAAGCAGGGACAGAAGCAGATTAGAACCACAATACACTGCCTAATTCCTGATAGCATCTCGTCTCTTCATTCGGTGGCGTCGCGGGCAGCCCAATGAAGACGAATTTCACCATTCCCGCCGCCGTCCCTCTCTCACACACCATTATCTGGGAGACAAGGTAAGTGCTCCCGCCTCCATCCTACCTGACTCTACCTGCCCGCTTAGTCCACCCCCGGGGTCAGGTCACATAGGGAGGTAGGCAGCTTCCTCCGTACATAGGTGTGGGGGGAGGGGGGGGGGGTGTTAGGGTGGTGGAGAGAGAGAGGCAGCACCATTAAGTTGGGGAATAAACGGGCACCACAAAGGGGACTGAGCAGGTCTTACCACCCCAACAGTTGTGCGTCACATGTAATTGTGTTGGCGTTAACGGGCGTCGGTCATAAAGTTGTCATGATGGCGTGGGAAACCTTCAGCAGCGCTAACCTAACCTAACCTAACCAAGCAACAAAAGAACCAATATCTTAACACAGCAACAGACACACAAACAAACACCCCCCCCCCCCCACACACACACACAGCCGCCGCCGCCACAACTCTGATGCCTCTCGTTAAAATCCAAAACAAGGGAGGAGAAGATGGAGGAGCAAAAACAAACATGGCCGACCATCATAACAAAAAACAAGTGAGCATCGGTGGGTTGTTGGGCGTCCTGGCGGTGGGTCGAGGAACTATACCTTCTGCCCATGTAAATACGTCACACCCCGGAGTGTTTACTGCACCTGCCCCGACTCGTAAAAATAACACAATGTCACCTGGATATGAGTTCTTGAGGAGTCATTCCCGCCATTATCGTAAGAGCTAACCAAGAGGGGAAGAATTATCTTAAAAAGTTCCTCTAGTGATGTAATTGTTTACTTTACCTGCACTAATTAGTAAAAAAATACATTACCTGCACTAATTAGTATTTTTTGTTACTTTACCTGCACTAATTAATAAAACAAAAATGATTCACCTGGATATATAAATGTTAATGTTTTTTTTCTCTATGGTCGTAAGTTCTGGGAGTGGATTCTCAAAAGATCGTAAGTTAAAATTTTCTACCTTAAATTTACCTTAACTTGTCACCTGTTAGTACGACGAGTAAGGTGTCTGTCTGAAACTCTCGTAAGTGAATTCTTTGTTAGTATTTTCTAACGTTGGTGAACATTATGGGAGAGGATTTAGGAAGGAAGGAAGGAAGGAGAGGTTGAGAAAGAGGGAGGGATGGAAGAAAGGAGTGAAGGAAGAGGTGAAGGAAGAAGGGAATGAATGAGAGGGAGGGATTGACTGCCCTGGAGTTCAGACAATTCTCTCCTCTTTCTCCCTATTCTCTCCTACCTAGCCTTCTCCCTTCCCTCATCTATCCTTTCCTTGTCTTCTCTGTTCCTCTTCCCTGCCTCCCTTTTCTCTCTCCCTCACCAAATCATCTCTTCTCTCTTCCCCTACCATCCCTTTCCGAACCCTTTTTCTCTCCCCCCTTTCCCTCTCCCCCCTCTCTCTCTCTTCTCCCCAACTCCTCTCCCCCACCCCCATCCAAACACCTACCCCCTCTTTCTCTCTCCTCTCTACCCCATGTCTCTCCCTCCACACCTCCCCTCTCTCCCTCTCTCCCTCCCCCCTCTCTCTCCCTCTCCCCCCTCTCCCCCTCCCACGTTCATTATGCATCGTTTACATACGTCTTCTGGTCAGCTTATTAACGAGAAATGCGTCAAATTCACCAGAGGACCCAGCCATTACCCTTGCGGTACCCCTGATTGTATAAGGTCGAAAACGCAAGACCTTCTTCAGTAAGAATATAACCCTTAAATAGGAATAGAATAAGACCTAAAATTTAAATCATCCCCCCCTAAAAAAAGGATTCGGTAAATTGCAATTTATACCCTAAATTTAAATCCTACAATGTATCCTAAAAAATCCTAAAGATAGGTTTTAGGAACTTGTATTAATCCCTAAAATAAAATACCACTTATAATACCAAAAGACCAAAAATCCATATACACCTACAAAACAAAATCCTCCTAAAATAAAATCCCACAAGACCTAAAAAAAAATCCCCCCAAACATATTAAATCCTATATCTACAATAATCACACACACACACACACACACACACAGATAACTAGAACTTACAGTAGAACCTTAGGGCCAAAATATCTCAAAGATGGAATTCCAGCAGAGCAAACCGCTTCGTCTTGCTATGTAAGCGATGCAGCTCTCTCTCTCTCTCTCTCTCTCTCTCTCTCTCTCTCTCTCTCTCACGTGCCCGCATCTACCTCCGTGGCAGGATTAAGACGTCTTGACTGCTTTAGACTGAGGTACTTCCAGACTGGATATATACGATGGGGTGTGGGTATGGGGGGGTGTGGGTATGGGGGGGTGTGGGTATGGGGGGGGGTGGGTATGGGGGGGTGTGGGCATGGGGTGGATGGGTGTGGGATGGGGGTGTGAGGGGGTGGATAGGTGTGGGATGGGGGTGTGAAGGGGTAGATGGGTGTGGGATGGGGGTGTGAGGGGGTGGATGGGTGTGGGTATGGGGGAGGGGTGGGAAGATGAGTACAAAACCCCGAGGTATTTTCTGCTGTTCTTATGTTGGTATTTTCTCTGTCCATGTGTCCATGTATACGTGTTTAGCATTAGTGGTGTCTGGTTTTAATGTCAGGTTTGAATATATGTGTATATATATATTATTTATTTATATATATACACATTAATATATACGTGTATTTATCTTCTTGAAGTTGTGCGTGTTTGGCATTCATTGTGTGGGGGGGTGGGGTGAGAGGGGAGTGAGAGGGGGGTGAGAGGGAAGGGGGTGAGAGGAGGGGGAGGATGAGTGGAAGAGGAGGATGAGGTGAGTGGAGGATGCGAGGCTAGGGAGAGGAAGGGGGGGGTGGAGGAGAGGGGTGAACGGAAGGGGGGAAGGAGAGGAAAGAGTTAAAGGAGAAGAGCGGGTGAATGGAGGAAGGGAGGGGGGAGAACGAGGGAGTGGAGGAGAAAGGGGAACTACTACTACCACCCTAATTACCCCACACGAATGACGTCACGAACTACACAACCATCTTAACTACAGTAAAAAAACAAGTCTACAAGTTCTCCTACCTCACCTCCTCCCCCCCCCCCAGTTCCCCTACCTCACCCCCCCAGTTCTCCTACCTCACCTCCTCCCCCAGTTCCCCTACCTCACTCCCCCCCAGTTCCCCTACCTCACTCCCTCCCCCCAGTTCCCCTACCTCACCTCATCCCCCCAGTTCCCCTACCTCACCTCCCCCCAGTTCTCCTACATCACCCCCCCCAGTTCCCCTACCTCACTCCCCCCCAGTTCTCCTACCTCACACCCCCCAGTTCCCCTACCTCACTCCCCCCCAGTTCTCCTACCTCACCCCCCCCAGTTCCCCTACCTCACACCCCCCCAGTTCCCCTACCTCACTCCCCCCCAGTTCTCCTACCTCACCCCCCCCAGTTCCCCTACCTCACACCCCCCCAGTTCTCCTACCTCACTCCCCCCAGTTCCCCTACCTCACTCCCCCCCAGTTCTCCTACCTCACACCCCCCAGTTCCCCTACCTCACTCCCCCCCAGTTCTCCTACCTCACCTCCTCCCCCCAGTTCCCCTACATCACCCCCCCCAGTTCCCCTACCTCACTCCCCCCCAGTTCTCCTACCTCACACCCCCCAGTTCCCCTACCTCACTCCCCCCCAGTTCTCCTACCTCACTCCCCCCCCAGTTCCCCTACCTCAATCCCCCCCCCCCAGTTCCCCTACCTCCTCCCCCAGTTCCCCTACCTCACCTCCCCCCCCAGTTCTCCTACCTCACCCCCCCCCCAAGTTCCCCTACCTCACCTCCTCTCCCAACTCTCCGTTATAAGTTAAAAGAAAAAATTGACGTAGGAATCTTTGTGAAATCATTATGTGTCGTAAGTTGTGCGAGTCAATTTTCACCTAACCAGTTACGAAGAAAATTAACATAAGTGCCTTTGAGGATCTGGTCTACTGAAACCTGTACCTCATACTTTGTTAATGACCACTACAATCCCCAATCCCAATCCCCAATCCCAAGCTCCCAATCACCAATCCCAAGCTCCCAATCCCAAGGTCCTAATCACCAATCCCAAGCTCCTAATCTCCAGTCCCAAGCTCTTAATCACCAGTCCCAAGCTCCTAATCCCCAGTCCCAAGCTCCTAATCCCCAATCAAGCGTTCCCAATTACCAATCCCGAATCCCACAACCAGGTGTTCTGTCCTCTAATCCACCCAATCCCAAGTACCTCATATCAACACCCGTTATCACGAGGTGTGCTCCTCCCTAATCCCTAATCCCACGCCTCTAACCTAATCATTCCAATGTGGGGAGGTGTATGGGGATTGGGGGAGGCGTGGGGAGTTGTAGGGGCGTGAGGAGGGAGGTGACTGAGAGAGTAACTAACTACCTGCCTGTCCACCTGACTACCTACCTGACTTGACATCCTATCTGCCTGACTGACTGACTGACTCACACACAGACACATAACAATGCCGGAGGGAGGGGGGAGGGAGGGGGAAGGGGGGAGGGGGGAGGGGGGAGTCAAGCATAACAGTTGAGGACAATGCTAACTCATTTTCCGGGTCTGACGGCAATTTTACGGTGTGTGCGTAACTGGGCGTACACGCGCGCGCGCGCGCGCGCACACACACACACACAGAGCCGGATACATGTGTACGTGAGAATATATAGACACGTGTGTGATCAAATGTACACACGTGGTTGGATTATGTACGTCACCTAATGTACACACGTGGTTGGATTATGTACGTCACCTAATGTACTGTACACACGAAAATAGATTATAATAATAATAATAATAATAATAATAATAATAATAATAATAATAAACGGTTTATTAATAGAGTTGCAGCCGGTGGCTGAAAATATACAGACTTACATTTGATTTAGACAATGATATAATATGCATTGAATACATTATGTACGTCACCTAATGTACACACGGGACTGAGGGTACACACCATGAAGGCCAGACACAACTGCAGCTCCTTTCACTTACCTGAAACAACGAAAACAAGTTATTAGTAAAAGGTGTAAAACAACAACAACAACAACAACAACAACAACAACAACAATAATAATAATAATAATAAACAACAACAACAATAAATAATAATAACAATAATAATAATAATAATAATAATAATAATAAACAACAACAACAATAAATAATAATAACAATAACAATAATAATAATAATAATAATAATAATAATAATAATAATAATAATAATAATAAAGAAATAAAAATTAACCAAACTCAATTATCGAATAAACCATAAATTAAACACCGACACTAAATTAATAAACAAAATAATTAATCTTCCTCAAAAACTAAATACATAAATTATGTTAAATAAACCAAAGAAAATGAACAAAGAAAATTATAAATTGAAAAAATAAAATAAAATGTAAAAAAAAAAAAAATAAAAAGAGCAAAAAATAATAAATAATTCACCAGTAAAATTATTTGGGTAATTATCTGCTAAAGTAAAATAATTAATTACAATTAAATTACTTAGTGGAATAAAATTTAACAGATAAATGAATCAATAAAAATTAAAACAAGTTAAATTAAGTTTGTAGATAAAATTAATTAGATTTCTTAAGTATAAAATGTCAGATTAATTGTAAGAATAATTAGATTTACGAATATTAGAAATTAAATAAGCCAATTGGTTCAATAATAGAGGCGATAATTAAGTATTTTGTTTATACTTTAACAGACAGACAGACAAAGACACATACATACATACATACATACATACAGATAGAGACAGAGATAGACAGATACATTTATACACATACATATATACAGACAGATACATTTACATACATACATACATACATACATACATACACAGCCCCGTCGGTGAGATTATAAAAAACAAATTAATACATAAAACAGTTATATAACCCATCAATAAAACAAAAACAAAAATCAAGAAAAATAAACAAATAAAAAATAACGAACAAAAATACTAAGAAATAAATTAACAAACAAAAACACAGATGAAAATACGAAAAAAAAAAATAACAAATAAAACACAAACACAAAATAACAACATTTAAAATTACACCAAAACACAGAGAAGAAAATGGCGGCTGATTATTTGTTCAATGAGAAAATGGAGAGAGAGAGAGAGGGAGGGAAGGAGGAGAGAGGAGAAGAGAGGAAAGAAGAAGGAAGAGATGAAGGAATATTGGACGTGAAGGGGTAGAGGGTGAGGGAAAGAAGGAGAGGAGACAGGTAAGGGTGAGAGGGGGTGGAGAGGGGAGATGTGAGGGGTGAGGTGAGGGAGGAGGTGTAAAGGGGAGTGAGAGGGGTGAGAGAGGGGGGAGGAGGGGGTGTAAAGGGGTGAGAGGAGAGAAAGGTGGAGGAGGTGTGAGGGAGGAGATAGGGTAGGTGTGAGAGGTGAGGGGGGTGGTGTCAGGGGGGGGGAGAGGGGGATGTGGACGTCTAGGGTTTCCAGAGAGGGGAGGGAGGGATTGGGAGGGGGGAGGGAGAGGGTAAGGGGGGGGGGCGAACCTGACACCCGCAAGCCTGCCAACCACCACCGCCACCACACTAATTAACGCTCCCTCTCCACTACTACTACCACCATCTGCACTACCACTATTACCACCATCTACAACACTACCTGTACCACCACCACCACCAGTATCACCACCACCACTACCACTATCACCAACACCAGTATCACCATCATCACCACCACCACTATCATCACCACCACCACCACCACCACCAGTATCACCATCACCACCACCACCACTATCACCACTACCAACAACTTCGTAATTCCCAGACAAAATTCAAATTATTTCTTCGCAAATTATACAGAACAGGTAACTCCCACATACATGGATGCATGTATGTATGTATGTGTGTGTATGACAGTATGTATGTACAGTAGGGTATCGTGGTATCTTAGCTTGGGTGTTAGCTTCGTGATCTGGACTTAGCTGAGTGTTTTTGTGTCTTTTAGTGTATTTCGACAGCTAGGCGTCTTATGGCCACAGCTAGGCGTCTTATGGCCACAGCTAGGTATCTTCTGGCCACAGCTAGGCGTCTTATGACCACAGCTAGGAGTCTTATGACCACAGCTAGGAGTCTTATGACCACAGCTAGGTATTTTCTGGCCACAGCTAGGCGTCTTATGGCCACAGCTAGGCGAATTATGGCCATAGCTAGGTGTCTTATGGCCACACTAGGCGACCCATGGCCACACTAGGCGACTCATGGCCACAGCTACCTAGTGACCCAGTACCTATTCCTTAACACTGAGGGGGTAACCTAACACTCCTTACTCCCCTCCCTCTCACCTTCTCTACCCTCCCCCCACCCTCTCTCCCCTCCCTCTCACCCTCTCCCCTCACATTCCTCACCCCCCCTCACTCCCGTCCCCTCCTATCTCACCTTCATGTAAACCTTCCCCCGGCCGTCGACATGTACACGTGTAAACAAATCACATTTACATATGTACTTACACACGTACATAGGTAGATTATCTTGTACACCTCTACACACACACATACACACACACGCGTACATAGGTAGATCAACATGTACACTTTTACACACACGCACACGTACACAAGCAGACCATCATGTGCACCTCTGAACACATAGTTAGATCAACATGTACACTTTTACACACACACACATGTACACCTTCACACACACACACACATGTACACTTTTACACACACAATGCTGACCCTCTACTCCACTTCCGGCCCACTTAAATAGATCAGTCTACCGTGTAAGTGAACCAAGATCATTCACCTGTATTTACCTGGTTAAGTTAATTTGTATTTCCTGGTCTAAAAAGTGTATAGGGGTTAATGTAGAGTCTTGGGGTGATTTGGGCGCCATTTTGTGCCTGGGTTGAAATTCAGCCAATCAGAGGCGTTCTTATGGTGGTAATTAGGAGAGTGCCAGGTGAGGGAGTTCAGGTTAGAGGAAGGAACGAGGGCCAGGTGAGGAAGGCCAGGTGAGAGGAAAGAGGGCCAAGAGAGGAGGAACGAGGGCCAGAAGAGGAAGGCCAGGTGAGGGGAAGGAAGGCCAAGAGAGGAGGAACGGGGGCCAGGTGAGGAAGGCCAGGTGAGAGGAAAGAGGGCCAAGAGAGGAGGAACGAGGGCCAGAAGAGGAGGAAAAAGACCCAGAAGAAGAGGAAAGAAGACCCAAAAGAGGAGGAGGAAAGAGGGCCAAAGTTACCTCCCTTCTTCCCTCACCATGAACAATTAAGATGACAATGGATGGCCTCAAGTGATCACTCTTAGCTCTCCAAGTCGCTGTTGTCAGGGGGCGGGGCTGACCACATGTACACCACCACCACCTTCTTCAACATTCTCCAACATTCTTACGACGAAATTTTACCTTAACACTATACAAACATTCTTACGACATTCTCCAACATTCTTACGACGAAATTTTACCTTAAACCAAATTCACAAAAGTTCCTAAGATAATTTTTTTTTTCTTTATAGACAAACGAGAAATCTATTTAAAGTCAGATATATTTGGTCGCCATCTTTATATACAGGAAACCACACACACACACACACACACACGTCATCTCCAGTTAAGAGAAAAAGTGAGAAGAACAAAAACTTAACTTACGATTTTTCTTAAACCTAATATCTGGTTTAGCAAAACAGTTCTAAACCTGACCAGTTTCAATTGTGGTTAGGTTAAGTTGTTTTAAGTTAAGTTAGGTCAAGTTTAATTAGATTAGGTATGGTTAGGTTAGGTTAGGTTAGGTGAGTTCCATATGCCAGTGTGTGTGTGTGTGTGTGGGCGGGAGAAGGTGATGATGACCTAAGATGACCTGTGTTGTCCCCGGGGGTCATCCGTCAAGAGTCTGGCAGCCACGTGACCCCTAATGACCTGACCCTGAAAAGCCACCACCTACCCTGGCCACCACCCAACATTTACTCTCTCTCTCTCTCTCTCTCTCTCTCTCTCTCTCTCTCTCGTGTGGGTGTGTTTGAGGTGGCGTGTTAAGAGGGTGTAGTATGGTGTGAGCGGTGTAGTTGAAGAGTAATTTAGTCATTACTGAGAGTAAGTAAATGTGTGCGTGCGAGTGTGTGCGTGCGAGTGTGTGTGTGTGTGTGTGTGTTAGTGTGTGTGTGTGTGTGTGGTGAAAAACACAGCCTACGCACATACACACATGAAAAAAAACAGAATTAGTTTGGTTAGGTTAAGTTAGGTTAGTTTAGTTTAGATTAGGTTAAGTTAATTTCCTTGTTGTGGTTAAGGCGATGGTGGTTATGGGGGTTCATCACATCTGGAGAGGCATTCACACCTGGACTAATTAACCACTGGCTCAGGTAAGGTGCCCCTTAACCAGTGGCTCAGGTAAGGTGCCCATTAACCGCTGGCTCAGGTAAGGTGCCCATTAACCGCTGGCTCAGGTAAGGTGCCCATTAACCACTGGCTCAGGTAGGGTGCCCATTAACCAGTGGCTCAGTTAAGGTGTCCATTAACCGCTGGCTCAGTTAAGGGACCTATTAACCACTGGCTCAGTTAAGGTGTCCATTAACCGCTGGCTCAGTTAAGGGACCCATTAACCACTGGCTGAAGTTAGGTGCCCATTAACCGCTGGCTCAGTTCAGGTGTCCATTAACCGCTGGCTGAAGTAAGGTACCCATTAACCGCTGGCTCAGGTAAGGTGCCATTAACCGCTGGCTCAGGTGAAGCTTTGGGATTCACCTAAATTTGTAAATTATCCCTCCACCATCTGTCGGAAAATAAGACCACTTGAAGATTAGCCCCAGCTTATTTCACCTGATGATTAGTCCCCAGCTTATTTCACCTGATGATTAGTCCCCAGCTTATTTCACCTGATGATTAGTCCCCAGCTTATTTCACCTGATGATTAGTCCCCAGCTTATTTCACCACAAGCTTAACCACCCTAACGCTACCAAACCTAACCCAGTCACCATCTGTTGAAAAAAGACCCTCCATCACCACCCTGGGACCACCTGTCAGAGAGAGAGAGAGAGAGAGAGAGAACAGGCTCCAAACAGCTCCAATTTTGCAGGCGTAAATTCATTGAAAGTTCATCAGTTGGTACCAAACCTCCCCGGGGGATGACTACTGTGAACCTACCCTTGTATATTAGCGTTAAGATACCCAAGACGAGAGATAGTGCACTGGAAATGATTTAATGGTCCTCTAATGGCCATGGTTGGGGTCGTCAGGGCCGGCCATTAGCTGGGGAGAAGGAGGCGAGTTAGATTGTCAATTTGGAGCAATTAGAGGCCATGTTGTAGAGGGAGGCTGTGTGTGATTCTTATCAGTACTTGCAGTGTGGCTCCAGGGCCCTCCTCTCCACTACAACCATCACCACTACCTACCACTATCATAACTTGTACTTACCACCACTAGTACGGTACTTACCACCACTAGTACGGTACTTACCACCACTATCCACCACCACCACTGTATATTGTATGTGTTTATATTGTGTCTATGTGTGTGTGCGTTGAGTATGTGTATATTGTATGTGTGTACGTTGAGTGTGTATAAATTGAGTGTATGTACATCGACTGTATGTACTATTTATGTCCTCTTATGTACTCTACCTGGTGTGTAATTCTGTACAATAATCCCATTCAGTGTTATGTACTGTTATGTACCAGATTATGAAATTATGTACATTATATGAGAGTACAATTTGTCAAGTAATTACAGGTACTGATTCTGTGACGTAATAATGTACACTAATCTTGAGCTGTGTAATGTTATCATTCTGTAATCTCTGTACCTGTAACATGTCGCTGTACCTGTAACCTGTACCTGTAGTGTTGGTTCTGAATTAATTAATATGATAACTGCTGTGTAATTACCTCCCTGCCAGACCTATAATGATGATAGATACGTTCATGTGTACGTGTGTGTGTTTGGGTGGGTGTGTGTGTGTGGGGCCGGTGTGTGTGTGGGGGGGGGGGGTGTGGGGGGGGGTTGTGTGTGTGGGGGGGGTTAAGTGTGGGTAGGTGTGTGTGTGTGTGTTTGGGTGTGTGTAGGCCCTCATTTACTTACACACACACACACACACACAGGAGCGCGCGCGGGCAGGCACTAATGTGTGGTAGCTAAGATGGACGCCCCAAGACAGGCCAGGTCTTAAGAGGGGACTAAAAGGTTCCTACACTTATCCTGTCACCCGCCGCCCATCGTGCCACCCAGCCACCCATCCCGCCGCCCACTGTGCCACTCATCAAACAATTTGCCGCCCACCACCACCTACCTACCCCTACCATCTAATGTGCCACCCGATAGACAACTATTCCACTGCCCCACCACCCACTCTGCCGCCCAACACCCACTCTGCCGCCGCCCACCACCCACTCTTTTGGCATTCTTTCTCAACTCTTCTTAAATTTTTCTTCACCATACTCCCTTTCCCACCTCTTCCACCCCTCCCACTCTCCCCGCCTCTAACACACTGTCATCTCTCTCTCTCTCTCTCTCTCTCTCTCTCTCTCTCTCTCTCTCTCTCTCCGGTCACCTGGGTAGGATCAGCTGACTGTGATGCTTAAGAGTCACCCATCCATCTACGGCTTCCCCGTTGTCATGGTAACCTCTCAAGGCAGGATGGGGGGAAATCCCCTATTATCGTATCTACCTGTGATGACGCTTGGATAATTACATTGAAGGTACAGAGAGAGAGAGAGAGAGAGAGAGAGAGAGAGAGAGAGAGAGAGAGAGAGAGAGAGAGTAGGAATGGTGAGAAGGGGTCAAGGTAAGTTTAATTAACACAGGTAAGGAGACAAGGCCCAGGGTCTACTAATTATAAGATCTATCTGACGATACAACCCGGGTTTATTAGCTTACCTGGCGCGACCTTTTGTGGCGCCGAGTACAGGTGAAAAATGGTATTCTTGGCCCTTCATCCTCCCAGCATAATAAAGGTCAATTAATCTTACCACTCAAGGTCAGGCGCCATTAACTGCATACTGGTGTCTTTTGTATACATCATGTATATTTACACATAGGTAAATATTCACGTGGATTAAGTGTATATGTATAAGTAAATACGCGTATAGTAACTATTTTATACATATTTACACATTGCATAATATACATGGGTAAATATATACGTGTTTTAAGTATACATGTATAAGATAATACCTATATACCATACATAGTAACTATTATATTCATACGCATATGTATAGTCGCAGAAATGTGTTCCTTCACCCCCTATGGTAACCCGTGTCACCAACCCTATCCACCAATCACGCCCTTCGTTACGCGCCGTGTCACCAACCCTATCCACCAATCACGTTCCTCGTTACACGCCCAATCCTCATTCATTCATACTACTGTGACGGTGCTGTTTGGAGGTAAATATACATATGTATTAAGTATATAAATGTACACGAGCATACATACATACATACATGCAAACAAACAAACATACATACATACATACATAAGTAAATACGTGTAGGGTAATTATTTAAAACATCTACTGTATCCGGTTAGAGGTAATGATCCCAGTTATGCTGCGACAATACTGGTACTGTACGGGTTTTGTGTAATGTTTACCTGTACAAGTCCCGGTACAGGTATAATTACAGGTACATTTATGCTTTGAACAGGTACTGGTATATCCCAAGTATAGTACAGGTGAGATAGTTTTTACATGTACTAATTACTATATGTTTGGTACAGGTATCGGTGCTTCTACAGGTATACAATTACAGGTATGAGTACAGGTCCTTATCAAAACATATACAGGTACAGTTAATATTGTATAGATCGTCACCTAAGACCTGTACACTCGCTCCAAAAATTATCTTAACTATTTTGTGTTAGACAATATGACACAACGGACAAAGAATTTTGACAACCCTACTGAGACAATAGGAGTTATAGTGGTCATTCTGGAATTTATCGAACCTTCCATTAAGATACTTTTTGGAATGTGTGTATATGTCGTTACCTTGTTCCAAAATGGCTGTCATCCTCTCGTGTTCCAAGATGTCTGTCACCCCGTCGTTTTCTAAGATGGCCGTCACCCCGTCGTTTTCTAAGATGGCCGTCACCCCGTCGTGTTCTAAGATGGCCGTCACCCCGTCGTGTTCTAAGATGGCCGTCACCCCGTCGTGTTCTAAGATGGCCGTCACCCCGTCGTGTTCTAAGATGGCCGTCACCCCGTCGTGTTCTAAGATGGCCGTCACCCCGTCGTTTTCTAAGATGGCCGTCACCCCGTCGTGTTCTAAGATGGCCGTCACCCCGTCGTGTTCTAAGATGGCCGTCACCCCGTCGTGTTCTAAGATGGCCGTCACCCCGTCGTGTT